>JAOSBK010000206.1:3923852-3946938 GCA_027568895.1 Erythroxylum shatona | reverse complement strand
CAACTTAATTTCAATCAACTCATCCACTTTCATTTCATAAACCATACCAAGCTACTCAAAACCCGAAGGTATCAAAAGCAAAATCATTCTTTTCGTATGGATTTTCCTCAAAGCATAATTACTTTTATTTCACAATACTTATATGAAATCACTCATTTAATTTCACTTACCATTTCTCAATGTCACTCAAAGATCGGGGTCCAACAATATGGGTATCCACCTAAGTATGATCATTTGAAATCTTTTGGATGTCTTTGTTTTGCAACAAATGTCAAGTCCCATAAGGCTAAGTTTGATTCGAGAGCTTACAAGTGTGTTTTCTTGGGGTATACTCATGGACAAAAGGGCTATAAATTGTTTGATATGGATTCCCTTTCTATTTTGGTTTCTAGGGATGCCATTTTTCATGAACATACCTATCCTTATAAATCTTGTTCTAATCCCACACCAGCTATTCCATTACCTTTGGTGTCTGTTGATCAGTCTTCTGGTTTTTTGGATGAGTTGTCCTCTGAGAATCATTGTTCACCTCTTAATTCATCTGTTTCATCTACTGCTTCACCTTCCACTGCATCTTTACCATCTTCTTCTTCTGATATTCCAGTTGTTTATGTTCTTGAATAGCGTAGGAGCATTAGAGTATCTCATAAACCAGCATGGCTTAGTGATTTTGTCTCCAATGCAACTACTCACCATTCTTTGCTTTCTTCTTCTTCTTATCCTTTTGGTTGTGCTTCTTCAGCTCATTCTCTTAATACTTTTCCTTTTATACCCACTCCACATCTTTCCTCCACTTACATGTCCTTTTTAGCAAATGTCTCTAATATTCATGAACCTCAATCTTATCATCAGGCTAAGTATCATGACCATTGGGTTCAAGCTATGCAGTAGGAGTTGGCTGCACTTGAATCCAATGACACTTGGATTTTGACTTCCTTACCAGCTGGTAAGAAAGCCATTGGCTCTAGATGGGTTTATAAGGTGAAGCTTAAGCCTGATGGGTCTATTGATCGATATAAGGCTCGGTTAGTGGCCAAGGGTTATAATCAGATTGAGGGCATTGATTTTACTGAGAGTTTTTCTCCAGTTGCTAAAATAGTCACTGTGAGGGTATTGTTAGCTGTTGCAGCTCGATTTTCTTGGCCTATACATCATTTAGATGTTAATAATGCTTTTTTACATGGCTTCCTAGATGAGGAAGTGTATATGGTGCCTCCGGATGGGTATTCTAAGGTTGGCCCACATGAGGTTTGCAAGTTAAAACGGTCTTTGTATGGCTTGAAGCAAGCCTCCCGTCAATGGAATTGTGAGTTTACTAAGCATATGCTTTCCTATGGTTTTATGCAGTCCTCACATGATCATTGCTTATTTGTTAAATCATCTGGTTCTACTTTTGTTGCTCTTCTTATATATGTGGATGATATTTTGCTGACTGGTCCTTCTGAAGTTGTTTTGGGGGATGTTACACAGTTTTTGAATTCTGTGTTTACTCTTAAAGATCTTGGTTCTGTTAAGTAATTCCTGGGTTTGGAAATAGCTCGATCTTCTTCTGGTTTGTATGTGAATCAGCGGAAGTATGTATTGGATCTGTTGATTGAATCCGGATTGACTGGTGCAAAACCAGTTTCTACACCCTTGCCGAAGGGTTTGAAACTTACTGTTGATTCTGGTTCTTTGCTGGAGGATTGTGGGCGGTATCGTCGCTTGATTGGTAGACTTTTGTATTTGGGTTTTACAAGGCCTGACATTATCTTTGCTGTCCAACAGTTGAGCCAGTATGTTACTGCTCCTTGTCAAAATCATTGGGATGCAGCTCTTCATTTGCTGAAATATTTGAAGGGTTGCCCTTCTAAGGGATTGTTTTTTCCTGCATCTTCTACTTCTGCTGCCTCTTCTCCTTGTTCTGTGGTTGCTTATTGTTATGCTAATTGGGGCTCTTGTTTAACTACTCGACGGTCTATTTCTGGGTTCTGTGTGTTTCTGGGTTCTTCTTTGGTCTCTTGGAAGACTAAAAAATAACCCACCGTCTCTCGTTCTTTTGCTGAAGCGGAGTATCGGAGTATGGCCTCCACTGTGTGTGAATTATTATGGCTTTCTTATCTGTTACGTGATTTGCAGATTTCTTTTATCTCTCCTATTTCTTTATGGTGTGATAATAAAGCTACTCTTCATATTACTGCTAATCCGGTCTTTCATGAGCGCACCAAGCATCTTGACATTGATTGTCATGTGGTTCGTGATCAGTATAAATTGGGTGTTGTTGCTCCTGCTCATGTTTCTTCTAAGGCTCAGTTGGCAGATTTGTTCACCAAAGTGTTGGCTGCTCCTTTGTTGTCCAAGTTGGGTTTGGTTGATGTCCACCAAACTCCAACTTGAGGGGGGGATGATAAGTTATCTGTACTGTTGTTGTTTTATTTAAATGTATACGGTGTCGTTTCTTGTAAATACTTTGTGTTTTGTTTTGTTTGTACAGCTGTTAGTCATCTAGCGTTGTTTTATTATTTTTGTATATAGAAACATCTGACCATTGTGTAAAAAGGATACTTGCAGCTAAATAAAAGATGGTCAGTTCTATTTACTATTTTTTCTCTCGAAGCTTCGGTTTCAATATATGATAGTGTTTTAGCTTTAAATTGTACCATGGTTGCTCGAGGCAAACCCTTCGTCTTCCTTCAAAAGAACTTCGTTAACACAATATATGGAATAATGTCTGGCTGTTAGGAAAGCTGGTCCCTATGGTCTTTGGAGTGACTCGTACGTTAGTGTTGAAAGCATATGAGCTTATTTATATGTTCCCTACAAGAAAAATGTCGAAATTACCATCAGAAAATGTTTAGATTTTGTCAATAATAAAAATTTGCGACGGTATATTCTAACGAACAAAGGCGTCGAAAAAACAGTTGCCGATAGATTTAACGACGAAAATTTTCTTTCTGCCAGTAAAATTACCGACGGAAATCCAATTCTGTAAGTAATTTTACCGACGATTATTCTTTGTTCCGTTTGTAAATATCTTACATTTTATTAACAGTTTTTAGTATTCCGTCGATAAATATAATAGATTTTACCGACGTAATTGTATTTTCTGTCGATAAATAATTTTTTAAAAAACCTATAAATACAGGTAGTCTGCTATGCTGCTGCATACCAACATGACTTTACCTATTCAAATGCTCTAGAATGAAGATTCTTACATGCTGTGACTTGTGTAGAAGGCTTGACAACAATTTTTTTGTTCTACTACCAGCAATTTTGATGGGAGCTAGAAACAAACTTCTGAACTGTTTAGTTTTTTTAAGCATCCGCAGAAAGAAGAAGAATTTTATGCTAATCTTCTAACACTATTGAAGATTAACAGATGTAGAATTTTTTTTATAAAACTAGAGACGTCGGATGAGTTTAAATTTAAAAAGAATTTATCGATAGAAATTTTCGTTGGTAAACTCAAAATTTTTTTATTCTGCTAATAATTTTTGCCTTTTTACCAATGGACATCTTATACCATCGCTAAATCTTTTACTGACGGGAATCTTATACCATCGCTAAAGTTCATCGCAAAATTTGCTGGGATGATTTCCCTCAATATTTAGCGACGGATATTAGTACCGTTGCTAAACTAAAATTTTTTCGTCAATTTTACCGATGGATATTTTATACCGTCACTAAATCCTTTACCGACGGGAATCTTACACCGTCGCTATTCGCTAAAGTATAGCGTAAAATTTACCGGGATAATTTTCCTTCATATTTAGTGACGGATATTAATACCGTCATTAAACAAAAAAAAATTTCGTCAATTTTACCAACAGAAATAGATTTTTTGTCGATAATTTACAACAATATATTTTTGTCGGTAATTTTTCATTAGTAATTCTCACTTTTCTTGCAGTGGTTTGATACAAGCCGGACCTTTAGAACCAGAGAGTTGACCAATTCTCAAGCTGGGGTTGGATCAAAATCCCGACTCTTTTCTGGATCATATTTGGCACTATGTTGGTCCCTTCTAATTTTGTTCCCACTCAAAATGAGGCTACGAGTATTCAAGCTAGTGCTAGCCCATCGTGGCCCAAGTCTTGAACTTGCACTGTTTTTTTCCTGTCCAATGTCAGCCTAAAAGTCCATGTTTTGTTCTGCCCATATGAGTTGAATCCTCTTGGAGCTGATACTGGACCCCAAGTTTAGGGGGCTTTCGTGCATGGGAATGTTCTCTGCACTCATCAAATCGAAGACGTGGCGTGAGACAATTTGGGAATACCGATCGCAGACTTTTCTTTCTTGAATCTTGTTCACAGGATTACCATTAAAATGAACTAATTGGTAACGTTGGACCAACCAACTTTATATCTAAAGTGAGTCGCATCTTATGACCCCAAAACTTGCTACAAGTGCGAGACTCTGGCGCTTGCTTGGTTTTCGATGTTCTCTTTTTGGCACATTGGACATAAGTTCTTGCATTGTTCAGTGCAAGTCTTCATGCTCGTATATACCATATTCTTTTTCTTTCCCAACGTTAAAGAGTTGCTTTTGGCCATACGTAGGTACAAGCATGCAGCATCTTAGTGCCCTCACCAGGGACCTCATGCACTTTTATCCTATCAAACTTTGAACGGCGCGAAGAAAGATTCAATCATCCGGAACGCGAACCAGAATCCAATGGCCTTGATTTTAGGTTGATTATGAACACTAATAGCATTGAGGTTCAGTGATTTGATTTGTTTAATGTTTTATTGGTTCGATATGGCTCAATTAACACGTACATGGCCCCGAATCTCTGACTTCATGCACCCCAGATAGGCATACAAAATGGGACGATCACATCCCACTTTTAGGTGAAAATTTCACAATCTCCAAGCTGGCTGCCATGCAAATTGAGTTAAATCAAAGTGGGTGGCTGTCATTTTCGATCCTTTATTCCAAGTCAAACAGATCTTGCACCATTTTCTTATGGAAATTCCCAAATGCCAAAAAACAAACGTCCGTTCTTGGTTCTCATTCCTTGTGCTGTTGCCAGTATATTTCAAAAGTGGAAAATCCCGTGTTAAAATCCATATTTCCAGGGTTTTGTTTCAGACATGAAAGGCACTTCTTGTAGCCAATTGATGGGTTTATGGGTTTGGATTCTTCCTCTAAAAGAAGCCCCCACCAACCAACTTACGAATACATGCATGAAAAATAACAACCACACCATTCCTTTCTCAACTTTATCCGTTTGTAGTCTCTTTCCATACAAAATAAGGGTCCTAGGAATGTGGGTATTTCGGTGATTGGTGTCTTTGATAGGCCATCACTAAGTGCAAAGAGGTTTCGGACCATTTCTTCTTTGTAAAAAAAAAAAAAAATCTATTGAGGAATACCTAACTATAGGCTTAGCCATAGAGCATAGAGTTGTGTAGGCTTTACAGGATGAATAGCTATCAAATAAATTTGTCTCAAACATGCAAAAATAAATAAAGTCGTTGAAGTGACCAAAGTGGTGTTAGACGTAGAATCTTTATTCTTGAATGGGACATGTCGAGGTGCCCTTGCTTGGACCGAGACATTTCAGAGATACGAAACATGAGAGGGAGGAAGATAAAGCTAGTTAAAGAGAGTTATGAGGTTGGAAGTTCTGCAGAGAAAACTGGCAGCAGCTTAATGGAGGTAGGACACTTTATTGGTGACAAAGTAGTAGGAGTGTATTGTTTTACTCTCTCCCTTAACTCTCTCTCTATTGCCTCAAAAAAGGGAAAAGAACCACAGGAGCTTAGTCCCATGCATACAGTATATAGCTCAAATTCTGTACTGTGGTCTCACTCAGACTAGTTGCTATCCATAATCTACTTTTTCTGTACATTTCTGCGATCTTGTTTTAGATTTTGTATGGTTTCCTGTTCCTTTCTCCAGTGAAATACCAACAAACCCCCTTCCTATTTAGAGCAATCCATTTGCATAATTCATCTTGCTCTTATCTTTTTCTGCATTTTTCGTGGAACACAATAAGACTCAAACTCATAAGACCCTAGCTCATGTCTTATTGGTTGCTAAGATTTCAGCATATTAAAAAGAACAAGTGATTTACAGCTACTTTGTTTTCGTGACCATGATCAAAGTTATGGGCTATCCTTTTTGGGGTCAAATGTAGAAATATGGAATTTGGGATGCATGATTTGTACCACTTACATGTGCTTGTTGATGAGCTCTTCCCTGTCTCCTGGTTATATTGGCAGCAGAAAGTTACTATACAGACAGTGACTTGATAAAAATTGACCTTCTTTTTGACAAGGAATAACCCTTCAATGCAACCATCTACTGGTCCCAAGAAAAAAGACAAAGTGGACTCTAGATATTTCTCAATTATCGGATGTTTAATTTCACTAGTTCCCTTAGCAAGTGAAGTTTGAACATGTCCTCCAAACTGAGGGAACATACTGAGATTGGAGTTTAATGTTAATGCCAAAAGGCTCTAACCAAATGCAAATACGACAACAATAACCCTTTTGAGACACTTAAAAATGTACACTCACAAGCTCCATTTTAGCCGGCCAATCTTCGTCAACCAAGGATATGCCTGGAGCATATTCTATATTCTAGACTAAGATCAACGAACAAGAAGCCCACCGGCGGATTTAATGTGGTATTTTAGGTTAGGCTGATAACTATAAGGATGATGTTTTAGTTAATCGGACTAGCTAGATAACCTAAAGCATTATGAGTGACTCCAAGGTTGTGCTTGTCACTGGTTGTGCCAAGGGTGGCATTGGCTATGAGTACTGCAAGGCATTTGCTGAGCACAATTGCCAGGTTATTGCCTCCGACATTCCACAGCGCATGGATGACATGCTAGACCTTGAATCGGAAAAAACTGAGACGGTGGAGCTAGATGTATCGTCCGACGAAAGCGTGTCATCGGCGGTGAAGAACATTGTATCGAGATATGGTCGGATTGACATATTGATCAACAATGCTGGCATAGGAAGTACTGGACCTTTGGCCGAGCTTCCACTCGAGGCTATAAGAAAAGCTTGGGAAATTAACACGTTGGGGCAATTGAGAATGGTACAAAATGTTGTACCACACATGGCATTGAACAGAAGTGGTAGCATAGTGAACATAGGGAGTGTTGTGGGGATGGTTCCGACTCCATGGGCAGGGTCTTACTGTGCTAGTAAAGCTGCGGTCCATTCCATGTCTAACACTTTGCGAGTTGAATTAAAACCCTTTGGAATAAATGTTGTGCTGGTGGTCCCTGGTGCTATAAGATCAAATCTTGGTAGGGCTAACACGGCGAGATTGGGGAATCAGCAGGATTGGAAGCTGTACAAGGATTTCAAGGAGGCCATAGCCGAGCGAGCAAGAGCTTCTCAGGCTGCTAAGGCAACGGATGCTGGATTATTGGCTAAATATGTGGCCAAGAAGGTCCTGAGTCCTAGACCTCCAAAGCAAGTTGTTTTTGGTCACATGACAGGCTTGTTTGCTGTGCTTTCTTTGTCTCCCCTATGGGTGAGAGACATTTTCTTTTCAACTCGCTTCAACCTAAATAAAAGAGTTTAATCATAATCCACGTATTAACCCCATCCAAGGTTTTGAACTTGTAATTGGGTCAAGAACGTTATCATCAAATCATTTATCTTGTGATTTTTATGTTTCTCATTGAATTTCTGTTAGCACCATGCAATAAGGACGTAAAGGGCAGAGCTACATTCCACCTATATAGTTGAAGCTACTTCGTACTTCAAAGGAAACAGGAGTTTCTGTTTTGTAATGGCGAGATATCAAGTGTTAGGCATTGTGTCCTATGTACTCTGCAACAGAAGATCTAGTAGATATATATCTAGTGTTAGGCATTATACAGTAGAAGCTACTTCGTACATCAAAGGAAACAAGAGTTTCTGTTCTTTTAATGGAGAGATATCAAAGTGTTAGGCATTGTGTACTGCGTACTCTGCAACAGAAGATCTAGTGCAGAGTTTCGTTAAAGTCATCTACTCCATATCCTGTTCCTCTTATGTTTACCGAAACAGAGAAAATTTCAGAAGCAGCCTACTGCGGCTGCCTCCTCTGTCTATTGCAATGAATTGGGAAGACTAGGCTTCCCGACTGGCGTAATTACCAGGAATTTGTTGTGGAGCTTGTCACGTAGGTAAATGTGTAAAATTCCGGGCCTGAAACCCCAAGAAGAAAAAGCTGACGAAACGCACGAACAATTTACCTCGCTAATTATTTGTGAATGCGTATGCTTGGGAACGTAGTGGCAAAGTTGCATGGATGGTAAGTTATGAATGCAGACTCAGTTAGATAAAGTGAGAATTAGCTTTTGATTGGGCTTATATTAGTAGAGTTTTTATCCGCAGAGTTTTTTTGTAGATCTTTTTTTAGAAGAATTTTTCTAAGAAATCAGTTTATTGTTTGGCTGTTATTTAAAAAATAGCTTTTTGAAAGAGCTTCATCTAATAGACTGTTTAATAACATAAAAATAAAAAGTATTTTTAATTTTAACTATATTTTATTTTGTAATAAAAATTATTTATGTATATAAATATTATTTAAAGTATATTAAACAATATACAAAGTATAGTATATTAATTATTATGTAATTTTAAACCATATGAAACATAGATGAAAATGTATCTAACCAAATCTTTTATATGAATTATAACATAAGTAAAACTAATATAAAAATAAATATTAAAATACATAAAAAGTTAAATAATATTATAAAAATTTAAAAATAAATGTTAAGATGAGTTTGTGAGTATTGTAAAAATTATGTGTAAAACATAAAGACAAAAGGGACTAAAAATAGGCTCATTGATTAGCCTGAAAAATCTACTTGAAAAAGTACTTTTTTGATAAGCTTTTTAAAAAGTTATATTTTGGTGAGAAACTTCAAATTTAAGTTTCATAAAAAACTGTATTTTAGTTGTAAAAAAAATCATATCTATTAAAGAAATATTTTTTTATTTTACAGCTAAATATTTCTTAAAAAAGACTTTTGTGGTAGAGAAAAGTATTTATTGACCTCTCAAAAGCTTATCCAAACAAGCACTTAATTAGGATAGCAAGTTAATAAGTTCGGACCTTCGTAACAACAAGGGTCATGTTTCAGTCTCACCAAATTTTTAAAAATAATTTTTTTAAAATTAAAATATATAACATTTTTTAAGTTGTTTGAGCTTAAGATCCAAGTCTTTTGTTTAGAAGAAGTAAGCCTCTTGTCGATTCTTAATAACTACATATATCAAGTCACTTAATAACTACAAATATTAAGTTGTTTAAGAATTGGTAGTCCCTATTTTATTATCTTAACATTCTGAATTCCGATATGATAATTTTAGTCGTATATGTATTAACTTTAGCCTATTCGATTATTTTAGTCGTATGTGTAATTTTTTTAACATATTAACTTTATCCAATTTTTTAAAATTAAATTTTTTTTAATTGAATGTAAACTTGAACTGCTCAGACCTAAGTCTTATAAGCAAAATGGTGTCGTTTTGCTTAGAAAAATTAGACCCTGGGCCAATTCTTAATAACTACAGATATTAAGTCACTTAGATATTGTCGTAATTTATTTTTTTAAAAAAATTATTTAATTTTATAACACTAATCAAAATTTTAAAAAACATAATTAAAACACTCAAATAAGACAACATTAAGTGTTCTTTATTAATATGAGAATTATAATTTTAAAAATATATATAACCAACTTTTAAATTATTGGAGCCCGAAATGAAGAAGACAAAACAACTGAACATGGATAGCCAAAATAGCTTTGGTTTGTGGTGGATTTGCTCATCATTGCTTCAATCAAAAAAGAGAGACTCTCTCCCCACTTCTTTTCAGTACAAATCTTTAGAACTTCCCTCCATTTCTCTTTTCAATAACCAAATCATTTCCTCTGGAAAATCTGTCTCCTCCATGAATCAGCTTGGCCATGCAAAACCTCCTATTTCTCATATCTCATGCTTTTTAAACCACAGCCTGAGATTGGTTTATCCCCACGTCGTGTTTACTGAGTATTGTCGTCTAAAACTAATTTTATAAAACAATACTATAGGATAAACTTGAAATGCTTGCATGTGAGTAGGCAGCTTTTTGCGAGGTTTGTCCAGTCGTTGTCTTTGGCTCAAGTAAATCGGATCAATTAACAGGAACGAGTAGAACATGTTACGTACGAGAACGACATGAACGTGATAATAACGATTCAGTAAAACTTGAGCATTGGTATCATTTTATTGTTACTGGACCTTCACGACAAGCCATGAAGAAGGGCAAGGCAACTGAGACACGGAAGCAATCCCCAAGCTTTCTTTAATGTACAGACTTTTGCTATTTCAAATTTGTCTTAAAGGAATTTATACTCTAAAGTGGTCTTAATTATTTGCTTTATTAGTTCTTCAATCATAAAATAGACTATCAGAACAAGAAAATAATGCATATCCCACATACAAAAGCATGTTCCTTAAGGCCCCTTCACCCATCAATGTCATTCCAAGAATATCAACTTTTAGCCAAGCTTAACCTTATAATTAATCAACATCCCTTCCCTTTTTCTTTTTCTTTCAATTTCACAATAAATTCCAACAAAAGGGATGAATTATAGATGAGAACTATAGACTTTTCTTTTGTTATTTATCCCAAAGTTGTTACAAATGAGAATTTCACGTACTTTTTGTACTTAAGATCGTAAGTTCAACCTCGAGTTTGAATAGAAATTTTAATTTTTCATTACTAAAAAACAAAAAACAAAACATAAGCGTAAGCTAAAGTGAGTAGTTTGGGTAGGATCAATATTTTCATTTTTTTTGAAAGGTAAATGAATGACAAATTATGCAAGATAGTGTTTCAAAAATTGATCTTTATGTTAACAAAGTATCTGGGTGAGTTCAAACATATTGCGTATATCACGAAAACACTTAAAAAATAGCTCGACGTTTGATATGAATAGGTCAGATTTATAGAGGAGATGCTTTTTCATAAATGTCCACACCAAAGTAAGATATTTGAGGCAGGTCCATGAATGATCCAAACTTTCTGACTATTTTTAATATGTACATGATCCCTCAACTCTTAAATCATATTATTAAAGAAATAGTAAAGATGGAAGATGATATGTGTGTGTGACAGTGGCATTTAAGATTTTTAACTAACAGGCAATAATTGAAGTGGTGAGCACTTGGAAGGACACAAGTTGGTGTCCAAAAGAGAGGAAAGGAAAGGTATACGGCTTGACCTGTGGTGTCTGAATTTTTGTTTGAAGGGTCAAAGTTCTTATCTTGTCATAGTTCTGGCATCATTAGTACGCACAGGCACAGACGCGGGAACAGGCAGGCTAAAGAATTAATCGCTTTCTATGTACTGTAGGTAGGAGCACCCAATCCGTTATCCTGGTTTAAACGGGACACAATCTTCTGTCTAATATTATAATATTTTATTATATTTTATGAATCTCAATTATTTATTTATATAGATCTTGGTTCAACCGAATTCTGACAAATATATGCGTTACCGTTTGGATCCATGAATAGGTTGCTTGCTGTGATAACTGTTACCTGAATGTCCCTGCAAAATAAGGAAGGCGAGTTGGAGGTTATGTCCCGATTAGCCCCTCCGACGCTCAAGTCAATCTTTTGGTAAAGGTCCGGCAGCTGAATGCAGAGAAAACTAGGTTAATGATTGTGTACCTGAATTAAGGTAGAACGTTACCTTATATATGAAGCAATAGCTAGGTTTAGGTCTTTATGTTTGTAGATCTTTGTGTTTGCATGGGAGTCTCTTACATGCAGATGGGCTGAGGAAAGCATAGATCGGGCTTGAGCCTGACATAGATATTAGGTGTGAGACTGGCCCTTGAAGGATGGACCGATCGGCCCACAGGTAGTTTTGACCGGATCCAGGCCCAGCACGGCCAACCCGACCAAATCTTATATTTGTTTATGCGATATCTACACGATACTTACATAAATAAATGACTAAGATTTATAAAATAAAATAAGACATCATAAAATTAGATAAAGAATCTAAACTCGTTTTAAACTGTCATTTAATTTATATATTTATATAAATCTCGTATAAATATATAAATAAAAATTAACATAATAAAGTAAAAACAGGTTAATTGAAAAAGAAGATTTGATCTTCTGCTTTTTGCATTACTACTGACATATGCTTACATAGAGGGCACAAGGTGATTATTCTTGTTTTCGTGTGTTACCCTGTGCCGACTCTCATCCATCTATTTATCAAACTATTAATATTTAATGGAAAAATAGATGAGAGTAGGCACAAAGTGGCACACAAAAACGGATACCATGAATTGATCCCTTACATAAAAATGTCATTTTAATGCCTTGCTTGATTAAAAATAAAATCATTTTCTCTTTGAAATTTTTAAATGGGGTATGATGCTATTGGCTATATATGATTTCGTTTACTTTAAATCTAATTATTTTCTAAATATTTTTAGAACTTTTTTTATTAATATTATAATTAAGTTGGTGAATTTTGATAAATAAGAATTTATAATCACTTTCTTTTAGATTTTAATTAAATAATAATAAAAAATATACACCCCGTAAATATCATATTTATAAACAACAACAACAATATCCAGCATAAATTCTAACGAAAGACGGGATCTGAGAAGGTCCTTAGTACATAGTTTTAACCCTGACTAATAGAGAGGTTGTTTTCAAATAACTTGTATATAAATGAAAATAAAAATAATAAAAAAGAATACAAATAAAATATAAATAAATAACCTATAATAATGGAAAGAAAGAAAAAATAAAATAAAAATACTAGAGAAAAATAGATAAAAATAAATAGTATATACACTAAAAGAAATAAAAGAGATAAAATAAAATAACAATATTATTAAAAATAAAAATCATAGTAACACTAATAAACATCGATAAACTTCATATTTATACTAATTAAATATTGTTTATACGATGATTCATCTCATTTTTAAATTAAAATCGAACTAATCAAATCAAACTTAAACTAATAATTTATTAAAATTATATAAATTATTAATTTAAATCCAATTTAATGAATTTGACTTGATGCTAAGAGTTGGATTAAGTTAACATAAGTGATATTTGATTAGAATACATTTGGTGTGTTTTGTAATTATCTTTTAACAAAAATTAAAAAGAAATATTTTTTAAAAAGTTAAAAATTAAAAAGAAAAAATTTCTAGATTCTTTAAAACTAAGAATTTTGTAAATTTTATAAATTAAATGGAAAATATATATCTCTTAATCAAATTTTAATTAAAATATAATATTTGATTCAATTTCTGCAACCCTTGACCTAGACTTTCTTTTTTGGTCTTTGACCAGGGTATTCACCGGCAGATTCAGTGACTAATTTCCTCACTGACTGGAAGGCACCTCACAAGATAGGACAACTAACTCAAAAATTTAAGACTGCTCTGTACCTAAAGTCAAGAATCGACCTAAACTTTCTTTAGGACTGTGTGTGTCCTACATGTTTCTTTTTGTCTGGAAGCTGGTGTTGACTGTATCCTCAAACGCTCTCCAACAGTTCCTTCTACATCAATAATTCCACAATTTGATCTTGACCACCATTCAATATTCATACATATGTATATATCTTTATATATATATATCAGTCCTTCAACGGGTAGACTCGGGGATACATGGGCTCACTTTCTGCAGAATCCGAAACATATTTGTACCCTCTTACTGTTCCAGGACACCGTTAAACCAGCCAAAGCGTCCCCATGTTTGATCACATCATCATTCTTTATTTTCTTTTATACCATCAATGAATTTTCCTTTAATTTACTTGCATGATATAATCCTCCAAAGAAGGAACTACCAAGAACTAGGACTCAAAACTTAGTTTGGTTTTGCAATTGGCCAACCAGAATACCCGAGCTTCCTGTGCCTAAGACAACTGTGGGAATATTATTGGACAAAAGGGCAAAAATGGCGGAGGTGGTCAAACTTGGTGGTGACTGATTGCCAATACTTAGCCGGGATGTGAGAGCAACGAAACGATGTCGTGTCCAGTTGTACTGCACTCTCAGTAGAGGTGGCAGATGCCTATCCTCTCAAACTGCAATATGAGTAGGACCAGTACAGAAGCTACGTACTAACTTTGAAAGCTTGAAATGACTACATGAACATCGCCGTGACTGTGGTTCAGAGGGCTTTTTATATATTTATATATTTAAGATGCATTTATGTATAAATAAGTATAGAGCAAGTGCTTGTTTCGGTGCAAATTAACTGAAAGCTCTTGATGCTTTAATAAAGCCATAGAAAAGCTTGGTTCTGACTGATGTGTTCTGCTGGGTATTAAGCTGTCCTAATCTACTCGAGAAAAATGAGTTCTTTATGGTACTGTTACTACTACAACTACGACTTCTTTGTCTCTTGCGTAGGTTATTGTCCTTTTAATGCTTCTTTGTTTTCATTGTAGCTATCAGTTTTAAGGGTGTTTGATATATACATTAAATGTGTGTGTGTCTGTGTGTATTTGAATAAAGAAAAGTAAGAGAAAGGCCAAGAAGAATCAGTGGAGCGTAGGGTAAAGTAAAAGCAGATGTCTTTCTCATTCGCAGATCCCTATGGAATGCAGGAAGGATGCCCAACATTGCTTGCTGAAACTCATTCTTTTTGTTTAAGTTTAAAGGAACTTGCTTTGTTCTCTTTATAAATCTTTTCAGTGAGTGAGTTAGTGAGAGAAGAAAGAGCATAGATTCAGTTGCAGAACTTGGATTTTGTTTATCTGAGTTGTTAGATTTCACCCCCTCCAATCTCAGTTCTGCTGCTGCTAGACAACAAAAACTTCACCAGTTTAACATAATGAAAGTGGTGCGTGAAGTGTTTTGAGAGAGATAGAGAAGAGAGATGGTTCTGTGTTGTTAGTTTATTTTTTGGCCCAATGATTGAGTTGCCTTGCCACAGGAGAAATTTGCCAAGAATCTCTTCTTTTAACTTTGAAAGTTATCAGGAGGGTACACAAAAGAAATGAAGCCCATGAGCAGTAATGATGATAATGCCAAGAACAGCAATACTAACTGGTTAGGTTTCTCTTTGTCTTCTCACTTGAACATGGAGGTTTCTTCAAACCGAAATCACCATCATCAACCAGACTCCGCTTCTTCTGCTGTTCCTACTGCTATCCCGACAAGCTTTTACCATTCCTCACCACATCTCTCTTATGGCGTTTACTATGGAGTTGACGGTGAAATTGGTTGCTTGTACTCTCCTATGCCTGTGATGCCACTCAAGTCTGATGGCTCCCTTTGCATAATGGAAGAGCTTGCCAGGTCACAGCCTCAAGGTTAGCTACTTAGCTCTCATTTAAGTCCTCTATATTCTTTTCCTTTAGCTTAAGTTTATGTTGTTTTGGGGCGGTAAATGTTGTTCTCAAATTTGCGTGAACGGTTCTGTGTTTTGAAATTTTCCATATTAAGCTACAATGGTGACGAGCTCGACACCAAAACTGGAGGACTTCTTTGGTGGTGCAACCATGGGGACTCATCACTACGAAAGCAATGATAGAGAGACTATGGCTCTTAGTTTAGACAGTGTGTATTATGAGCAAAACCCAGATCATGAACCTGATAACCACAATTGTCTACACCATCTTCAACAGAACTCCAGGCACCAAATTCAAGCTCAACAGCTCCCTTACTATAGTTTTAGGAGCCAAGAGATGTTATTAGGAGAGGAGGTTAAAGAAACTCCAGTTTCTGATTGCCATCTTCAGCTTCCCAATCTTGGAGATAATAATGGTATGAAGAACTGGATCTCGAGAAACTATCAAACTAACCATCCAATGGACCATAAGATGATTGGTTGCATGGCTGATAATGGAAGTGAATCTGGGTCTATTAGTGCTCTGGCATATCGGGACTTGCAGTCACTGAGCTTGTCTATGAGCCCTGGTTCACAATCAAGCTGTGTTACTGGTTCTCAGCAAATATCACCTGCTGTGACTGACTGTGCTGCTATGGAAACCAAGAAGAGGGGGCCTGAGAAGGTGGATCAGAAGCAGATTGTGCACAGGAAGTCCATTGATACATTTGGGCAAAGAACTTCTCAGTATAGGGGCGTGACAAGGTTAGTGCTTCATTTATTCCCTAACAACACTTCTTATTCTTCTGTTTTGTCTACAGTACCTCTTATTTTTCTTAATATCGGTAAAGCTTTTCTTTGCATGTTAGCTTTTATTATGCTCGTCTCTTCCTTTGTCCTTTCTGATCTTTATTAAATTTGATGTCTGTTGTCTCATAGTTTCCATTTCTTAATCAGGCATAGATGGACTGGAAGATATGAAGCCCATCTGTGGGACAATAGTTGCAAGAAAGAAGGTCAAAGCAGGAAAGGAAGGCAAGGTTAGACATAAATCCATCCACATTGTCTCCTTCTCGATAACTAAGCTTTTGTTCTTTACTCAACTCAGTTTCTGTAAATCACTGATTTCTTACTTTTTTTTTGGCTTGATTGTGGTGCCATTCCAACAAATTACCATTTCAGTCTATCTGGGTAAGCCTCCTTTCATTTCCAGTGAAGAGACATTTTTCAGATGTGTTCTCAGTTCGTCTTAAGCAAGTTAATCTAAATTTCAGGGGGTTATGATATGGAAGAGAAAGCTGCAAGAGCTTATGATCTAGCTGCACTCAAATATTGGGGACCCTCTACACATATCAACTTCCCTGTAATGAAATTCGAACCCTCTTATCAGAATTCAATGTTAACATTACTTTCGAGCTACTTGTGTACTGAAGTTGTTTTATTTTTACTTCTCAGCTGGAAAATTATCAAAAGGAGATTGAAGAAATGAAAAACATGACCAGACAGGAATATGTTGCTCATCTAAGAAGGTGAAAGCTTTTTAAATTTCTTTATTTTCATTTTGATGATCACCCATCTTTCTTTTGAAATTCATCATCTTTTAAATTGCTTCTTTGCAGAAAAAGCAGTGGATTCTCTCGAGGTGCTTCAATGTACAGAGGAGTGACAAGGTCTGTTTTATCCTATTTTTATTAATTTCAATATTTTTCCCACTTGCATTTTCCCTAAACAAAACAATATCTTTTCTGTTTCGATACTTGGCAGGCACCATCAACATGGAAGATGGCAAGCTAGGATTGGCAGGGTTGCAGGGAATAAGGACCTTTACCTAGGGACATTCAGTGAGTCCTGTTACTCTGAAGAACTGTTTCGGTTTATCAAAAGTTGTGTGATTATTGCCTCCAGGAATGTTTGGTTAATTAAGTTGCAGCTAAAGTAATAAAAGGATTTGCTTTTTTTACTTTAAAAAGTAGAATCTTTGAGCCACTCTCGGCTAATTTTCTGCTTTTAGGCACTTTTGAAATTATGCAGACTTGGGAAAATTGAAATGCATTTTGCAAAATGTTAACGAGTTTAATTCTGATTCTTCGAATAAAACTTCAGGCACCCAAGAGGAAGCAGCCGAAGCCTATGATATAGCCGCGATAAAGTTCCGGGGGGTTAATGCTGTAACGAATTTTGACATAACAAGATATGATGTTGAACGAATCATGGCAAGCAACACACTTCTTGCTGGAGAGTTAGCTAGGAGGAACAAAGACATAGGGTCCACCAGTGATGATGTAGCAAATAATGAGCCTCCTGTTCTTTGTGGCAATGGAGAAGTCATTCCTTCGCAGAAAAACTACGAAAATGCACCGGATTGGAAAATGATCCTCCACCAATCATCTCCCCAACAGGATCATAGAGCTACATATGCTGCTGACAACTATAAAACTCGGGCTTCCTCATTGGCCCCGGAGAGCGTAATCGGAATCAATGCCGTGAGTTCAATTCATCAGCCAGAGGTAGAAGATTTAGCCAAGATGGGAGCTCATTTGTCCAATGCTTCTTCTCTGGTGACTAGTTTAAGTAGCTCCAGGGAAGGCAGCCCTGATAGAACAGGAAGCTTGCCAATGCTTCTCGCAATGCCGCCTTCCGCAACTTCAAAGTTGTTTTCCAGTCCGACTAGTAACATAAATTCTTGGATTCCACCAACCCAATTGAGGCCTGCAGTGTCCTTGCCTCATGTTTCAGTTTTTGCTGGTTGGACAGATGCATAACAGGAGGCTAGCTTTTGCTTCAGGAAGTTGTTACTCAAGTTTTTGCATGGGGAAAACATGAGTTACGAGACACAGCTAGCACAAGATTGTTGTTTAGTGCTTTTTCCCTTTTCAATATATTTTTTTTCTTTATCTTCTTTAGTTAGTGGAAAGAATTGGAGGGCTGGATAGAGATGTAAGCGGGACCTTTCCATGAACAAGAACCTCAAATTTTCAGACCCATCTTGTCAACATCTCTCTATGTAGAAATCTCCAAAGTAATGGTGGAGGGAAGCTTTTAAGGCAATATGATTGAAGTCTATGAAATTATTTTCGCAATATGGGATCACTATATTCATAATTACATCCAGCTTTATTTGTTCTCTCAAGTACACAAAACCGGCAAGAGTTGGGTCTCTTTTTGCTTTGAGCTTTTGACCATAACATATCATCTGATCTCATCAGCCATTATGGTTCTCCATGTTTGTAACATCATCATTGCTCATTCCACTTTATTATTTCAAGCTTTCGTCAAAAGTAGCATGCAAATTCCTTTCCTTTAAAACAATTCTCACATCAGGATTTGGTGGAATTTGTTTTTTATTCTTTTCCATGAAAACCAAACCCACTGAGCTCTCTATTTCTTATAAGCCCACTTACTCCAACCTCATGATAGCTTGCACATAAAAGCTACTCCACGTCCATCCATGGCTTCGTATTACCAGTCAATCCCTCTTCTCATAGTCTCTTCCCACACGTGCACGATCGTCTCTCTTCCTGTACATTTCAAACCGCATGGTGACCCCAACATCATCATTTGTGTTCGAACTACTCAGAAATAGTCGAGCGATTCTCTAAAGTGAGGAATGATAGTTCCATGACTAGAAACTGACCAACTGGACATGACCTTGGAAGAAGTAAATTCTTACAGGAGCAAGTTCACTGTTCCGCAGCACTTGCCATTGGTCACAGAAACTTGCGTAACATTCTGAAGTGTATCCATATGATCACTTCTGACAGAATATGAAAACAATATCATTAGTTACAAGAATGAAAGAATAACTCCTGATTATGTTTCAGACATTTGATTATAATTTTGCAGTTGAGATTTGATGAATCCACCATGCAAGTGTAATGATTTTTTACCGAGAACATCATATATGACTCATCAACACACAAAATGTCGATCGAATATACATATGGAACAGTGAGTTTGGTACATAAGATGAGAGCTTTATAATGGAGCTGGCATGAAAAATGCTTTCATGTCACTGCTGTTTATTTAGCTAGAGACCTCTTTTTGCTTTTATCATTGGCAGTCATGCGAAAGCACGTTATGCTTTTGCAGCTTTGGTTTTTCCAAAGTGAACAACCAACATTTGACATCCAGAAAAAAGATTAAAAAAAGATTAAAAAAAAAGCATCCATGTTTACCTTGTCCTTGCATTGACAATTTGGTGAGATTAACTTCGTCATGAATCATGATCTAATATCGCAGAATGTTCTTAGAGAGATTTGATATGTTGATAACTATAAAATTAATTCATCATCTTATAAAGCATAATAATTATAGCACGATAGTTACTAAGTTACATGACCTCTGTAATAAGTTTGCTCTCTGATGTATCATAGTTAAACAAAATTCACAATTCATTATCTTAAACATGCTATGACATGATAGTCCCGCTTATGGGTAGTTTGAACAATTTGTTCGTCCAGAATACCCCGATTATTAGCAGCATTAACTCATTTTTTTGATAGGAGAGACGGAGGTTATGTTAAACCCGGAAACATAAAACTTGAACAAGGTATATATAATATTTTTAGTTAGATATATATCAATTTAAATGTGGTATATATTTTTAAAATCCCTTTAAACCCTTTAATTTCATAAAAGCATAAACTATTAATATAAAAATAGAAATCATATTTTATTATCTTAAAATTCTGAATTAAGATACGATAATTTTACTCGTATATGTATTAAATTTAGTGATTTAGAACCCCTCAATATCATCTAAACTTAAACCAATAAAGATAATATTCATAGCTGTATTGTTCTTTTTCTTTTTCTTTCAAAACCGAATTCTAAAGAGAAAAGAAAAAAGGAGAACAGTCTGTCTTTGATCACTTTGGGACGAAATTTTCCAATACAAAAGGCTCACGCATGAACTAAAAGAAAGACAAAATGGGATTGCATATACCTTGTATGTAAGGTCAAAAGGGTATTGTTCTTCAGCATTATTAGTAAAGCTTAACTAATCTTGATCACAAAATGAATAAAGTGTACGGTGTTATCGGATTAAAGGGTTTGTCAAATTCTATCGTGTCATGTCAAAAATATGCACTATGATGGTGTCTCACTATACTCACTTTCGTTTTTCTAAGAACAGTTGGATCCATCTTTATCCCACCGAACGTGAAGCTCGTTTAGTGCTAACACTTTAGACAAATGTTCCAAAGTTGTAAGAAGTTAACGACGTATATAGCTCGTCACCTCAAAGTGATTTCAAGTCGGCATGTATGGAATAGTTGTCGGTGAATAAGGTCGAAAGTATGTCGAAAGAAGAATAAATTGCATTTGTCGTCGACACCTCCGATGTGATGTATGTTTCTGAAAAAAGCTCTCATCTAACAGTGAAAAGCATAGGCGTTTTTTGGTTTCTTTCCTTTTTGTCTCCATTTTACGACTTGAAACGAATCCAAGAAGAACAGACCAAGTTTATAATTTACATTGTACGTGTGTGTTTTTTTTCTACCCCCTATAAAATTGTTAGGTATTGAGTTTGAGATGTTACATTTAGGTAGGGGAGATTTGTGAAACAGAGTAATTTGGTAAACATAATTCTACTTTGTCACTGATGGTTTACCGAGGCTTACAGCCTGTTCGATTCAGTTTTTGGAGAGTGAATAAGTATTTTTTTCACAAATGTTGTTTTTAAGAAAACTGAGTGTTTAGCTGTAAAATCTAAAAACACTTTTATCACATAACTGACTTTTTTAGAAGCTGAAATACAGTTTTTTGAGAAGCTCAAATTTGGAACTTTTAAAAAAAGCACTTTTTCAGGTAGATTTTTCAGAACAATTAATATGCATAAATAATTTTATTATAAAATAAAATATAGTTAAAATTAAAAGTACTTTTTATTTTTATGTTGTCAAACAATCTATTGGATGAAGCTCTTTCAAAAAAGCTCTTTTTTAAATAACAGTCAAACAATCAACTGACTTCTTAAAAAAGTTCTTTTTAAAAAAGCTCTACTGGCAAAAGCTCTACTGCTAAATGCTCTACTGATATAAACCCATTCAAACAGACATTTAGAACAACCCGTTTTTCACTGTAACATCACGTGTTCAAATCATAGAAAAGAAAATTGTATACATTATGTCCCTTTTCAAACTCCCGAAAAATATAAAACTTTGTGCATTAAATATGTCGACGCTTATGATTCACCAAATAAATATTATCAAAGTAATATTTAATCTTAAAATTTATTATTAATCTTTCATCATTGTTAATTTATAACTCTCGTCTTTTTTTTAATCAATTTTCATTAAAAACTTTAGGCTTTTTAAATTTGCCGTCAAATTTTAGGATTTAATTATGAACAGGAGGTGAAAACTGCTAAGCTGGAATACGATAGGGGTAGAGGAAATTTAATATCGTTTTCATTACATAATATTATACGTGACACTATAATGCGTCGTTTTGAAGTTTGCGATCGCAATTCGAATCGAAAATGAACATAGAAAACATTCCACTACCAACCACTTGATTGAAGTCACAATTCGTAGATCCAAATTTATTAACCATGCAAATATTTTTTTAAAAAAACTTATTCATGAACATTAATTATTATCATTATTATTCACAAAAGGAGAGAACTATAGGTGGAATGATGTTTCATCTACAGTAAGTCAATTCAAAAACTTGATCAAGGGAAGGAAATCAAGAAATAGGGGCATGAAGTTTATGATCAGGGCATGGTTTCTAAACATAGAAATATATATCATGTTCCGTACCTACCAACTCTAATCATAACGTACGATTCAACCAAAACCACGATTTCAACAGCAACCCGAATCAAGAAACCAGAAACCAAATCTTTCTTTTAGAACCACCCAATCTAATTCCAATCGCATTCACTGAACACTAATTGATTTGGTGTTGGTACTAAATAATGATGATCGTGCATGTACGTCAATCATTTCGGTCCCGACTCAGAAATCAAATGTGTGTTTGATCAAAGTTTCAGTTTTGAGTTTACCATAGTCATCAAAATCTTGAATCATGAGATTCAGGAAAAATGGAATAAGTCAACGGGATTGGCGGGAAAGGAAGGAGGGAGGGAGGGGAGGGAATGATCGCTGACCTGTCTGTTTGAATTTGAAATTGAATGTCCAGTTCTAGTTTGTATGGGCTCTTTTTGGGTCTTTAATTTTTCTTTAGTGGGGCTTGGCCCAGCTCCGAATATTATCTATCACTTTATGATTATGTTTGTTTTGCTCTTCTCATGATGAAAAATCTAAAATAATATTCAATAATTTAAATTTACATAACGAGTTAATCTTATCAACCTACTATTGTGGGCAATTTTGCAAATATCGTTTCGGATTGAGTTCTGGTACGGTACTACACCGATACTGATTAATATCAAGTATCATTTTAGATAACTTTTAAATTTTTTTAAATAGTTTATAAATTTTTTTAAAAATTACAAAATAGTCCATTGTCATATTATACAGTTGTACTGTATATTTTTACCCTGTCTTAAAAATTAAAATAATAAATAATAATTACAATTAATATGAAATATCAATAATTTTTAGATATTTCACATATAAATAATAACCATAATTTATATAAAAAAGACAATCATTATCATGTAAATATAAAATTAAGAAGAATATAAAATATTTAAAATATTACAATTCCAATTTTATTATACAAATAAATAATAATTACATCAAAACATCCGATCATAAGAATAATAAATATTCTTAACTCTCAAATTATTATAATTTAGG
>JAOSBK010000206.1:3892738-3917447 GCA_027568895.1 Erythroxylum shatona | reverse complement strand
GAATTTCTGTTTCTGACAGTATGATGTGATGTATTGTAAGCACTGTTTGAGATGTTGTGTGTGAACTAGTCTGATTTAATTGTACTGTCTTGGGTGGCATCCACATATCCTCCCAGGGGGTATTTGGGTGTTACAATAGCTGGGTAGATGCTACAGTTATTATATACTCGCTACTCATATAGTTAGATTCGGTAGATTTAGGTCTTTGTACTATGCCTGTACAGAAACAATAACCCATATTTGTACATATAGAGGCTTATATGGGTATAGGATCTAATGCAGTTAAGTAAATCCACTAGAATGAGACGACCTGCTATCCCATGTGATTTTATCGTCTATCAGGTGAACAGGACTATGATATTAGGCATGTTTTGAATCCAATTACTTTTACAGAAATTGTTTCTAGACCCAATACAGGTCTATGGTGGGATGCAATGACTGATGAGATGCAAGTCGTGAAGCACAGTAAAGTCTGAGAGCTAGTTAATTTATAGCAGAACTGCAAACTTGTCAATTGTAAATAAAATTTTAAGACCTAAAGGATTTCAAGATAAAGTGCAATGGTTTATGGGCTTGCTTAGTTGCCTAATGGTTTACTTAAGGAGAAAGGTTGATTTTATGTTACCTTTTCTCTCGTATCCTCATAAGATACATTTTGAGTAATTAAGGTCATTATAGCTCATGATGATATGCAGTTATATCAGATGAATGTCAAAATCGCTTTCCTGAATAAAGACCTCTATGAAGTGGTTTATATGCTATAACCTAAAGGATTTCAGGATCCAAATGGAACTGACATGATTTGCGCATTATGCATATGTTTGTATCAAACCTTCCAAAAGTGATACCTTACATTTGATAGGGTTTGGCCTCTTTCGGCTTCATAAAAAATAAAGTTAAAAAAGATGCTTGTACTATGAGGTCAGGGAGAGCAAAGTTATCTTTTTATTACTACAATTGGATGATATATTGCTCAAGTCAAATTACTTGATCGTGTTATATAAAGTTAAGCAACTTTTGGTCAAGAACTTTGACATGAAGGACCTTGGTGTAACGTCTTCTGTCCTAAGTATTTAGATTCACCAAGACAGATCTCAACACTCATTAGACCTCTCATAAAATACATACATTAAGTATGTGTTATAGAGGTTTAATACGGTTAATAGTAAACCTGTCGTAGTACCTATCTCTTATAGTAAGAGATAATCTTTGACATAGTGTCCAAAGAATAAAGTGAAGAGAGACGTTATGAGTAATGTTCTATATACTAGTACGGTTGATAACCTGATGTATGCTTAGCTAGGCTAGACATTGCATTGACTATTTGGTCAATATATGGTTAATCCAGGTGTAGACCATTGAAATGTAGTCTAACGAATGTTGAGATAATTAAAGGAACTAAGGATTATATGATGACATATAGCATAGTCAACAGACTAAATCTCGAAAGAAATTCATATTCAGATTTTAGCCATACGTCCAAATGATTGAAAGTCCACTTAAAGTTACATTTTTAAGTTTGCAGATGTTACAACGTCGTGGAAGTGTGTCAAATAGACACGGGTAATTTCCTCGACCATGTATGCATAGTGCATGCTATGGGGCTGCTTCACAGATAGTTTAGCTCATAAACTTGATTTTTGAGTTGTCTATGGTTGATTCAGTGGCTAGACCCGTTTAGTTGTACGGTGGTAATCTGCTTGCTGTGTTGTTTAATAACAACTAAGAATATCATAGGATCTTAGCATTTCGAGGTCAATTGTTTGTCTATAAAGCTGTTTACACAAAAGAGTAATATTAAGGTTTGGAACATTTAAGGACTGAGGAAATGATAGTTGATCCTTTAATTAAAGGACTTCGCCCACTAGTATTTGTGACATAAGTATACAGTATGGGTGTTTTGGCATCCATAGACACTATTAGTTAGGGGATCATTATATTTGTTCCATATACATTTATATATTTGATGTATTATGATAGAGTGATGATTTATCAATAGAGATAATCATCATTTATCCTCAATAATACGTGTTATCATACATTATCATAATACGTATAAAAGTTTTAAGATTTATGTCGATCTTAAACATTTAAAGGTCATTAGGTATCTATACAGATTGACCTTGTGCTTATGTCATTTAGACATATACAGTTTTAAACGGATATTTATGAAGCTTGACATGACATTGACATAGGGGGATATAAGTTTTTAATCCCATAAAGATTCTCTAATACAATTTATCATTCAGTTGGAGAACATAAAAGTTTTCTCGAATGCAGTTTAGTATTTGGTGAGAGAAAACAAGTTTTCTTTAATGTTGTTTAGCATTCGATGAGAGAAAATAAGATTTTTCTAATGCAGTTTAGCATATGTAATTTAGCATAAAGTTGGAGAAATCGAGACCTACAAATGAAGATGATATAATTTAGATCATAAAAGTATCATCCTAGTTTGTCACACTCTATTTTTTCATTCATGTTAGTGAGGTATTAGGTATACGTGATTGTATTAGATTTATGTCGCATATGAAACATGCATTTGATACTTTTTGGTAGCGAAAGCCTTGCAGGACGGAATGATGAACTTTCATTATCTTTGGACTAATTCAATAGCATGTCTTAACTGAATTTTTAAATTGTTTTAAAACTACAATTAGTACTCGTCTAAGGGGGAGAATGTTGGACAATTTTTTCCTTTCACATAAAGCTGGACAGCTATTAATTACATTTTTTGGTTTTTTTAATAACTTACCGGTTAAGTTATATAATTTGATCCAGATAAAGATAATAAAGTGGTTCAATAAATGATTTAAATCAAATGGTCGAAGTCTGTGTGAAAAATAGATTCTAATCAGTATGGACCGGACCTATATCAATCTTGTGATAGGAAAGTTCCATATGGATGCTATATATAAAGATTAAGGTTTATTGTAGTTGCTCATATATCAATCGTAAGTATAAAAATCCTCTGATCAGTTAGGAAAGTGTACGTTTTGATAAAATTATAGAAAGACTTTACTTGCGTCACGGAAAGCAGTTCATGTGAAGACGCCGGTAGATTCGGCTTGTTTCGGTTTCGAAAAGCTCGTTTGAAGTTACGAAGACCAAAATCAGGTATTTCCCGCAATTCTTCGTTTATTACTATTTTATGTTCGATCCGAGATATGTAACTAAGGTACCGTTACGTATTACACAAACTTATAATCTTTGTAATAATTTAGCCAATCATATTTGGCATTTTTTCATACTATCCTCTTCCTCTTTTTCATGACATCAGATCTTCTATACCCAAAATCTTATTTCAACCATATTCTGTATTGAAAATAACATCATTTTATAACTATTTATATCAAAAATGACATCGTTTTTAGCGCAGAACAGTCATTTACCCAAAAACGACGTGGTTTTTAATGCAGAACTGGATGCCGGGTAAAGAGAATTTGAACTCCTTCTTTGCCCTCTTTTGATATTACAAAGTTGACAATCGGATGTCGAAAAATTTTAGACCACAAAAGGAATGAGATTTGAAAGATAATAATATTTTCATGGACGAGAATTGAATAAAGAGGTAGACAAAACTAAGATATGATAAAATATGAAATGGGGACAATAATTGAAAGACTTGACACAACGTACTCCTCGAAAATAGTGGCTTATCAACTCAACTATTTTCTAAAAGGATAAATAAATAATTACAGTTTTAAAATAAATTATTAAAAATATAAATTTAAATCAATATTTTAAATAAATTATTTGATAATAATATTATAAAAATTAAATTATAATCATTTTGAAAATAAGATGCATATTGAAGCTATAAAAAGGATATTGAAGCCAAGTCTTAATAGTAAATTCACCATATAAAGTCATCTTCAATAAGTGACAAGAGCGCTTAGATGCCTAAGTTATTTTTAGAAGGACCTACAATTTTATCCCTTAGCTAATTTGATTTATGATATTCACTCATTTCTAGCCCATAGCCCTTGAGCTAATGTGATTTATGATATTTACTCATTTCTAGCCCATAGCCCTTGATATCTTATTGCATATGTCCTGCGTGAAGGTAATTAATGCGCCGACCATCTAGCCCATTTGAGCTCAGGCTTCGTATGTGGCGAGCAGGTGTGGCATAACCCTCTCCTTACACTGTATCCTCTTTTGCGCGCAAATGAGCATGAGATTGCGTTTCCTCGACACTAGGCTTGGTTTCTCCCACCCCTCTGATGTACCAAAAAAAAAAAACAAGTGACAAGAGCGCGACCTAAAGACCTAGAAGGATGTGATGTGACTGTGTTTAAGGGACCAAATGGGCTTTAGGTTAAGTGAGGGACAAAAGAGCTGCTGGAATTTGGAAAGGCATAAAAGAGTTGGAGGACTCTCCCAAGTTTAAGTTTTGTACCACAAACGTAAAAATCTGAACGGGGTCCCTTTCGGCGGACCCTTCACTTTCCGTTGAACGAATACAGCCCCAACACTGTGTTGGTTTGTTGGCACTCATGTTCCTGTCTTTTGTTACCTGCCCAAATTGGACCACTTTCAAGCCCAACTCCCTCCAAGCTTTTCACAATTTTGAAAACAAGTAATTCTTGAGGTTTCATGAGCTCCAGTGAGGTCAACATTACATGCGTTTAGGTCAAAGAGGATTGTGACAAGAAAAAGGAATTTTACTCACTCGCAATGAAAATGATCTATGAAGTCAATAAAATACATCATTGTATTTGTAGGTTTGGGTGACACTTTCAAATGGTAGGCAAAAACTGACGTTGTATATGCTCTCTAACTTTGACTACACCACACAAGATGAATTGGAATCTAAAGGGCCTCCATCAAATCTTATTTAGAATAAAGACCGCTAATAGGATTTGACTATTATAAAGCTAACTAGTCCTAAAATAAAGGATCGAGAACCTTCGACCGTTGTGGTGGAGTGGCTGGGGCTCTTCCATCCTTAACCAAGGTATCGGATTTGAGTCTTGGGTATAGAGCCGCACTTGTGAGGGAGAGCTTTGCCGCCTATAGTGGTCCTATCCGGCTCGAATCCGGATTAGTCGATTGTCCGTGTGGCATCAGATACCGAATGGTTTACACCGAAAAAAAAAACGGATCGAGAAACTTAACGCTACTATTCTTGAATAACTTAAAGTCGGGCCTTCTTTTCACACTATTACAAGTATGAAAATAATGAAAAAATTGGATTTAATTGTCAATTGCTTCTATCAAAAATAGGATTGACTACAGATTCGAGCCAAGCACATAGATTCATAAAAGCGTATGATTTTTTCGATCTAAATAAAGCAAATTTAAAAAATGTAATTATTATTTTATAAAATGTGAGCATTTTTTATTTTTAATGCAATTATTATTTTTTTACATCAATAACAATTATATCATCCCGTATAAATCTCGCTGACACATAAAATCTAGGGAGGTTCAGTAATACACAATTACGTCAAGTATCATCGAAGTCTAGAAAATTAGGCATAGCTCAAATAATATCCTCTGTAATATTAGAAGTTGAAAGCCAAAGGGATGATGAATTGGTGGCTTTATTCATATGCATTCTTGGTGTGAGACAATTATAGTGACAGCCCAGGAAAAGCTTGTCCTTTTAAGACTACTATTAAGCTATGAACCCTCCACTATCCTTTTAATATCTCCACTACCTGACATCCTTTCTTTTATTCTAAACCAACAAGAAGTTTGCTGAATTGATGTTGCTGGTGGTGCTCATTCAGGTCATAGATTCTGCTTCATTTATTTCAAACTTAATTTCAGTAGCTTGAGATATCATTATCAGAATCTTAGATGGATGATCTACTTTATTTGAACAACTGCAAGTTTAGATTCAGATCACTAATATAAATCTTACCATTAAGCTTTTATCAAAATAGTATAATGCTAAGTTTTCAATTAACGTGGATGGCATCTTAAGTTAGTATTTTTCTTATGTAATTGTCATATATTATTTTTGAATCATATATGAATTTCATTGTTTAATAAATTAAAAATATAAAAATAATTATACTCTTATTCATATATTTAATTTTATAATTATTTTAGAATATATTATATTTTTAATTCATTAAATAATATAATGAAATTCATATGTAACACAAATATAATTTATAACTGTCGCATAGTCAAAATGTTGATCTGACATAATTTCGTATCAGTTACGTTAATATAAAATTTAATGTAAGAGTTGTAAGATTATTTTAATTTTGTTTTTAAATTTCAGGCTAATATTGTAAAATTGTTTAAAATTTGATGATTTTGCTTGTAATTAACTCAAAATTTTATCATATAGTATTACATCAAACTTTGAACATAGGCCGAATGTTCGATGCAGGACAAAGGACTTTGAATGGCTCACATCATCACCCACGACTACTACTTTTTATTACCATTATAATATGACCAATAGGCTGAAAGGAACAGAAGCCACGTTGCGTTCAGCTTCAGCCCACTGGAAACTACACTTGATGATAATATACTCTGGTTTATTTAAAATAAGTGTTATTTTAGAGCGATTTTAATTATTTAAAATAAGTGTCGTTTATAATTTTTTATGCATGTTTATAATTTTATTTCTAAAATTACCATTTAATTTCTTTCACATCTTAATTATACAGATTACATTTTCAAAGCAATTCAACATGTAATTATTAAAAGGGTATATCAAACATTTCACTAAATAAGTATACATATCTTTAAAATAACACTTATTTTAAATACAAGGGAATATTAATTTTAAAACAAACTAAGTTTCTTAACAAACGATCATGTTCCTCCTACTACAGCCGTCACCGTCGGAGAAATCTTTGTTTTATGATACTGTCTCACTGTATTAGTGATAATCATGTTTAATAATGTGAATCACCGACTGCGGAGTGCGGACACTTGGGAAAAAAGAAAAGCTCGTGGTAATTAGCATGCCAGGTATGAATTGGGACAACCCTACTGTGGATTGGTGTGGAGTGGCCATAATGATGATTAATAAGAGATGACGGACAGTTCTGCAGATCAGAAAGGGTTTAGGCCTTAGGGAATGCAATGAGAAAGAGGTGAGAGCATTAATAAGAGGATGAGAGACTACTACGTTATCATTATTCCTCGTCACGGATAAACTGGAGGGTGACCCAGACCCTCTTTTTAGCTTCTGTTCCTCTTCTTCTTCTTCCTTGAACGCATCAATCAGTCCCACATCGACAAGTATCCGTGCCTTGCCTGTTCTTCAATGAGAATGACCAAACTACCCTCTTGACCCGACTACGAGTTGTCGCTATCTCGCACCTCATTCATTTGTGCAGGGGTCACTACTGCGACGCACGGACTGTCTCTCTCTCTCTGTTATTTTCTCACCCCTCATGGTCAAATTTCTTTCACTTAAGAGTTCAATTTTCTTTCACTTAACAGTTCTAGTAGGATAGCTCGGAGGAGGACTCAAAGTTTGTGGCTTGTTTTGGCTGTATAAACTGGACCTTTGTTTTTCTCGCAATCGCAGGAAAGGGAAAATCAGGTGGAAGAGTGGAAAGTTAACAAAAATGCTTAATCAGTACGCTGCTTTACTTCCATGTATTGGCCTTTCCTATTCTTGTTGCTTATAAGTTGTTTGATCTTGATGTTTTGCTTCTTGGGGTGTTATGAAGAAAACCATATAGATTGACAGGTACAGAGATGATTCGGTGGCTTTTTTCAAGAATCTATCTTGTTTGAGCCTCCCTTTTTTTTCTTTCCCCGGGAAATACTATCCGAACTCAGGATTCAAGAACCAAAGCCGAAGATTGAGTCTTTTCTGATGGGTGCTTGGGCAGTGGTGTTCGTTACACTACTAATCTGCATAAAACCTTCAGTATCAGATCCAAGCGACGAACTTTGCTTAACCCACTTAACTCAGTCGTTGAAAGACCCAACAAACGCACTCCAAAACTGGACAAAATCCAATTTTGCGAACCCGTGCTCTGGTTTCACATCCTATCTCCCTGGAGCCACGTGCAATAATGGTCGAATCTACAAGCTTTCTCTCACCAACCTCTCTTTACAAGGCTCAATCTCTCCTTTTCTATCGAACTGCACCAACCTACAAACTCTTGACCTCTCCTCTAACTCCATCTCAGGTCCTATTCCTGCAGAATTGCAGAAGTTGGTCAATCTTGCGGTTCTCAATCTCTCCTCTAATAGACTTGATGGAGAGATCCCACCTCAGCTCGCATTGTGTGCTTATTTGAATGTTATTGATTTACATGACAACCTTCTCTCCGGTCAAATACCACAACAGCTTGGTCTTTTGGTGAGGCTTTCTGCTTTTGATGTGAGCAACAACAAGCTCTCTGGGCCAATACCTGCTTCATTGGGGAATAGGAGTGGGAATTTACCAAGATTCAATGCAAGTTCTTTTGGTGGAAACAAGGATCTTTTTGGCTACCCTTTACCTCCAATGAGGAGTAAAGGTTTGCCTATTCTGGCCATAGTTGGAATTGGTCTGGGAAGTGGGTTCGCTAGTTTGGTTCTTAGCTTCACAGGGGTATGTATTTGGTTAAAGATTACAGAGCAAAAGATGGCTCTCGAAGAAGGCAAGATTAGCCAGCTTATGCCTGATTATTGAGCTTGATCAGGGGTAGTTTGTTTCAAGATATCAAGAATTAGTTCAAGGTATGATTAGCAAATACTTGGAAGATTACTGGGGTTGGGACTCCACTTAAGTGTGAGCTAATGCTGCTATTCTTTCTATGATATGCTTCATCAGCCGTCATAGAAGCTTTCTTTTTTCTGATTTTTGAAGGGTTTTCCTTCTGATTTCCTCTCTTGTTTCGTTTTTTTTCCCCTGATCCTTTGACCAATTTGGGTTCTTTTCACCTTCACTGTAAACTTTAGATTTTCTTTTATAGTATTTATTCTCAGAATTCGTGAACCTTATATCCACCTTGTATAAAGCAACTCAAAGCAAGAAAATAGTGCAGTTTCTTGCAGTGTAATGTAATCTGGTAATTTAATATCTTGGTCTTTCTTTTCTCTTTATGTGATGTGAGTGTGCCTGGCTCTGGAATTTTGTCTGGAGTGAACTCAAACACAGAAAGGAAAACAGTAAGCGTTGTGGTGGGGAAGAAGAGAACTTTTGTGGGATAAGATTTAGACCTGGAACTAGGTGCTTGCATTGAATTAATTAAAAAAATGCGCTTCTACCTACTTTCAGACTTTCTAGTGCTTTGTTGTTGTGAGCTGGTAGGAGACCAAACACCACCACATGGATCGCAGATTGTCTGGTTTTATCATTAGCTTTTAATATCAGACTTTTTTGATTGGTCCTTGGTTCACCCTGCTAGGCCAACATCCTGGTTAGTTTTGCTGGTCTCTACTCTCCTTTGCTCATGTCAAAAGTAACTCCTCAGAATATACATATATATGGTCGAGTGTGCAAATACTCAGTAAATTGCTTGCTGTTTCTTTGGAGTTCAGATTCTGTTGATCAGGGTTTGACGAAGTAACAATTAAGCATTTGAGATTCTTAGAAAGAAGGAAATAACAATTGAGCATTTGAGATTCGTAGAGAGAAGAAACATGACTTTTTTTTTTCTACGAGGGAATGAAAATCAAAAACAAACAAAAGACACCCTAATTAACGCAGGGTTCTGCGGTACTTAACGTCTTACTGATCTTGGTGTAGTAATTCTAAGACTGTCATCGGAGGCTCCTGAAACATATGAAGACCTGGACTGGACATCACTGCGATAGAGACTAGTTGATTGGCACATTGGTTTCCTTCACAAATTATATGTTGTAGTTACACCTTTCAGGATCGGTGAAGAAGGAGGTCACGGATACATGTTAATAAAAAGTTATCTTCGGTTAAAATTATATTGAAAGAGGGGAGAATGTTAAACATGACTTTTCATGACTTAAGTTCAATTTATGGGACCGATAACGAACTTGGCCCGGCAAATCAAGCTCCTAAATTTTGGCATTATAAGTAGAGTCATTCCTCGTAAATTTAACTTCAGTTTAAACCTTAATCAATTCAACTTTTGTCCTGTTCAATTGGGTTGGATTGATGTTCAAAATTTTAAATAATGCTTAGGTTCTACTTCGTTGTGTAGTTTCCAATTTTTATTTTCTGTATGCAGTTTTTTTTTATAAAAACAAAATTTTATTTGATTATTAATTTCAACGTAGTTATCTTTTTATAGTAATAATAATTAGAAGTAAGAGAATTATTTTTAATTAAATAATTTTATTTTAATACCTTATATAATATTTATTAACTAATTATTAATAAAATTAATTTTCTTTTACTAAATAAATATTTATTTTAAATAAATATTAATTATTAAATCAAATTTTATTTGAAATTTATAAAATTTGAAGATATTTTAAATTTAGTTATATTTATTAATAACTATCTAATTTGATTTATTTAATTTAATTACAAAAATTAATAAAATTATTGAGTAAATTTAAATTATTCACAAGCCTCGTTAATAATTAATTTTAATTAATTGAACATATAATTAAATAAATTATTCATAATTCTTATTAAAAACTAATATATCATCAACTAAATATTAAATTAAATTATTCACAAGTCTCGTTAATAATTAATTTTATTAATTGAATATATAATATTAAATAAATTATTCATAATTCTTATTAAAAACTAATAAATGAAATAACTAAATATTATATATTTAGTTGATGATAAATCAGATTATGAAACAAAAGAAACAAATTTTTTTATATGATTTTCGTAATTTTTAAATCCGAAATTAGAATAAAAAATAGAAACTAAAAATTCAAATAAATTTTTTACTGAATTTAAAAATAAAAATAAAAACCTAAAAATAAAAATGAAATCAAATAAGCCCTAGTTTTGATATTTATTTTGGATAAGTAGGGTTAATTCTCTTAAACCTAAATTAATTAAAAACTTAATCAAGTCGAGTTTTTGCTTGTTAAATTGTGTTAGACCATTTTGTTATTTGTATCAATTTATAACATTGGACCTTAAAGTTTACTCCCTCACTCCCCTAATTCTCCCTTCCAATTCCAACCAGTTGTCCGAACTTGACAACTTGGTCACAATCTATTGATGATATTGCCCACCTTGGAAGCATGATGGGGTAGGGTGGATATGGATTAAAAATGGTTTTGCTTCACGTGTAACAAGGAGCTAGGTATGATTATTTATTAATGTAAGGGCTACTTCTATAATAAAAAGTTTAGTACTTAGTTTAGACGGGTTTATATCGGTATAATTTTTATTAGTAGAGTTTTTGTTAGTAGAACTTTCTTAAGAAATCAGTTAACTGTTTGGCTGTTATTTAAAAAAAAGTTTTTTTGAAAGAACTTCATATAATAGACTGTTTGATAACATAAAAATAAAATGTTCTTTTAGTTTTAACTATATTTTATTTTGTAATAAAAATTATTTATGCGTATAAATATTATTTAAAATATATTAAACAATATGCAAAGCACAATATATTAATTATTATATAATTTTAAACTACATGAAATATAAATGAAAATATTTCTAACCAAATCTTTTATATGGCTTATAATATAAGTAAAACTAATATAAAAAATAAATATTAAAAAATATATAAAAAGTTAAATAATATTATATAAATCTCAATATAAACGTGAAGATGTGTCTGTAAATATTGTGGGAATTATGTGTAAAAATATAGAGGTAAAGATAATTAAAAAATAGGCTCATTAATTTATCTAAAAAATTTAACTGAAAAATACTTTTTTGAAAAACTCCAAATTTAAGTTTCTAAAAAAATTATATCTTCACTTCAAAAAAATACATTTTTATCAAAAAAATATTTTTAAATTTAAAATAATTATTTATTATTCAAAAGCTTAAACAAAGAGGAAATTCACTTGTGATGTTTCTCTCACTGGGGTAGCAGAAAATGCTAAAGCATGCGTCTTAGCTTATGATGAAATATAGACAAAGATACTTCACTTCCAATTCCAGCTTCAAAGTGATGATTTTGTCTCCAAGCATTGCCAAGCTTAGCCAAGAACAAGACCCCACAAAAGTATTCCCATGTCTAATCGGAATCACTCAACAATCCCATGGCTGTGATTACAATTTACCCAAAAGAGCTCCTCACACCGAAAGAAGAAATTGGTCAAACCTGCTTTCATTCCTCTCATTAATGGGGTCCTCTCTCCTCCTACCCGTCAATCGGATTGCATCTCATCATGAAGTTGGGACCCTCTCAAGTCAAGCTCAAGCCCCCAATTCAATGTCCTTTGTTCTTTACGAAAATGCCCCCAGGACGATCCTCAGGTGACTCAGTTTTCCTGGAAAGTATAACAGGAAAGATGCCTCCTTGCCCTTTCCCTCAGCAGCATCCATCAAGAGTGGTAAACTGGTAAGGCTATTTTTTGTTTCAGCACTCTTTCTGAGGTGCGCTATGGCTCATCATTGAGGAAGGAGACAAGCAGAACTGACATTGTATCAGGGAAGTGTGTACCATTGCCTGGTAGCTGCAGGTTCATTCTTGGTTTTCACATTTTTCACTCCAGAAATGGTTACAGTTAGTGGAAGGTAAAAACCCACATAAACGAGCCAACTATAAACTTCCAAAACATACCAACAGTACGATACATTTCTGACTGGAAAGGAGTCTTCTTCAGACTATTGCTGTTGATTTATAGGCAAAATTATGAAAGCCCGGGCAGATAAATTGATAAAGAGCTCTTATAAGTTAAACGAGATCACAGGTTTAAACTATTTTTATATATACAGCTGTTTAAAATTTGAGATTAGAGCTTTGTTAAAAAGCCTACTCAGTTTGATCGGGTATTAGTTTGGGTGTGAATAGTTTAATGATGTTTTTTTAGAGTTCTCTTTTCTTTATACCATTTGTTTTGACTTGGGCTTTCATATTGCTAATTGTGGCCCTCACTACGAGCTTTTGCTTATTAGGCTTAAAGGGTAAATTCTATTGGACTGGTTTCGGCGAGACCCGACCCACCCGGATCTCCATCAATCCAATTCTCCCGTTACTTTCTTCCCCTACGTTAAGCCTCAATCTTAAACCCTTGTTCCTTTCCATAAACCCAATTCCTTTCTATTGCTCTCTACTGCATAAGATCAAACACCCTGATGGGCGAAACTATAGAAAAACCAGCGCTAGAGACTAGCCTCAAAGAAGAGGAAGCGAATGACGATGAAGAAGGAGATGAAAGCTTTGAAGAGCTCGGCCTCGACCCTCGTTTAATTCGAGCCCTCACCAAGAAGAAAATTTCCATTGCAAAGCCAACTCCAATTCAACGGGTCGCTATTCCTTTGATACTAGTGAGTTTCTGTTTTAACCCGCTTAGGAAAAAATGAACTTGGTTTTGTTGGTTAGTTTCGTCGGGTGATTGGCGTAGTTTTGGTGTTCTTTTTAGGAAGGAAAGGATGTGGTTGCCCAGGCAAAGACAGGTTCGGGGAAGACATTGGCGTACCTGCTTCCTCTGCTTCACAAGCTTTTCGCCAATTTTGGTTCCAAGAAAAAGCTGGCTCCTTCGGCATTCATTCTTGTCCCAAGTGGGGAGTTGTGTCAACAGGCAAAAATCTAGTCTTTGCGCAATTTCTATTTTGTGGCATTTTGACTATGTTGATTAGAGGCTTGTGTCGTGTTCTTGCAGGTTTTTAAGGAGTTGTCGTCTCTCATTGATATGTGTAAAGTTCAATTGAAAGCAGTGCAATTGACAAGCAACATGCCTGTTTCTGGGATGGTTGGTTGTGTCTCCTTTTGGTTAATTTCTTCTGTTTGGTTGTGAGTTATTGGATGTTCGGCACGACCCAGTGCACTGTGGTTATTCTGATTCCTATTTGTTTGCAGAGTGCTGCATTGTCTGGACCTCCTCATATTCTGGTATCTACTCCCGCTTGTGTGGCGAAGTGCTTGTCTGCTGGTGTTATTCAGTCATCTTCTATTGGTGATTCACTTGAAATTCTTGTTCTTGATGAGGTCAGAGCATTTGACATCCTTTTTATTATTCGCTCTTAGCAACTGGTATTTTAAATCACTGTATCAAATTTAAATAATCATCATCTGCAGCGACATGATCTGGCATGGAAAATAGATTACTAGGTCAATATGGGCAATATATGCGTTTTAAATGGAGTGGGAACTCTCAGACAATTCCTTTCCTATTCTGTTGAAATTGTTTTTGATATCTAGCATGCTGACCTTTAAAATTTGTCATCTTCACCTTTTGATTTCACTTATCATGTTTGAATTCAAATTTCAGGCAGATCTTCTATTGTCATTTGGTTATGAAGATGATCTAAAAGCTCTTACTGCTCTTCTCCCAAGAAGTTGTCAATGCCTTCTTATGTCTGCTACATCAAGGTTTGTTGTCTTTGTCGTCTGTTCACTCTCCTCGTTCCGTCACTTTGAACATATATACTCTTGTTCATTCTCATGGTGTTCCATACGTTTTAATAAGAGCAGCCTCATGTTTTAAGGAGTTCACTTCTAGATGTTACAACAATAGATATCAAAACTCACTAATCTTCTGAAAAGTTTCCCTGTCTTGGAACATTTTAATTTTTCTTGTTATTGAATAAAGAAAACCTTAACTTGAGTGTTCAGTCTGAGCACTTGTTTGATTTCTGTATGAGATTTTTGATGACTTAATCTAAGCACTGTCATGAACTTATAAGTTTTATATGTTGCTGACTAATAATATGTTTTGACATGTGATGTTTCGCAGTGCTGATGTTGATAAACTGAAGAAACTCATTCTACACAATCCATACATTTTGACTTTGCCAGAAGTTGAAGGTGTAAAGGATGAAGCTATCCCCAAAAATGTTCAACAATTTTGGGTGGGAATTTCCTTAAGTCATATGGGAGATTAATGAAACTTAGTTACTTTTCTAAATCAAATTTACCGTTGGTGTTTAATTGCATCCACATCCTTTTGGTTTTGTTCCTTTTCTCTTTAAATTTGTTACCTAATTTTTGTGACAATGTTTTTGGGAGTCGGTTTGGTGGTCTGCATAAAAGACAAGAAAGAGTTTTCCAAAATTTTGGTGGGGGGCTTGTTTACAACATCAAAACCTTGTTTTAATATGGAATAGGGATCTCTCTTTTATTTGGATTTTGTATCCAGTTGTACTGTTTCCAACTCTATAGCTCAAAGTGAATGTCATGAGAACAGTTGTTATAAGTAGGATCACAAGTGGAGGAGGCAATATGTTATCTCTGAAGTTTTAGCTTACTATAAAGTTAAAGTGGCACAATAACCACGCCACACCCTTCCTGTTCTTTTTCCTGCCTGGTTTCCTTCTTTTATGCCTCCATAACTTCTTAGTTGTTCAAATTCCTGCACTGAAGCTGCCATTCTTCCAACTTTCTTTTGAGTTATTGTTTTCAAATTTTAACTAATTGGAAGAATGGATATGCTTCTGTTAAAGTTAATCCTTCCCAACTATGTGTTATCTTTTATAATCTTTTGATAAACTATGACCTTCTAAAACGGGTAAATGGTCCAAAACATGTTCTATGTGATTCATCATTTTGTATATGACAACATCTTTCATGTCATTTGAGTTGGAATGAATTGGTGTTCTTATGGAAGCTGTTCTATGAGAAATAATGTTCATCGTGGAAAAAATAGAAGTAGCTTGTTTGATTGACTTAGCCGTTATATATTTCTGTGCAGCCCTTGTTGGAGGTTTTCTAACAATATTATGTTAACTTATGTGTTAGGTTTCATGTAGTGATCGTGACAAGTTACTTCACATCCTAGCTCTTTTGAAGCTGGAGCTAGTTCAGAAAAAAGTCTTGATATTTACTAATTCTATTGACATCAGCTTCAGATTGAAGCTGTTTTTGGAGAAGGTATCTAACTTTGTCTTCGGGGAATATGTGGATTATTAACTTTACCCCTTTATTCCTGTTTGCTCATCGTATGCTTGCCTTCTGTCAGGCTCAGCTGTGGTATTACTTTCTTTTTGGTTAAATTGGAGGACCTGTGTTGGCCATAGGTCCAGCATATGGTGTGATATGTTGGAGGTTCTGTAAGGAAAGGGATTTTTCAACATGAATGTAACCTTAATCTTCTGTATCTGCAATGAATTCCATTCATATCTGTTGTAATGATTGGTGGAAGGTGCTTAAAGATTTGATATTAGCCCCATACACAGTTGAACCTTAGTATTTGTTGGGTTAGAGATAAGTTGACTATGACCCCATCTTAGAAGCTCTAGTATTGCTGACCTTGTATTGTAATTTATTTATGTTTCTGCTTTATGCTTCTTTAAATGTGAGGTTAAAAAATGTCGGATTTTCAGTAATGCTTTTAATTGATTTGTTTATACCTGTTGCTCATGTAATTGTCATTTAACAGTTTGGCATCAAGTCTGCTGTTTTAAATGCTGAGTTGCCCCAGAATTCCCGTCTTCATATTCTTGAGGTGTGTTCTGTTTCTTAGTTTCAAAAGGTGTGAAACCTACTATGGTTAAAGATAAATAAGTTTATGAGAGGAAATGCCTTTAAACACCGATTTATGCAGTTTGTCACTTTGTGCTTACCTAGATATTGTTATTTTCTTGAGGAATTCAACGCCGGGCTTTTTGATTATCTGATTGCAACTGATGACAATGAATCAAAAGAGAAGGAACAAGCTAATGGTGAGAGTCTTGGTGGTTCAAGAAAGTCTAAGAATCATAGCAAGCAAAAGGTGGATACTGAATTTGGAGTTGTGAGGGGAATAGACTTCAAAAATGTGCACACGGTAAGCTAATACTTCAAGTTTGATGTGTAAGTTACAGAGCAGGTTTGTTATTGCTGTTCTATGAGCTGTTGTTTTATAAGTTGAATTTCTAGGACATCGTACTGCTAAAAGGATCTAGTCAAATATTTTATTTTATCTCATGAGTATATACGTGGACACACTTGTTATTTAACTTTTCTAGTTGGCAGATTCCTGCATAATTTGCACCGATTAATGTTTGTGCATATAATGAAAGAAGTTTAAATTTGTTTGATGGTTTAACAATGAACAAATGGATTACTTTCCATAATCATATTATGGAAATTGTATTAGCTTTTGATTTGTTCTGCTAAAATTTTGGCATATTCCCTTTGATCAATTATTTTCCTTCGACTCCCTGTCTGCTAGTTGCAAACGTTGGTCCAGTGTCATGTTTAATATCTTATTCAACTTTATTTTTCTCTCTATATTATGGATATCTGATAATCTTTACCTGCCTTTAAATATGATCATATATGTGAAATTTGAAGAACTGGGGTGACCTCCCTTTATGGTATAGTGCTCATATTGACAAGGATGATAAAATGTGACCTGCCTTCAAGTGACAAGGATGATAAGTTATGACAGCTTCTATGATCTGTCAATAGCCATCACGTTACACATTTTAATTTAGTGTGATTTCTTATATTTTCACCATGCAGGTTATAAATTATAACATGCCTCGGAGTCCTGCAGGATACGTTCACAGAATTGGACGTACTGGAAGGGCTTACAGTACAGGCGCTTCTGTCTCTCTTGTGAGTTTTTTGCGCTAAATTGAGATTGGTTGCATAGGGGTCACATTAAGTTGGTATTGCTTGTGGTCTCACTGTGCTTCATATAAGTAAACGCTAATTGTGTATTTGTAACAGGTTTCTTCCGATGAGGTTGAAATTCTTGAAGAAATTAAAACTTTTTTGGGAGATGATGAAGACAAGGACTCAGATTTGATTGTGCCATTTCCTTTACTTACACAAAATGCAGTGGAGTCCTTGCGTTACAGAGCTGAGGTAATTACTATTGGTTGCTTTCTCTCAATCCATTTCCTTTGACAGTCTTCATTTGCTTATGGTGACTTGATGATATATCTCCCCACTCTAGTTCTTCTCATATCTTTCTGGATAATGGATATGTATTGCAACCATTTCTTGATGTCAATCAGGAATATGCCTGCATTTGTGTTGTTATTCGTTGCTCCCTAATTTTGTCAATGCTGAACTTCTTCGATCCATTATTCGTGTGAGAACTAGAATGGACAGCCCTCCATGTTTGAGGGTGTTATACCTGTCAGACACATTTTATGCCTTTCTTAATTCTGGGATGCACATTTCTTCCATAAATGTGCAAATTAAATTGCTTCTAAAAGAAACCAACAGTTGATTCCAGATTAATGCTAGAAGGTTGATAATGCAGGACACGGCAAAGAGTGTTACAAAAGTTGCTGTCAGAGAAGCACGAGCTCAGGATTTAAGGAATGAGATACTCAACTCTGAAAAGTGCGTATTACTTGGCCATTGCTCTTAGGCAATTGTTTTTGGCCCTTCTGTTACATATGCACAAGTATATGCTCCTGTCATGTACGTTGCAGCTATTGTTTTTCCTGATGATCTTTCATTTTTAGGTTGAAAGCTCATTTTGAGGCTAATCCAAGAGATTTAGGTATTACCTTTAATTTGTTTAATGCAACTCGTACAATGGATTCTTCTCATCCATAAAAAGCTGGAAATTATGTTTTTAATCGTATGTGGACCAGATCTATTGAAGCATGACAAGGTTCTGAGCAAAAAGCCCCCTGCTCCTCATCTTCGTGACGTGCCTGATTACTTGATCGACCAAAAAACCAAGGAAGCAAGTAAAATGATCAAGCTTGCACGAGCTGCAATGGGAAGTAATCACTCTGGTCGTCGACAAGGATTCAAGAGAAAACACAGGAAAAACAGAGATCCCCTTAAGACTTTCTCAGTTGAGGTATCACTGACGTCCCATAGAACAACCATTTTCCCTTTTTTGGTTGATGAAAACTACAAGGTTAGTTGATCACTTAAGTTTTTAAAGTACATGCTCTGACATGGTGGCAGGCTTCAAAGAGAACTAGCAAAGGTGGAATGAAACGAGAAGCAAAAGACAGTGATGAGACGAGACGAAAAAAGAAAAAATCTTTCTGACGATTAGATACCTATCAGTTTTGTATAATGTGAAACGTTTTACTTATTATGCTAAATCCATACTCAAGTTTACCGAAATGTTTACCCGCAATTAGACTGTGTTCATTAGCATGTTTACCGAGAGAGCAACAGAAGTGCTGACTAGCTTGCTTCTCAGGCTGCACAGTTCGTTATTGGTGTAATTTATTTTGATATAGCACCTACAAGGTGCCAACGTATCATACTTGAGGATATATCGGGGATCAGTTTTTTCAGATTTGTTTTGTGATCTACTTCGGCAGCCTCCCTTTAATAAAAAAAAATCCATACTCAAGTTAGCTTCTTAATTTTTTCATCTGCTGCATTGGTTCCATTGTTCATGCCTTTAGTTGCCTCGTACAGAGAAGCTATTTGGGTTTTTTGGCTCTTCATTTGGATTCAAATTGATATTATCATCTGATTAGACTTTTCCAAAGTCCAGCTAAGAAACTGGAATGTGATACAAATTAGATAAACTGACACAGCACTCTAATGGAGACTGACAATAATAACTAACTAGAAATCCTGGCCTTTTTGGATTCAGTCATAACTTGTGTACGAATTCCAAACTTGGAAACAAAATAAAAGGGTGTATAAAACTTGCAATTCACCCAACCTGGAAGCAATGTGGTGTTGCGTGTTGATCCACTTGGTGCCTCCATTTTACTACCACTATTGTGGTGGTGGTGGTGGTGGCTGGTAATATGTTCATTATCGGGATGTTCTTCTCTTTCTCTTTTTGGGTTTCCTTTTCTCTACATTCTGTGGCAATGAGAGCTATCAGAAGAGCATCGTCAAATCTGCCAAAGCCAACTTCAAGACCAGTAACGACGCTGCCTCTCCGCAACACGTGACACAGAGTAAATTGCTGATCGCATGCAATAGCTCGTAAATTACGTCATTACGTGCTCCGAATAAGACAGACATAGTTTTTGCATGTTTCAGATCCGTTCCGAGCTTCATGATTCCTTCATATCAGCGATAGATAAAGGTAAAATGAAGGTAATACCGAATAGAACAATGGCAGCCCGATTGATCCGGCGGCCCAAAACTCGACACCGTTTTAGTGTTTTAAGGTTGTTTGTTGATTCGGATCTGTCTAGACCGGTTTGTCATCTCTTGAACTACTTTCATGGCAACCCTTCTTCTAATGCCTCGAACTTCAAACAAATTCTCCAGAGCACAATCCATTATCAACTGGAAACAGTTACCAGTAGTAGCAAACACATCTTCCCATCCTGTAAGGCTTTACATTGCTGCAAACTCACATTTGGTCTTTTATCGTCAGCTGATCCAACTGCAGCCAGGTTGCTTCATCACCTGAATATTATCTATCAACTGTCTTATCTTAGCTGCTTCTTCCCATTGTCCATCCGATGCATATGCATTCGACAACAGCACATAAACGGATGGATTATCCTTTTCCACTTCAAGAAGAAACTTAGCAACTAATCTTCCTAGCTTTAAGTTACCATGAGCTGCACAAGCACTCAACAAACTCCACCAGATATTGGGATGAGCTTCAAAATTCTCACTGTTTATTATCCTCTCAACTTTATCAAAATGTCCACTGCGACCTAAAAGATCAATTACACAAGAAAAGTGATCAATCCCGGGTGTAATACCAAAATCATTCTCCATGGAATTGAAAATTCGAGTACCATCATCCACTAACCCTGCCCGACTACATGCAGAAAGAACTGCAGTGAAGGTGGCTTGATCTGGTTTGGCTTCAGATGACCCTTGCATTGTCTTTAAGCAGCGGACAGCTTCTTTCCCTTGCCCATGCTTCGCATAAGCAGAGATCATGGCATTCCAAGTGATTACATCCCTTTCATTCATTTTATTGAATACTCTCAAAGACCAATCTAAATGCCCGCACTTAGAGTACATTGTGATAAGTGCATTACCCAAAGATCCTTCTGAAGTGAACCCAAATCTAAGGATATAACCATGAACCTGCTTCCCATGTCTGAGGGCTGAAATTCTAGCACAAATGCTTAATATAATGGTAAGAGTATAGTCATTTGGCCTGAGTTCTGACATCAGTAGCTGAGGGAATAGCTCCAAGCCTTCAATTGGTTGTCTGTTTACTTGGAAAGCAGAGATAATTGTGTTCCACGAGATCATACTTCTAGAGACCATGCTGCAGAATATTCGATAGGCCTGGTCTATATTCCCGTGCTTAGAGTATGCAGACATCAATGCATTAGAAACATGGATGTTTGAATGAAGCCCATTTTTAAACACAAGGGCTTGAATCATGTTCACATATTCTATTAGTTCTGAGCTTGCTAACAAGCTTCCAAATGTAAATTCATCCGGTTCAATATCTGCTCTTTGCATTTCCTGATAAGCAGAAATCGCTGATCTGCCAAAGTTCCATTGACAATAGGTGGATATCATGGTATTCCATGAAACGTGATCCTTCTCTTCTAGTCTATCAAAAACCATATGAGCCGCATGGAGATCTCCACCGCTCGAGTACATAGCTATGGCTGCATTTATTACAGAAGTAAAGGCTTCAAATCCCATCTTAACAACTAGAGCATGAATTTGATAACCTACGCCGGTAAACAAGCGTGAGCTCATGAGACTAGTAAAAGTATATTCTGTAGGCCTAAGAGAACCCTCTAGCATTTTTTGAAACATTTTCAATGCCTCATGAGCTCTATTCATTGTTACAAAACCATCAATCATGACATTGTAAGTGATGTGATTATGCCCCAAATCTACTGTTTCTTCAAATACCAAGAACGCATCTTCAACATTTTCACTGTGAAAATACATGGTAATCAAAGCATTAACAACAGAATTTCTAAGTAACAACCCAGTTTTAATCACCAAAGATTGCACCTGTCTTCCATAATCCGCCAACTCCCAGCAACACGAACTAAGAACACTTGCAAAACTATAATGATCACATCCAACACCATACTTTAGCATATCTCTGAACAAACTAAACCCGATCTCTGCATTCCCACTCTCTATACATCCAGTGATCATCGCATTCCACACAGTTACATCCCTTTCCCGCATTTTATCAAACACCTCCAACGCAAAATCGACACACCCCATCTTAGCAGACGCCGACAACAACGTAGTGTAAGAATAAACATCTGGGTATTCGATTTCCCCAAAAACCCATTTCACTGATACAAAGTCCTGCGATTTCGCGTACAGAGAGAGTAGGGTATTTGCGACTTGAGTATAGCCTTTAAAGCCAGCTTTACTGGCATAGGCATGGAGTTGGCTGCCAAACTTGACGTCCCGTAAACTGGCGCAGGCAGCAAGAGTTGTGGAGAGGGAGTAGTGATCGGGCCTAAGGTGGCGTTGAATTTGAGCGAATAGTCGGAATGCGTCATTGTAAAGGCCAGAACGAGTGAGTCTGGCCAGTTGGAGGTTGAAGTCGACGAGCCGTTTTTGTTGGGTGTTGGCAATTTCAGTTGCTATAGTCACTGTTCGAGTGAACGTCTTCATCTATGTGTCTTTGTACTTTATAGGAGATTATGCGATATAAATTTATATAAATGCAGTGCTCTACAGGCTCATTTTCAATGAAGGCATACAATCAAGTATCTATGGTGACTGATGCACGTCATATTGCAGGTATTCCGAGTTAATAATGCCTTTCATCAAGATGATCCGTCTCATCGTAGATCTCCTCCTACATCGAGAAAAATATCAAGACCCGTCAATTCTTCTGCATAGGGTAAGGAAATTGAACTAAAAGAGACAAGGGAATCACGTACTTGTAACAGTTCTTCAATGACATCTTCTAATGTTATTATACCTATGGCCTCTGCTTCTTCAGTAAGTCCTGGAAGTGGGTCTTCATCTAAATGCAGGACTTCTGAGTGGATCCCATTTGTCCATTTCTTGCTTTTAGATCTTCCCCTTTGTGGATTGGCATCGTTTTGAAAACTCTTCATTCTCCTGAGCGATGTCAAACTCTTCAAGTTTTTATTTTGAGCATGAAATTCACCATCAACGTCAACTTTCACCTCTCTCACTAAGTAATATAACATAACATAGAGTTAAAGCAATTTGCAGGAGACATTATGCATTGCTGATACTAAAAGAAAAGTGGAAGTTAGTGTTTACCAGGAACTAGGTTTTCACTGGTGGACTGGTCCATATTCGGCTGTCTTACGACTACAGCCATATGGCTATGACCTTTCTGAAACTCGTTCAAAATATCATACAAGGGCATTGTCTCTGGAACCCTATGACACATGCGTAGACCACTTATAAGATCAAGTAATGATTGTTTTTCTTAGTTTGCAGCTGTGTCCAGTAAAGAATCAACAAAAGTTGAATGAGTGCTATGTGACTACATAAAGTCATTTTTCTTTCTCCTTATGCATAGATATCTGCTTAATGTCAATAACAATCTTTGTGAATACCTTGGGATTTTGCGAATAGGAACATTCCTTAAAGGAACCTCATCATCTGGATGAATCATTAATAAGTTTTTTACCTGAAATTTAACAAGTTATCAGTATAATCTACACAAGAAACAGTCTCTACATTCCTAATGACCATAAAATCTTTCAGTGCTCAAAAACAAGACTACTAGATGTTCATAGAATCAATATAGGCTTATTTGGGTATCACATTATTTTGCTTCGCATCTCAAGTTTCCATTTGTGGCAAAGTTTCAATACTCGGAGACCTTATAGTTTGAGTTCTAAGCAGGTCTAAGGACTCCATACTCAGGTAAGAGTTAAGATCACTCTGAAACATGGTGAGAGAGATCAGAATTTATTAGCAACTTGTGGGCTATTGTAGATAGCCAAGACTTGGAAAGTTTTGTGCTGTAGTTACAAAGAAGGTATAATGTAACAACTGATAAAAGTTCAATAACAAAATTACCAGTATAAGTCCAATTATGTTTCTTGGCTGCTGAAAAACAGGCACTCTGCTATGTCCTTTCTCCAAGATTAACTTCATCAAAGTCCTGTGTATAAACAGTTTGGAAAATATATCACCCCTTTACCTACAGGAAACTCGTTTCTCATATCTGTTTCTGATTAAACTTACTTGTCCAGTTTAGAATTAATATCAACAGAAAACGTATCAGATATAGGAGTCATTGCATCCCTGGCTGTTTTCTCAGTGAGGTCAAGTGCTCCAGCAATGATCGTTGTCTCGTCGCGAGTAAGTTCTCCTCCCTTTCCAGCCTGCATAGTTTTTGGTGAGAAGTATCAAGGATCATTAGAGTATTGCTATTGCTAAGCATTGAGACAACGTAACGTATAGGATTTCAGTATCATATTTATCTTTCTATTTATCCCTTCAAAATGATTTTGATGACTGTATATCCATTCTATAATGGATGACTGTATATCCATTATAGATGAATTTGAGAGTGCATACCTCATTACCATGCAAGTCAACAAGGGTCTTCAATTCTGCTCGACGGAACAGAGCTACATGTCCTTTCCCCAACAAATGATCCAATAACTGGTATGATCTCAATGAAGTCAGGACTCTTATGCACTTAATTGTATGTGACATTCAAAATTTAGGCATTGAATTCCGAAAGTTAAACTGCAGAAAGATCTAAAAGATAGTCTCTTGGAGCTTAGAAGATGAAGAAGGTTGTTACTTTGCTTATTGGATATGCAACGGGAAAACAAATCCAAACCAGAAGTTGAACTACGGGAGCCACTGCTGCACCGATTGCCAAGCCATGCCGAGAACAGACGGCTTGGGGAATGATCTGAGTACAATTGGCAGGTCTAGTCAGTTAACTT
>JAOSBK010000206.1:3850412-3866695 GCA_027568895.1 Erythroxylum shatona | reverse complement strand
GAGTCGGGGGAAGCAAATCTCCGAAATATTCTCATCAAGGAGGTGTTGGCATCCAACAGAGGTAGTATCAAAAATGGTGAGACCGACTGTAGTAGAATCTGCGTGAGTAGCAAGCGAGTCAGGGTATCTGTTGCTCTCTCGGTAAACTTGCCGATGTGTAATAGTCCAATTCCGGGTGAGAAACTCATGAACGCCCAAGACAATGGGGTTAAGTGCCTGGGAACGATGATCCGCGGAAGAGAGGAGAAGATGCACCGTGAGAGAATCTAGCTCGAGCTCTACGCGGCGGAAGCCCAGATCCCATGCTAACGTAAGCTTGGTATAAATGCCCCAGAGCTCAGCCGATATCGTATCGCACCAACCGAGGTTCTGAGAGAATCCGCCAAGCCAGTGGCCAGCACTATCACGGAAAATGCCACCTGCTGAAGCCGAGTAGCGATTGCAGGCTCCGTCTGTGTTAAGTTTGACCCAATCAGGAGACGGTTTGGACCAACTAATGAGTCGCTGGTGCCAGGGCGAGGGCCTGTAGCTGCCTGGCTGGCCCACTGGGAGGCCTGGAGGATCTGACCTGCAAAAAACAAAATGATAAAATTAGGAGACATAGGCCAAGAGAAGTCAGCATAAAAGAGAGACTTATTCCTCCACGACCAAAGAAACCAGTAGGTCGTGTCGAAAAGAGTCGCCCAGTCATGTCCCAAGACGCGCCGATGGTGATGGAGGTTTTTGAGGACCCACTGGCGAGCCGACATAGCATAGAAATCAGAAAGAGTGAGGTCCACTAGAAAGGTAGCCCACACCTGGCGAGCTTTGAGGTAATCTCGGACAACGTGAAGGGGGATTCTTCTAGGTCACAGTGAAGACTGGTGCTGTCAGTCGTAAGTTTGACAATATTGACACAATTAGCAAAACATAAAATCGATCTTAAAACTTGAGAATTAGAATAAAGAAATGGAGTTTCGTTACAACATTTCAAACCTGGAATAGTATATTTGTAGTAATTAAGACAGGTCAAGTAGCCAGACCGTTCCTTTATGAAAATGTCAAAAGGAATCTAGAAAAAAAAGCATTATCGTATCAAATGATGATCGACACATCTCTCTCAAAACCTTCCGGTATTCATAAAACTGAGATTTCACTATCATCTCTTGCAAGTTCTCCATCACAAAGAAGTCGGCAATAATAACAATAAATGTTTCAGGTTTACCATAGAGTTTTTCTTTTTCTTAAACATTGACCGAAGAATTAGCACACGAAGTTCCTGAGCTTATCCTAAGCTAAGCTGTTATATACATATTTGCCTAGTTATTATGTGGACTTATATCGACGTCCCATGCACGTCAAAGTTCTTGAACTGTCCTTTTCAGATAGAGCCTTCTGAACAACGACCCACCGGCCATTGGAAGTTCGAAGATCAATGAGAATGACGTTGTGTTTATCTAGCTACCACCAATTCCATGCAGAAAAATAAACTACCAAGCTGGATGCTAAATAGTACAAAGACCATGAAGTACATACACATTAAATGAAGAACGAGTAACTTAATACCAAATTTTAAGAAATTATTGGACAAAATTATGTTAATGTAATTTTTTATACTACTTTCTTTTTAAATAGAACATAATTGAATACAATTAAACATTAATTAATTACTTTTCATATAGTTGATTTGACTATATTGAGCATATGGGACTGTACTCTCTTACAACGAAGAAATTAAAATCAGGTTGTTGAATTTTAAATGGTCGAAATTTCCTTCACCACTTGCTTTGCATTGAAGTCAGCAGTTCCATTGAAAGCTAGGTAGCCAAACTGCCCAAGGAACTTGGAAATTATCCTCATCCTTTTCATTAGGAAGAAGACTTAATTGGGTTTCACTAGGCCTACAATACAATAGCGTGATTTACTTAATATACCAAAATAAGTTAAGTTGTTAAGTGTAGTTTTCGTTGACCTCTACTACTACTACAACTTGGGAATACATACAGATACACGTATACACACATCAAAGCCTAAGTTTCATGAGAAATTAAGAGGGAGAGCAAGAGCATTGATGGAGGGGTTTGGAAGAGGGTCCTACTTTATTGAGGTGAAGGAAGCAAATGGTCCATGATATATAGTGTCTCTTGGAATGGAAGTGTGTGTGGAATGGACTAACGTGAGTGTCATGTTAGTTGTCACAAAATAGACTAAGGTTCTCCTAAAATGGTCCCTTTGAGTTTGAGCCTACATTCTTACTTATTTATGTGTATATATATATATTGTGTCTAAGTGGCTTGTAGTGGGGGCATCTAAACGAGGGTTTCACATGCGATAATAACCCCCCTTCTACTACAAACCACGTGCCCTCCTTCCATCAATCATTCAATTCTTCCCTTCCAAAGCCTTTTTTTTAATATTAAAGGGAAAACAAAAACTAATTACACGACAAGTCGCAAGAAACACGTTCCCGATAAATCATTCAAAAGGAGTACACGACACTCGACAGGTGGACGATCAAAGAAAATAGGACCTAACGCAAAATTCTCAGCGTAAAGATTGCATAATTAAGTCCTAACACGTACAAGCTATTTCGATCACAACTTAACTTGCTACTGTTCTATGTGCCTAAAATAAGCCAAAATTTCAATATGCCCTTTTGTGCGTTTTAGGATGGTTAGCCAAATTTATGTAACTTTTTGGTGTATTCATCGATGGACAAACCAATGATTCCCTGCCTCCGGCTAGAATCAGGCTACCCTCTTGACGATCATCAACTAAAACACACAAACAAGAGATAGATTATGTAGTGTTTTTGACCATACCAATCACGGGCGTGTAATATATGTCCATCACATTATTTAGGATTTCCCATCGTGTCGTTGCTTGTCTTTCCCCATTGCTGCTCCTGTGTCTGACAAACTAGATGTTCTCAGATAACATCAGTCAGATCCTTCTAGCTCTATAGGAGACCTGAATTGTTTGAATCGGGGGACCCTATAGCTATCTTATGCATTAAAGTTTTTGGATCGATAGTCATTTGGGAAATTATGTCTTCACCTTCCTGGTTTTGGAGGACAGAGAATCTGTCCTCAAATGTGTGTACCAATTTTGTCTCATTGAATCCAAACTATCTATTTGTGTGGGTCTCACATAAATGGATGGTTTGAATTCAATGGGACAGAATTGGTATACACATTTGAGGATAGAGGATCTCATGCCGTTCTGGAGACACTGTCTATTGTCATCTTCTATTTATTAGTCCATTTATGTCACTTTCAAGTTTTGATATTTTATTCCTCCTTCCTTAACAATGAAAAACTATAATGATAAACCAAGGAGAACAATATTTACACCTTTTTTTTCCTATCCCAAAACCATAACAGTAGCTCCATCCATGAAACGATTTTGAGTACTTGTGAACTTAATGCCTAACAATTGAACATGCCACACGTTCAATTTCAGGTTCGGACTTGCTGGTCTTAGCAGACAATTTAGATATATTGGAATACTACCACTACCAGCAGCACAAGGTCATTAACTTCGCTTTTTATTGGAAGAAAATAGCCAAGGATAAAAAGGAGTTGAAATGAAGATGCTGGCCACTAAATGTGCTGGGACCTTGTGTCTTGAATAGCTTATTTGGATTTAAACTAGGGTTGCATAGTGAAAGAAAATGACTGCTTTCTTTGCAAACAAAAAATGTATTTTATTTTTTGCTTTTTAAATCCAGTAAACTAAAAATTCTTCTTTTTATATTTTATGTAAGATACCATAAGAATAAAAGGAGGTTAATTCAATAACATAAATATTAATTACTTCAAAACAGTATATTAGTACTGAATAATTAAAGAATAAATTTTAAATATATTTTAAACACCCGCAATAAGTTAGGAAATGGTAAGCGAATTTGAATTTTAAAAAAAAAGTTTAAATCTTAAATTTATCTTTGATGAACAAATTTTAATTATCTCATTCTTGAAGTGAGAAAATTAATATCATAAGTAATTTAAAACTGAATAAAAAATCTGTTTAATTAAAATAAAATATATAATAGATATTATAAATTAGACGCATAATTTATTAATTTTGATATATGTTTTTTTTCCTAAATTTATCTTTCACTTCTATTGAGTTTTTGCAATAAATAATATTTTTGAAAAAGCTGTATTTGAGCTTTTAAAAAAGCTATTTCTACTTCAAAAGTGCTTTTGAAATTTACAGTCAAATACTTACTTTTTCTTTAAAATAGCTTTTGCAGTAGATAAAAATACTTTTGGACCCTTCAAGAATTGAAACAAACCAGCACGAAAATGGTCCCCATGGATTGCAAACCCTATCTATTCTGGTTCTCAATTCGTCAGGAATTCCGTGTAGTGAAAACCAAGTGACCACCCACCGTAATCTGGAATTGCATAAAACAAAAGATCACGGTCATGAGCTGTCCCTGACTTGAGGAATTGAATCAGTGTGGAATATAATAAAAGCAAACGAAGTTTACTCACCAGAAGAAAGTCCTAAATCTAGGAGCGGATTGCAGCAACACCAGTACTCACCACCACCACCACATCACCAACCTAGCTAGCCAATGCTTGCAGTCAAAACACATTGAAGTTAGAAACTTTCCTTCTGGTCGCTTGAATCAGTGTCGAAAAAGGGTTATAATATATGACCCTAATGCCATGTTTTTTGTTTTTTGTTTCACTTTTCCATTTTGAATGGACTTCGCTTCCCTATTCCATCATAAATAGCTGCCATTTGGAAGTGGTGCATTCAGAATCAGGAGGCTGAAACTAAGGGCGGGCGATAGGTTAGCAGTTGGTAGCAATAATTGCTTTTTACTTTACCCAACTTAGGTCTTGGTTTAAGTTAAAACCCTTTTTTTTTTTTTCCACGATTAGGAGGATTCCAACTATGAAAAGGCATCTTTAAGTCATCCACATTCAGACTAATCCTCGTTTGAGTTGGGTAGGTCCCTTGCGAAAGGCAAAGCTCTGACCTCAAATTTTAAACGGCTGCATACATAAAGACGGTTTGAACCCGTGACCTCACTTAAGCTTTTTTACAACATAAGTTGTTTATAAACAATTACTACCAAACTAACCATTTTTAATGGTTCCTGAATGGTAGTCAAAATCACAGGAATTGCTTGAAAGCTTTACTTAGAATTGATGGCTGTCCAAAATCTGATAACTAGGCAACAAAGTTTAAGGAATCACCTGAGATTTTTCTTCAGTTTAACCAATAGAAAAAAAAAAAATTGTTTGGTACATTGAAAGATATGATGTTTCATCAATCTAATTAAACTCTCTAATACACTGGAAAGGAAAAGAAATAATAGACATTCTAGAGGCTGTATAAGATATCAGAAAGGCCATTTCCACAGTTCATTCTAAAGGAATTGAGATTTGAAATAAAAAAAAGGAGAAGCAAAGGACTTATGGATCGTTGAAGACTTGAAGGTGTGAATATGGCCGACATGGTTTGGAATGAGGCAAGACCACCAGGGAGCATATGGGGTCTGGACTTCCAAGTTACCGTAGACTTTTGTGGGTCATCTCCTTTGTCCTTTAGCCATCTTCTATAAGATTTGCCGTCTCTTTGCATACATTTTATTTACTAATCACTTGTAGTAGTGCTTCTGTGTCTCTTAATATTTTAATAATCTCCTATACTTTATTAACAAAATCCTTGAAATAATAGCGATATAATCTTACTATAGCTCTACGCGAGTTGGAAGTTTGTAAATCTGTACTCCAATCACTGTGGATTACTATTCAAGCATAGAAATGTGTGATGTCTCGGAATGTAGAGAAAGAGCGTATAAATAACATTTGTTTGGCCACAAAAACATATTATTAAGGTATAATAATCTTGTTCCTGAGGTCCAATTTTTCTTTGTCAACTTGTCTTTCGTTTTCTGTATTTTTTTTTTGGTTGCTCACGAGGTGTTTTAGGAGGGTCTCAATTATGAGAAGGTACTTTTAAGCTATCTACACCCAAACTAATCCCCGTTCAAGTCAGGTAGGTCCCTTGCGGGAAGCAAAATTCTGGCTCCAAATTTTAAACGGCTGCATACATGAGGACGGTTCGAATTCGTGACCTCACTTAAACCAAAAGAGCCCCTTACCAACTCATCAAAGACGCTTACCAATTCTGTATATATATATGTGCAACTTGGCTAATACCTGTCCGCTGCACCAATCAGTAATCTCTCTTCAGTCCCTCCTCCATTCCACTTGCTCATAAAAAAATCTCTTTCAAGAACTCTGAATTCCCTCGATCGCTACCTAAGTTTCTTTCTCTTTGCTTCTGTCTGTGTCTTGCACTTTTCTGGCTTTGTGTTTTGATATAGAATTTGTTGGGCATATATAGAGAGAAAAATGAGGTTGTTGTCTCAGAAAGCCACGTGCAATACTCATGGCCAAGATTCCTCCTACTTCCTAGGATGGGAGGAATATGAGAAGAACCCATACGATGAGATCAAGAATCCAACGGGCATCATCCAGATGGGACTTGCAGAAAATCAGGTTAGAATTTCGTTATATGTGTTAATCTTTGTTTTTATTTCACGATATTCTTTTTTTTTTTGGTCGTTTTAGGAACCCCAGAAACTATGTTAAACTTGCTAACTAATTCCTGCTTGTAACTGTTTTTTCAGCTCTCTTTCGATCTTCTTGAATCATGGCTTTCCAATAACCAGGATGCTGCTAGTTTCAAACAAGATGGCAGGTCCATTTTCAGAGAGCTTGCACTCTTTCAAGATTATCATGGCCTTCCAGCATTCAAGAAAGTGAGTGTATATATTTTGTTTCCTGTTCTTTTAAGCGATTTTTCTTATTGTTGTTGTAAATGAATAATGCAGCTAACAATGGTTTGATAACGATTGTAGGCAATGGTTGAGTTTATGTCAGAGATAAGAGGAAACAAAGTAAGCTTTGATCAAAACAAGTTGGTTCTCAGCGCCGGCGCAACTTCTGCTAATGAGACTCTCGTCTTCTGTCTTGCTGAACCTGGCGATGCATTTCTTCTTCCTACACCATACTACCCTGGGTGCGTGTATCCTCTTGTACACATTTCCTGTTGCTAATAATCCAAGTTACATGTTAATGTACGTTTCTCATCAGAGTTTTTTAATGTTTTTCAGATTTGATCGTGATCTTAAGTGGAGAACTGGGGTTGAGATTGTACCTATTCAGTGTACAAGCTCAAATGACTTCCAAATCACTGCACCGGCTCTTGAACAAGCTTATCAGGAGGCACAGAAACAAAACTTAAAGGTCAAGGGTGTGTTGGTCACAAACCCTTCAAATCCCTTGGGGACTACGATGAGCCGCAGTGAATTGAATCTTCTTCTAAGCTTCATTACTGCAAAAGGGATTCATCTTATCAGCGATGAAATTTATTACGGGACCGTTTTCGACTCACCAGGGTTTGTCAGTATCATGGAGATTTTGAAAGACAGAAAATGTGAGAAAGCAGAAGTTTGGAACAGAGTGCACATTGTGTATAGCCTCTCAAAAGATCTTGGTCTTCCTGGTTTTCGAGTTGGTGCAATTTATTCCAATGACGAGATGGTAGTGTCCGCAGCAACGAAAATGTCTAGCTTCGGTTTGGTTTCTTCCCAAACTCAGTATCTTCTCTCCGCTCTTCTGTCCGATAAAAAGTTCACTAAAAACTACATCTCGGAGAATCAGAAGAGACTTAAACAGAGACAAAACCTTCTTATCAAAGGCCTGGAAAAGGCCGGTATAAGCTGCTTAAAGAGCAATGCAAGCTTGTTCTGCTGGGTCAACATGAAGCACTTACTGAAATCCAACACATTCGAAGCAGAGATGGACCTTTGGAGAAAGATTGTCTACCATGTCAAGTTAAACATCTCTCCTGGTTCTTCATGTCATTGCACCGAACCAGGTTGGTTTCGAGTATGCTTCGCTAACATGTCCGAAGAAACACTAAACCTGGCTATGGACCGACTGAAGACATTTGTGGATTCAGTCACCAACACTCGAAGCCAAAGCAGCCACCAGCAGCTGAAATCTTTGAGAAGAAACTCCCACACCAAGTGGGTTTTCCGGCTATCTTTTGATGCGCTTCACGATCGTGAACCCGATGAGCGATAGCCTGGTGGAACATAATCAAACACAGTACTGTCCATCACATTTTTTTCCCCAAAATGATTTTTGGTTGGTAATATTTTTTTCCTTCCCGGAATATCGTAGAAATTGCACTCGATCCAAATATGGATTAGAAGTGGCTCTAGTTCTTTTGTTTTTCTTCAAGTGGTGTCGATTCCCTTGCATGGGAGATCTTCTTGAATTCTTCCAACCAAATGATTATGTTATTATCTTTATGTGTGAACATATAATACTCCCTCCTATTCAAAATAAGTGTCGTTTTAGAGAGATAGACACTTATTAAGAAAGTTAGTGAAATGTTTGATATGCCCTTATTAATTGCATGTTGAATTGCCTTGAAAATATAATCTGTATAATTAAGATGTGAGAGAAATTAAAGGATAATTTTGAAAATAAAACTATAAACATGCATGAAAAATCGTGAACGACACTTATTTTAAATAATTAAAATCTCTCTAAAACGACACTTATTTTGGATAAGAAAGAGTAGAAAAAGAAATCATATTCAATTTGCAGTTATCTTACTTCTCATCTTACATTGCTACATCATTGCAAACGTCTTCTTATAATTTGCCCACGAGATCATGCCACAACACACAACCGACCTCATTAACTATTCCATACTTTTAGTAGTGAACTTAAAGGTTGTCCAAGCCGTGTGAGTAGGGGACTATCCTTTTACTACTAAGAACATAGAGTCCTGTTGTGTGAGTCAAAAGTAGCATGTAAACTCAATAAGTGGTATATATAGTTTTAATGCTAGGGTTTCCGAAACATATACCCTTTTGGAGATTGAAACAAAATTTGTAACGAAAAGAGACTGCCACACTTCTCTATTTACGGTTTCAAATAAAAGAATGAAAGGAAACCTCAAGACGTAGGTGAGTTGATAAGGGGTTCTCCTAGTTTAAGTGAGGTCACGGATTCGAACCGTCCTCAGGTATGCAGCCGTTTAAAACTTGAGACCAGAGCTTTGCCTTCTGCAAGGGACTTACCCGGTTCGAACGAAGATCAGTCTGAGTGTGGATGACTTAAAGGTGTCTTTCCATAATTAGGATCCTTCTAAAACACCTCGTGGGCAACCAAAAAATAAAAAGAATGAAAGGGATCAATGATAATGTGGGAGCGATGTGTCGAGCTTTTAGAGAGGAAGAGTTTCTTGCAAGCAATCCCAAAACTCTATAATGCCTTCGAAGTTAATTTCTAGGGTTGATCAATCTTTACTTTCCTCATAAAGTTTGTCTTACTGCAGAGATATGCTCTCTGTTCCCCATTTTTAGCCAACTACTAAACTAATCACGAAAGTTGTACTTGGTTTTAGGAGACAAAAGCATGCCTATATGTGATATAGCCAAGTACCTTTTTTAATTTATAAGAATATTCTAGTTATTTGAAGTGTTGTACTAAAAAAAAAGATAGAGGAGTCTCATCACAAATTTACATCAATTATTGAACTTAACTTTATTTTTCAGTTTAATTTAGTTATATACCTATATATGTGTGTGTCCATACCGATAGGCATCGACCGACATGTTGTTGTGATGATAATTGATATACGATCTTAACTTACAAGATACGATCTCTTATCATGACTTGGGTTACTCATAAAATAGGTTATTAATAAAGTATTACTCATTAATTATTTTTAAAAAATACACAGGATCTCTTACTTGATTCTGGGTATCTACATATGGTAATTAAGTATGTGAAGTATTGTGCCTCCCAACGTTGAAGTGAAACAATCTTATTATTTATTTTCAATAATTAATAATTAAAGAACTCAAACGATTCGATTGATCCAACCGTAAAAACCTTGATTCGTTTAACTTTTTTGTTTGATTTTCAACTTTTCGGTTTGATTTATTTTAATAACTCTTATTATTAAAATTTAATCAATTTATTAATTAATTGGTTAATTTTTATTGATTAATAACTTCTTATAAACTAAAGCAAATTAATTAATTTTTATTTAATATTAAACTTCTTTTCTTACTGGTAAATTAACAAGTTTAAACATTTATTAAATTAAATAAGAATTGTGATCATTTAAAGTTTTTTTTCAAGAGATGTTTATTTATTATGTTATGGTATCAACTAGATTCTCAAATCCCACTATTTCAACGATCTAAAGTAGGCTATTTTCCAAGATTAGAATTAGTTCCTCAATGAGTAATTGGTCTCTCAGTACTTAAATTCGTTGATAAATATATTGCTAATCATATTTCGAATAACCTTTGGTTAGTTGACATTTAAATATATAGCCACTTGCAAATATAATATTCATTTTCATAATGTATATTCTTAGCAAGAACAATATCTAGCCAACTTGTTTTATTTGGTATAACAATGTAATATTTCAGCCAATCATATGATATCACAAATATCTTGTGTTTCACCAAAATTACTACTTATTATAGCATCATTATATCCCATCATTAGTTCCATATTTCAGTAGGTCATAGGATCTCGTTACGTCACATTTTCGCAGTATTTGTACATCTAACATGCAAAAGTGCAATGTACATTCATGGGCTACCACCTAAATAGAAGGGATCAAATACTCTCTTCTATTTAAAATAAGTGTCGTTTTAGAGAGATGCACATTTATTAAGAAAGTTAGTGAAATGTTTGAAATACCTTTATTAATTGCATGTTGAATTACTTTGAAAATGTAATCTGTATAATTAGGATGTGAGAGAAATTAAAGGATAATTTTGGAAATAAAATTATAAACATGCATGAAAAATCATGAACGATACTTATTTTGAATAATTAAAATTCCTCTAAAACGACACTTATTTTGGATAGGAGGGAGTAATAAAAATTAATATATCTTTATGTCATATTCGCATGTAGTTCTACCGGAAACAACCTCTCTACTATATAGAGGTAACACTGCGTACTATCAGACCTCCTTAAATACCGCTTTAGTATGAAACTTCAGACTGGATGTGATAATAATGATGACGATGATATTTATAAGATACATTAATCCAATATTATCAAATCATATTGATAAAAATAAAAAATTATATAATCATCAAATTTTATCAATACCCACTTGCTAGATAGACAATATATTCATTTTTACTTGAGTGGGATTTCATTGGATTCCATGTGTATTTACATTGTACCATCATACCTACCATAATTACTATAATATTTGTATACCAGACATTATTAGGTATGATACGAATAATAATTAATTTTGATAATAATAACTTCAATAAGCATGTGTGAATGTAATTATTGAACTCATATAAATGATTTCACATGAAATTTATGATCACTCCCTTCAGAAATACGTGTTATGTACCTTTATTATTATTAAATATAATTTTAAAATTATAAATTTATATAATAATTTAATAAATAAATGTATCCTTTGACTGGATAAGAATAATTGTGTGGTAATGGAACTACATACGTAACTATGCACATTTGAGCATGACAATAACACGAGTAGTGTGTATGGCTTGGCTTTGTTTTGACTCTCTTACACATCAAAGTTTTCAAAGACAAAGACTTGTTCTTATTTTAAGTCTTCAGTTGCCAAAAATTGACCAAAACCTAACCAAGTACTCCATTTCCTGTTCATCGATTTGGTGTATCTGCTCCACATGCCATAGGTGTTGGGTTTGTTTTTGGTTTCAAAGTCAAATTTTGGAAAAATGGTTTCCAAACTTTCGTGCGACGACCAACTAGGGTTTCTCATTCATGACAAAGATTTGATTGCCTTTTTGATGAAGTCAATGTTGAGAAAAAACAAAAAAGAAGACATTAAAGACTTAAAGAGCGTATTGATAGTGATAAGAAAATTAATTTTTAAAGGGTGGAAAAATATTTCATGTTTTAAGATATAATTTTTGATAATTTTAATGTTTTCAAAATCGAATCGAAAATTAAACCGATAAGACAAGAAGTTTAATATTTAAAAGGTTCAATCAATATCAGATTGTTATAAAACTAGTTAAGGAATGAATAAAATTAAAAATAATTAAAGAAGATTATGTTTACTTATTGAAAAATTTAAAGTTTAATTATAAAAGGAGATTATTAAATGAAAAATTAATCGGTTTATTTTAGTTTATAAAAACTGATTAGTTTACAAAAACTAGCCGATTAATTAATAACTCAGTTTTAACAACAAAAATTATCAAACTAAATCAAACTGAAAAGTTGATCGATTCAAAGTTTTCACTGTCAAACTGACTTGGTTTTTAAAACATTAGATAATATTAAATATATATTTTTTCTTTTTTATAAATTAAGACGAATTTTATGAAATTATTAAGTTTATTAGATAAAATTAAATATAATATTAACTTAAATTATTAAGCGCATTTTTATTCAATCAAAATTGCTTTTATGTCTCTTAAAACAGGAATTGAAGAATTGTATTTTTTAAGTTTTTCAACAATTTAGCCCTAATGAATTATTAATTTAATTAATTTTTTAGGGTTTGACATAAAATTGCTAATTTCAATTTGTTTAAAAATAAAATAACCTACACAAACTTTGTTCATGTATTATTTAAACTTGAAAAAAGACACACATACATGAAAAAAAGAACTGAGTTTAAATTTTCAAATCCCTAAAAGCTTAATTCAATATCATCTAAGCCTTAGTGATTTTAATTACAAATTAGATGCTTAATTTATATATAAACTATCTTGATTTGTTCTCTTCTCAATCCCAAAATACACATCCTTAAATGCACTGCAGTCCTTAGTGGTTTACTAAGTTCATACCTAAATTTCCTAGTCATTGGTCCATACATGCATCTCTTTTCTTCAAGTACATTTCATTTATATTTAGCACTATTAACAAAAGTTTTAGATGTCATGATATTGTCGGACCACTTAGACTTTAGTCGATTTGAAATTCTATTTTCGAGTTTAAATTTAGTTCAAAATTATATTTTTAGGCATAATCGAATCAACCGGATCTGATTAAATTTATTCTTTTAAATTTTTAAAAAAATAATGTTATTTTTACTTAAAATGGTACTCCCTCCTATTCAAAATAAGTATCGTTTTAGAGAGATGCACACTTATTAAGAAAGCTAGTGAAATGTTTGATATACCCTTATTAATTATATGTTGAATTGCCTTGAAAATGTAATATGTATAATTATGATGTGAGAAAAATTAAAGGGTAATTTTAGAAATAAAATCATAAATATGCACGAAAAATAATGAACGATATTTATTTTGAATAATTAAAATCTCTCTAAAATGACGCTTATTTTAGATAAGAGGGAGTAATATTTTATTTAAACATTTTGAATTTTTTGTTTCTAAAAAAAAAAACCCGAAGCCGACCAAAAATATTGAGAATTAAAATCAGTACCGGAGATTGTTGACTTTGGGGCGGCAGGTTGGATTATTTTTGCCAACCCCAGTAAATTTTGTCTTTTAAAATATAGGAAGTGAACAAAGTCGATTTGCAGAGGATTTGCTCAAACCAAACCAGAGCATATCGTTGACTTGTCTTCTCCTACGAGTAATACACGTTTTCCATTCAAATCTCGTCGTGATAAGTATGGGGACTTTGCTATGTTCATGTGAAAAAAAAAAGTGTAAGTTATTGCAATTTTTCAAAACTTTAATTAACAGAAGAGGAAAGGCTAATTGGACTTTACTGTGTTCTCAAATTGCATGGTTAACTCTAAAACTATGTCTAATCCACTTTCCAATAAAAAATTGGAGTCTCTGAAAAAACTAGCTTGATTTAGCCTCTGTTTAGTTGGAGGCTTGGAGCTATACTAATAGAGTCTTTATCAGTATAATTTTTTCTTGTAGATCTTTTATGAGAAGAACTTTTCTAAGAAGTCAGTTAAATGTTTAGTTGTCATTTAAAAAAGAGCTTCATACCTGTTTGACAATATAAAAATAAAAGTTATTTTTAATTTTAACTATGTTTTATCTTGTAATAAAAATTATTTATGCATATAAATATTATTTAAAGTATATTAAACAATATGCAAAACACAATATATTAATTATTTTATAAATTTAAATAATATGAAACATAAATGAAAATGTTTCTTAGCAAATATTTTATATGGATTATAACATAAGTAAAACTAATATAAAAATAAATATTAAAATATATAAAAAGTTAAATAATATTATATAAATCTCAAAATAAATATTCAAGTTGAGTAAAATAACTACGCAAGATATTAGACAAGATGAGTTTACAAGATAAACGTGAATATGAGTTTGTGGGTATTACAGAAATTATGTGTAAAACATAAGGACAAAATGGATTAAAAAATAGACTCATTAATTGATCTGAAAAATCGACTCAAAAAAGTTATTTAAAAGGCTTTTTTGAAAAGCTCCAAATTTGAGCATCTTAAAAAATTATATTTTGACTGTAAAAAAAACTATATCTATTAAAGAAGTGTTTTTTTATTTTACAACCAAACAGAAAAACACATCTTGTCTAAAGAAGTGTTTTTTTAGATAAGATGAGTTTGCAAAATAAACGTGAAGATGAGTTTATAGATATTGTAGGAATTATGTGTAAAACATAAGGATAAAATGAACTAAAAAATATGCTTATTAATTGATATAAAAAACTTACTCGAAAAAGTTATTTAAGAGGCTTCTTTTAGAAGCTCCAAATTTGAGTTTCTTAAAAAGTTTTATTTTGACTGAAAAAAACTATATCTATTAAAGAAATATTTTTTAATTTACAATCCAACACCTATTTTTCTAAACAAAAGGCTTTTGTAGTGAAAAAAATTACTTATTGACCTATGAAAAGCTCATCCAAAAGATCACTTAACGTCACCCTAAACACTAAACAATAACATCGTTGTTATTTATGAGATATTCACATATAGTATTATAGAATATGTATTAGTTTCCATTTTCCTTTTTGTAATATTATAAATATAAAAAGTTTCTGTGCAGGGCCATCTTCTTCCTCAAGCCCAATATCATCAAAGCCTCGAGAATGTTAGAAAGATCAAACTAATGATTTCAATTCAGAAACAAAATAAACAATGTTTGAACAAATTAATTTTCCAATTTGGATTATTATTATTATTGCTATTATTATTAAAACTAATTATTTTATTACTTAATCAATCAATATTTATAAATTATAAATTATTAGTTTATTTTATTTAACAATTTAATTATTCAATTAAATATTAATTTTTATCTGATTAGTTTATTAATTAATCAATCAATTTTTATAAATCAATTCTTCAATTTTATTTAATATTTACTATATATTGATCTTATAATGGTCTAATATTAATTTATTTTTAAAAATTTAAATTTCTTATATATATATATATATATATATATATAATGTACGTTTCAACTTTCAAGATCAAATTGAGAAAATGCTGTGTTTTCAGAGGGTCCATTCCACTTTGTTTTGCAGACAGAAACCTAATTTTCAACTTAAATGTCAATTCCTAATTCATCTTCAAGTTTCTCTGATTGATCAAGTCTTCGTGAACGGTTCAAAGTTCAAGTAATCTAATCTTTTAAATGCATTATTAAGTAATCTAATCTTGATTTAATAAGTTTGAAACCAACGTAAAGATTGGTGTCAATTGTCAAGAAAAAGACAGCTAACCAGTTCATAATCTGAGAAGGTTGATAATTTAAACTATTTCCTGTGTCTGTATTTAATAGAGACGACAATAGCCTAAGATTGGAATTCAAGTTTGAAAATAAGCAATATCGAAACTCAATCCTTTCGAACGATAGATATAGTAAGGTAGTGTTTGGTTGCTGTCTCTGTTAGTAGAACAGAAGATAAAACATAAAAATTATATCCCTCGCCTGTGTTTGATTTGGTTGATGTCTCTGTTAGTTAGTGGGAATAGAAGACAAAATTTAAAAATTATATCCCTCAGCCTATGTTTGATTGCTGTCCTCAGAATTTTGTCCTCTTCACTCGGATGATAGGGATAAATATTTTTGTTCCTTAAAAAATCGAAGTACAAAAACATTTATCTCTGTCTCGGAAAATCACAAAGCCACGCATAGAGGAGCCAACACCGTTGGCTTAGTACCACTATACCTAATATAAATGCAAGCTTTTGTATCTGCTTTTCACTAAACCCTATTATCATTATTATTATTATTAATTTTATTTATTTATTTATTATTATTATTATTATTATTATTAATTTTG
>JAOSBK010000206.1:3827632-3846211 GCA_027568895.1 Erythroxylum shatona | reverse complement strand
GTGAACTAGTCTGATTTGATTGTACTGTCTTGGGTGGCATCCACATATCCTCCCAGGGGGTATTTGGGTGTTACATCTTTAGGCAAATTTTCTTAATTATGATGATAATAAAGATGAAGGTTATAAGATTTAAGCAAACGCTCACTATAAAGAATCTTGTCGAATTCTCTCATTAAGTCACTGTCTCAACAATAGCACGATCATCATATGATAATATGGTATATGATACTTAACGGTTGGGATAATGTAAGTGAGAGATTGTTAGTTTAGGTCGTAGAGTCTGTCAATTAATTGTAGTTTAATGACAAAATAATTTAAGGGCTTGTTTTACCTTTAACATATTTAGATATATATGATAAAGTCCATCAGATAATTATGCATTGCAAATGAAATTATGATGATATTATAATTATGAGATCCATATTGCATTTATGTATTGTCCCTAAATTATAGTCTTTGTTCTATTAAGATTCGGCATTAATAAAACATAAAAAGACTAGCAAATGTTATGTTTTTTTCAAGAAAAAAGTAATCGATCTTATAGGTTGAAATATAGACATACTTAAACAAATATGTGGGTGCTTATTAGAGAATAAGCTCACTAAACTGACCCCATATGAGAAATTCATTTGAAACATTACTTATATAAATATGGAAATTTTTATTATGATGAATGCATAAGTAATCTTTTGATTTGAGATCTTCAAAGTTATCTTGTATAGAGATTGCTATGTTTTGACATTATGTATAACCTATTAAGGGTAATTCAGTCGGTAGGCATTAGATGTAACATGAACTATATAAAGATAATTGTCAGATCAAGATAGGATTCATCATCGTAAAGTAATTAGGGAGATTGTTTCATTGTTCTTAATTAGTATTGATTTGAAAAATCATTGGTCAAGGTGGAATGATGATTTGTAAATAGTATACAAATATTATTAATTGAATCAATAGCTAATGTGTTATTAAACGTCAATCTTAATTTGTGGATATAAAATTTTTAATTAGAGAACTTAAGATAAATTAAAGAAGTTTATCTAATCTTAAATATGATTTAAGATTATAATTTATATCTATTATCAAAATATTTGAGAATCTAATGGCTAACTCATAAAGAACTGGTTGAAGAGAGCAAAGATATTTTAATTAAGTTCGACTTGATTATAAAGTTTGAGAAACTTTATGATTAAATACGAGATCGATATTTAATAGATAATGTGATATTCAATCTTATTTGAGCATAATTAATATATTTAAATAGAATTATTTGTAATTTTAATTAAATTTAATTAAAATTACAAATAATTCTATTTAAATATTAATTATGCTCAAATAAATTAAAATTAGAATTTAATTTCAATTTAATTACTAAAATATCCTAAGCTTATTATAAATAAGTTTAATTTCTAATGAAGCTAACAATACTTGCTAACCATCTTTGCAACAGTTACAGAGCTTTCTCAACTCGTTATGTAGATCTTATTAGTGATCGGATATTTGTGCAGCTATGATGGTTGAGATGAACTAATTTTGAAAACAGTTCAAAAGATACGACAAGAATATAATCAAATTTGAGAATAAGGTACAAATTAAGATTCATGCATTATATGAATTCATTGTTAATCATTTTATAAAATTAAAGTGATCTAGATTTTTAAAAAATCGAAATAAGAAAAAGTTTGTGATTATTTCGCTGCGGTCTGGATCAAATCCTGACCCGATTTTTCAACAACCACTCCCTTGTAAACTCAATATTATTATGTTATAGAAATTTTATTGTATATTTAAGCACACAACATTATTATTTTATAGAACTTTTATTGTATAATTAAGCAGAGCTCATTAATCTTTTGGGTTAAATTATTTGTTGATCCACATATTATGAATATACTTCTTTATTTTTAAAATTATTAATAATTTTCTTATAATTTTGATTTTATAATACCTGTTTTCCTATCATCAATTCTTGTTAAAAACTCTAATTGCAAATTCTAAAGTGACGTTAATTTCAAGACATGGTATTATAAAACGTAGTTTTGAAGTTTATAGTTAGAGTTTGTAATGAAAATTGACGAAAGACAAGCATTATAAAATCAAAATTATTGATAATTTTAAAAAATCAGAAGGCATATTAATAATATACATATCTATAAAGACTCCAGATCTTTTATACATACCTCTATTAATCAATTTATTGAGCTGAGGCCCTCTCATTCAGTAGTAGGCTAAATTCAGTTCAGAATATACAACCAGCCCACTTGCATTTGGACCTCACCCTACAATTTCTCAATACTCAAATCGGAGAGAAGGAGTCCAAGTAGCAATTCCTTTATTATCATTATTCCTTTCCTTTCGTATCATTTCCTTGAGATCTTCAACTGGGAAAAACAATTATTTAAGGCAAGTGTAAAAAGTTATGTTCAATATAGATTATGATTTGATTCTGAACGCTAATTCTTTATTATTTCAATCCTCTAATAAGTTCTTCATTAATATTAAGTGACATCTAAGTAAGTATATACATCCTTTTTATTAAGGATTCGCCCGTCTATTGGCCAATCTCGTCAATTTTTTTAAAATTAAAGTTAATGTTTTTTAGTTAGGTGTGCGCCTAGGTTGCTCACCCGATGTTTAACTTCTCTAGTTTTGCTTAGAATGATTGGGTCTCAAGTCAGTCTAGTCGGCTCATTGAAAACACTTGAATCTAAGCCTATAAGCTGGCATTGTCATCCCTTTTTTTGTTTACTTATTAATTTTTTTGTTAAAAATATTAACAGAAGTCATAATATATCAAAAGATTTAGTATTTATAATACTAAAATATAAAATAACTCTGAATTCAATTGATCACCGCTTTGGAGTAAATGAATAAACAATATTTAGAGGTGATGTGTCTGAACAAAACAAGAGAAGCAAGAAATAAAAATATATTATCTAAAGGAACTATTCTCATATCTCTTTTCTATGATTTGTTCACTCCCACACAAAACTGATTTGGGTGACCTCTTCTTCCTGGAAAGCAGAATAATAATCATTCACACCTTTTCACTAAGAACAATTATATTTAACTGTTTGATTAATATCATTAAAAAAACAATTAGTTCGCTAACTTTGGAGGTGATGAGGATAAACAAAGATTCTTGGTGTGTTAGTGAGTGTCGATGTCACCAAATAAACAAAGAGCCAGAGATGAATAATTGGATTGCACCTTTCCATTTTTAAAATCAAAAGCTGTGTAATTTCGTCGTCAGGAAGCTCTTGTCGTGGTATATGGGAACTTAAAGGCATCAATCAAACCATCTTCTGTAGTGTATGGTTTTTATATTATCATGGCTTTCACACATATGTGCCCTCAAAAGTACCTTACACAGTCTCTTCTTTTTTTTTTCTTTTTTTTTTTTCTGATGTTTGAAGCTTGATGCTTCTAGTCGATGATTGTTCTCCACCTTTAATTCTAAAGATAAATCACATTTGATAGAATATATTCATTCATCTTATGAAATAACTTAGCATCTTCAATTTTAAAGATAAAATGTACCTCATCACTAATTTAATATATATAAAAGCGTCTAATCTTTTAAACTTATTTTTACCGATAGGATGTTCTTATTTTGTCCCATGAAGAACGGTTCAATATGAATTACTAAGGATTTAAGAAATTATGCAACTCATTTATAGGTTAATTCATATTGACAACATATCTTATCTTTTTTTCGAATTTTACTCATGTATTAGATTAAATTTAAGTTGAGTTTGAGTTGTTTTAGTCTTAATTTAAATTATTAATCATAAACTTTTAAATTTCAAATCAAATTTGATCCATATTTTGATTATTTTGATTTTTTAAATTTTCAATGAAATTGAATTTAAATGATGTATGTCAAATATGGAATGGCTTAGACATTATCTTCAAAGTATGAACTCGAGTGCAGTCTCGAGGAAGATGTGGCCGTATCAGATACCTTGGAATCCTAGATTTGGATTCATCAGTTCTTTCCTCAGTTTCTGTTTCTTTGTGAAGACGCGTTCTTTTATCATACTAAGTATGACGTCTGGTAATACTTTCTGACAATTGCACGGTGGCTCCAACACTCAACTTGCCCTATCGAATATAAACTTCATCGATCAAAATTTTTCAGTGAACTTTACATTCCAAAGTGAATGGAATACTTGGAAGGTGAAAAACTTGACTTTTCCTACGCTATCTCAAACATAAAAAAAGTATGATCTTTAGGTGATGGGGTGTACAGATGCAGTGTATTAGCATACTTGAAAAGTGAATGGAATACAGTTCATTACTGCTTTCCATCTACCCTTCTCTTGCAATATTGATGTCATTGCTTACCCCCAATTTTTCATTATTTATTAGCAACTTTTTGAATCAGGAATTACTGAATTGAAGTAGAGTTGGTTTCTTTTGTTTCCACCCTTTTTCTCGAGTCTTGATTAGTTGCTCTAATAATACTTTCTGGTTCTTGTATCCATTTGTATTAATTATTTTGTTAGGCTTTGAGAATTATATCCTAAAAGAGAAGAAGGGCTTGTCGTCATTATTATCATATCCAATCTGAAGTCTCGCAATAATGCAAGATCTGGAAAGGTCTGATAATACGCATCCTTACCTCTACATGATAAAGAGGTTATTTCCAGTCGAAGTAGGGCTTGTATCTCAACTAATATATCTAAAGTCTAAGTTACAATTACTTTTTGTTTATTTTTTCCTCTCATAAAAATTTGTTTTTGTAAATTACTTGACTTACTTATAAGCTAGAAATCCACAACTCCCTTAAGGTTTATTGATAAAATATTCCACAAGTCTAAGAGTCATAACGAAAAAAGCCTTTCTCAATTCATATAATCTAACAATGTCACGTATCTTAGATTTATGTTAAAGGATACGATTTTTGTGGTCATTATAATTAATATTATGAAAATAATATAAAAAAATTGTAAATTATTTAGTGATGATGAAATGTATTAGAGATTATAAATTTGGTCTCTTATAGAGATCGGCTAGTGAAAGCAAGACATGTTTACCGCCAAACTAATAAGGCTGTGGATTGGCTAGCAAACTATGCTAGTTCACTCGAATTTGGCATCCATTTGTTTCACAACCCGCCTGTGGGTTGTTTTTCCTTCCTATTAGAGGATATATCGGGCATTTTATTCCCCCGACTAGTACTATAAGACCTGTACCCTCCTTTTCTGATTAAAAAAAAAAAAAGCTTAACATTGCATGAAAATGAGATCCATCCATCGTTAAATAACTCTTTTGATTACTTTATTGCGATTGCTTTACAGTGATTATGTTGAGAATGTTTGGAACATGGAGATTGGATTTTTGGTTTTAGTCATTTAAATTTGTCAACGAGCACAAAGCCTCGAGAAGGAGAAAACTCAGCTGTTTTTCCAAGAATATTCACACACAACAAATGTGAACCTTTCCCCAAAAGCAGCTTAGTGGGTGTATGAAAGAAAGACAAATAACTCATGCGGGTAAAGGAGCAATTGCGGGATAAAGTTATGTCGGCTCAACGAAATAAGTTGGTAAGAGTTAAGTTGTTGTCAACAAGAACCTCAAGAATTAATATTACATGTTAATGATTATAATGTATTTGATATAAATAATAATATATAATATATTAATTGAGTAAACATAATAAATCAATATATTTAACAAATATTATTCCGTTAATTTATTAATTCTCAATTACTCTAATAACAAGATAATCCATGCAATAAAATTTATTTTATAAATTATCTCAATGTTTTAACAAAAAAATTAATTAAAAAAAGATTAAAAAAAGATAAGGTTGAATATTTCTCACAAAAATTATAAAAAAATAAAAGTCAATGTTTCTAATGCACAAGGTTCTTCACTTTACGGGAGTATAGAGAAATTTAATAATATATACAACCTTTCTTTTATATTTTTAGAAGTTGTTTCCGTGATAGGAATATGTGATCTTATAGTCACAAACGAGTAATTGTAATAGTTGTTTTAAAGCTCATTTTTTTTAAAAAAAAGTATTAAATAAAATTGATAAATTACAAGAAAATCTAATATGTTTTATCTATAAAAAAAAAGCCCACATCTCCATATTTATGTGTTTTCCATTGGCACGTTTGTATATGGAATAAGCTACATTTAGTTCATAGTGTTGCTTTATTTTTTAAATTCTCTAACAAATAGAAAAAGAGAACATAAAAAACAAAACAACCTTTTATTTTTGGATTAAAACAGACTTGTACACTAATTATCATTTGGATGTGGAAAACATAATGTTTCTTCATATTTTATGGTGCTTTATAGCATTTGATACACAAATTATGTGCTTCACACTTTTAGAAACGATCTCTCTACTAATTAAGAATAATACTGTATACTATTGAACTTCTACAAATATCACACTTTAGCATAATTTTTACTGAATTGTTATTGTTGTTGTTGTTATTAATATTATTATATTCTTCATAATTATAATTTTATTTAGCGATCCTCTTGTGTTAAATGATATTATCCTCATATCAACTTTAACTGATCTGACCTTAGAACAGAATGAACATTAATTAAATATTGAAATTTCTATATTCAAAACCGTCCACTACACATTCTTTTTTTTTTGGAAATGAAGGAACCCACAGTTATTATCTTTTGAATACGCATTAAATAAATATTCAGATTGATACAATAGTTTGTAAATCACACCAATTGGGTATTTCACACTAGACAAGCTTTGTACGATAGACTCAATTAAAAAAGCATAAGTCAAGAAATTTAAACATAAGACTTTTTGATCTCATGCCCCAAACTTTACCAACTTAACCACCCTAAAAGACTCAATCACAATATTGCTAGAAGTAGAACATTTCCTAGTGGTCCTATATTCATAATTCAAACACAGTAATTTTTGATCCCGTGCCTCAACTTCACCAACTCAACGCTCATTCACATTATTGCTAGAAGAAGAAGAAGAACATTTCCTAGTGGTCCTGTATTCATCGCTTGATTTGACAGTGACCTTTGCCCATGGACTTCTGGACTTTCTACATGTATCGACAAAACCAAAATAGGGAGCACTTATCGAAAAGATGTAAACCATTTCTATTTTCTTTACAACGAATAACCATATGCTTTTGAATTTATATATTTTGAATATATTATTTTACGAAATGATAAATTTAAATCAAATAACAAAATCCAAGCGAACCCGATTTGTCAGCATTTGAGACTTTTAAGAAGTCCCCTGCTTCCTCCGATTTCTGCTTTAGTCAACACAACAATTGCCAAGTCTCGACCTACCGCGGGGAGCTGAGTTGAAAAGTCAAGATGAACGCTCGCATTCACATCCAACTTGTAACGACTACATCAGATTTCAATTTAATCAAGTGTGTCCGGTTTTGACTGACCCATAAGTCTTGAAAAGAACCCCTGTCACTGTTTTCACATTTGTTTGTTTAACGATGCTCGAGACTTTCCTTGGTGTTTAGCTCAAGATGGCGCATAACAGAATTGCTAACTAATGTGCTAGTGCCTACATCTGAATTTCCGATTTCGTGGTGTGAAGGTAATAAACCAGGAAGGATTTGGTAAAACGAAGAGCTGATTTGTCTAATATTATGTAGTTTATTAGAAGAAACTTACCTTTTCAAGTTAAGTAATGGAGACATGATGCTATTGAATCCAATCCTCATCTTGAAACAAAATTTCGAACTCTTTTAAGATTTAACTTATTTTAATGTATTTAAAATTGTTAACAGGTCATAAAGAATCCGATTTTATTATAATTTTTTGGTAATATAAAAATTTAAATCAAAACGATATTATTTTCATTAATTTAGAGTGTTTCAAATCATTTAAATTAAACTCAATTGATTCTTCAAATTTAAAACTAATCTAAAGTGATATTGCTAATCCAAAGTGCCATCTCTAGGTGTGCCTAACCTGAAAATATTCTTCATGACATATCGTATCATGATCTTCAAGCAACTTGATCATGGTGGTGATGAAACAAAACTCGGGACTTTTCATAACTTGCATGCTATTGACATGATTATGCCATGAACCATATATGTTGAATCAGTAAGAGAACAACATCCACCAAAGGTTAGGTATTTGTCAGTGTCAAAGAAGCACAAATATCGCTATGCAGTATGCGTAAAACAAATATGCATGGCTACCGAGGTTTCAGAGCTCGAAGATAAGGGTCCGATTCTTCCTTTGTTCTATCTCGAGTTGCGACCAAAATTATGCACTAAAGAAACATATAAAAGAGAAGAACTTGTTTATTATAATGTTAAATTATTTAAAAATACTTCAAATATTATAAATTCTATAAAAACAGTCTATTACGTATGTAATAATTTTTATTAAAATAATTACTATATAATATATTTTTAAAACGAGTTTTCCATCTGTTTTTTTAACTTAAAAGAAAGATAACAAGACAAATAACAATACAAAACAAAACAAAAGCACCCTAGCTAACGCAGGGTTCTACGGTACAATATGCCTTGCTGATCTCAAATGAGAGGTTCCCAAATAGTTGTCGGGGTTCTTGATGAATGTGCAGTCTTAAGCTTAAAAATTTTGCAAGAGAGGCCATCCAATCCGCACTCTGGTTCTCTTCATGATACACCTGCTGCAATTGAACCTCCTAACCGTGATGTAAAAGTCCTTGTGTACTTGTCACCAAGAGATTATCATCAGTTAGAACTGGATTGGAACAGGAGAGAATGTTAACACCTTTTATTCTGTACTAAGTAATGGTAGTACAGTGAAAATCATAGCTGGAACAACCCCAAGGCGCAGGTGAGTTGGTAAGAGACTCTCCTGGTTTAAGTGAGGTTACGGGTTCGAACTGTCCTCATGTATGCAGCCGTTTAAAACTTGGGGCCAGAGTTTTGCCTCCCGCAAGGGACCTACCCTGCTCGAACGGGGATTAGTCTGAGTGTGAATAACTTAAAGGTGATTTTTCATAGTTAGAACCCTTCTAGAACACCTGGTAGGCAATCAAAAAAAAAAATCATAGCTGAAACATGATATATACGTACTGAAGAGTACCCGACGTTCTTATTTTAACCTTTCGCTATACTGTATTGGTCATCCTCTCTTATCGTTAAGCAATTCTTAAAAATGTGATCTGACTTAAAAAAATTAGTCGCTGACTAAGCTAAATGCTTAAGCATCAAGTCCTCCAAGGCCACCAAAGATTGACTTAGTCAATTTAGTTCTCTTTAATCTCTTTGCTTCCTTTTGACTTAATGGCACACCATGCCGATATGTGGTCTTTATTAGTCTTCTCAAATATTATAAATCTTGCTGTCGAGATGATTTGGTCCAATAAGAATTTTATTTTAAATACGTATTAAATAAAGTATTAATATATATTAATCCATAAAATATAAGCTTATAATAATTTAACGATTTATAATTAAGTAAAAATATTTATAAGTTTAATATATTTTTATTTTTGATCCGTCCCTTCCAAACTTAAGTTACATATTTGCATACCATCTGAATGCCAATTTATCTGAAACTTCAGACACAAAATATCACAAGAGCTTTGCACCAAAAAATGACAATAACCTCGTAAGTATCCATGCGAGGTGAGCTCCTATGATCCTTTGTCGCTTTAGAAAACCTAGTTTTCATAGTTAACCTTAAAGCTCCAGAAAAAGATGTCAGGATTGTCTTGCCCGAGTTAACTTGAATATCCAAAGCTTTTGTAATGGAGTTAAGACTCACAAAAATAATAATTAATGTGTTGATCTAGCAACCAAAGTTTTAGATTTTAGATTAAGGGAATGTAAAATTGATCGTTTAATGCATGAGATCGATTGTATCAAAATTTAGCATTAAATGAATTACAATACTAATATTAATCAATAATGGGTGCAATTAATCGACAAACAAGTAATTATTATAATGTAAAATTTGGATAGATTTGATATAGGGTCATTAGATTTACTAAGTTCGTTAGAGTTGTTCCAGTGGATTATAGATATTGAAGTTATCACTTTGGCTGATGCTTCAAGGAGTGATTTATGGTGATGGTGACATAGAAAATGCTCTGAATCGACTTCTGAATCCAAACTTCGCTCTTTTTCAATTGAAACAATGTGAGATATAGGCATTATAGCATGTTCCCTTAACCGTTACTCATTGTCAATTGTCATTACAGACATTAAGATAACTATAAAAGAATGCAGCCATTCGAGATACCCTACAGACTGCTAGAGCCGAGCATGTCGTAGCCAAAAAACGTCAAAACAACTTTCCAAGTTATACTGACTGCCTTTTAACCAAGACTACTTGATCAAGCTTTTCTACAACAAACATAAGCAATATTCTTCCATACCCAAAAATCACAACTAATTTGTAAGTAAAAGGAAGTAGTTAACAAAGTGCTGGCTAGTGATCAAAACAAGACTGAATGTTATTAAACAAACAAATCTCTCTCAGGTAAAATCATTAGGGTTTTCATCATGAATTTCTGACACCAAATTTCCCTCCTAGAATAAATTTACATCGTCTTGTTTAAAACAATGCTATTGTGCAACAAAGTACATGGAGTCTGAGAAAGATGAATCATGAGGAATGCTTTGCAGGCAACTCTCGAACTCAGAAACAAGTTGAGGATAGGTCAGAGACCCTGTATTGCCCCAGCTGGTGCTTTCTGTAGTACTAGCTCCCGCACTGCTACTGTTTACCATGTCCATTCCAGGAAAGCTCTCCAACCCTTCTAATTGTAGATTGCAATAGGCCAATTCCTGATCTAACTCAACTGGAAAGCTGCTAAATCCCCCGATTATAGTCGAACCTGCTCCGTTGGAAGTGTAGTTGGTGTTGTGCACTTGGGAACAAGTACTGTCTATGGAATTCAGTGAAGAAGTAGAAGATAGCATGTCAATGGAGTTCGCATAGAGCTGATGATCTTGAGTACTGCATGAACCGTCGAGTGTATAATTAGTGGAGTTGGTGTTTGATTTTTCAAAGTCGTCAGAAAATCTTCCCCCTAGATTGATCAGCAAGTTTCGAATCGACTCTTGATCCATGAGAGAAGGTTCCTGGCAGGCGTTTATCTCCGGCATGACTACAGCCACCTCAGGCCAGTAAGGGGTTTGTTGATTTAACACACCAGGAGCAGCAAAATTGCCGTTATCTCTCTTCATCTCCTGCTTGATCGCAGCCCTTCGTTCTTGTTGCTCCTTTCGCTGTTTCCCCAGAAGCTTTTTCTTCAGCCTTGTGTTCCAGTAGTTCTTAATATCGTTATCAGTTCTCCCAGGCAATTGAGCAGCAATTATGGACCACCTATCGAACATGTTCAATCTTGCAGTTCAGCCTCCGAACTACTCTTAAACTCGAATCCCGTAAGGCTAATGACTGAAGAATGTTAAGAAAGTGTCAGGCAAGTAACTTACCTGCTTCCAATACTTATGTAGAGACTGCAGATGATGTTGTCCTCTTCCTCCGAGAAGCCTCCATGCTTAATGTTTGGTCGGAGATAGTTCAACCATCTAAGTCGACAACTCTTTCCACATCTCCTGAGACCTATATATTACATTCCCAATGAGGACATAAGCTTTTTTGCTAAAAGGTAAGACAAGAAAATTAAGTTTAACTAGTATTTACCTATCTTCTGTGGCAAGGCTATCCAGTTGCCTCCGGTGCCATTCTGTTCAATATAGGCCTTGAGTTTAGCATCTTCTTCAGGCGACCATGGACCCTTCTTCACATTGGCTTTATCACAACAAGGTGCTCTCCCCATGTTTATGCCTAGCTTTTGTTGTTCGTGTGTTTAAAAAAAAGAAAAGTTAAAGCTAACAACTAATAATCTTAGCTTTTCCTTCTTTATCTCTTGACAACAACGAGACTGGCAATGTTATATATAAGAGGATAAGAGAGAAAAAGAGGGAGAGAGATAAACAATAGTAGCCGGAGAAGGAGAGACAGGAAGATTTCAAAAAGGAGTTAGAAAAATAATTAAAGAAAAGAAGGAACAAACTTTACGAATAGAATAAAGAATAAAACGGAAATGCCAGAACACTAGAGCAAGGTTTTTCCTATTTGTCCTTCTCAATTCAGAATCTGTAACAGATAATCTCTCTTATAATAAACCCGTCTCACACATAATCAGAGAGTTGGTTCACATTCGCCAGCTGATGAGGTGATCATGACCGTGCAATTTATAGACCAGAGCAGGCTAACTTGGTCAGGATGTGAATACTTGATGAGATCAACAATGATTGAATGGTTCCTGATCTTAGAAATCTTCATGCATCTATAGTTGCATTCGTACTCTCCTGGAAGCAATAAATGTGTTCTCTCCTCGTACACATATTTCCTGGTTTAACTAACTGTTAGAGTTTAATGTTTCTTTGTCCTATTTTACTTAGAAGTAATTAAAAGTTGAAAGTATTAAGAATTTTTTTTTTTAATGGGGAAACCACATTATAACCTTAATCTCGTACTAATTTAGATTTCTCATGTTTAGTACAATTATATTTGAAGTTTTACAGATTGAAGTGTTTTCATAACTTATTAACAAATATCATATCCTAGTTTTATTGCTAACATAGATATGTGTTTAAGCTCAAAGTAATATAATCTATGTTTAATTGGATATAAACTTGAAGTCTTAAGTAAACTTTTAGCTACAAGATGTGTATCATGGTTAGTGGATTGAGTATTTTTAAATTTTAATAATATATAAAATTTTGCAACTATGTATTAGTATTATAATATAAAGTCTAGATAAATTTAATAGGATGATATGTTAAAAATGAAATAAGTTGTAGATAATTTAATCCATCTTGTTATTTATCTGAAAGATCTTAAGAGTTAAGAAGATTTTTGTCATAGATAAGAGTACCAACTACTCAATACACAATGCTCTTCGTTTTGTATGTGAAAGGCCATGATATACGCAACTTGAACTAATTTTAATCGTGTGAGATTTATTTTATGATTCAAATTTTATATAAAAGTTTGTATTGAAATATTTTATTAAAAAGATATATTTATAATTACATCTTCAATATTTCAACGTGTTTTAAAATGCGTCTTGAAGTAATTTGGAAAAATTTTAATTATGAATGAGTTAACACGTTTTGAAATAGTAGTTTAAAAAAGTTTTAACTATGAATGAGTTATTAATAGCTATTGAAAAAGACAATTAGTTGATGCAAATTAGAGCAAAAATCAAAGACCATCTAGAAGGAAAGTAACAACATTTTATGAATGTGTAAGTTATGGTTGGTGACCAAATGGACAAACTAAAAGGAAGAAAAATTGCCACACAAGTCAACAAATTTACCCTCAAAATGGGGTGCATTTACCAATAAGAGTTAAGATACACTAATCTATGTAATTGGTTAGAGTAATTAGAAACAAAAGATCAGATCTTCTATTCCGATTAACTAATTCTTACTCTATTACATTAAATCCTATTCACACATAAGATTAAATGGCGCAGTATTAAAACAAACTAATTGATAAAAACATGATGATCCAACCTAGGGACAACACCATACCCCAATTTTCAATCAATTAGGGACGTGGCATTATGATTAGGCAAATGTTCAGTAGGAAGTCCACTGTCAACTACAAATAAGACCTTGTACCTTGTCTGTTAGTGCTTTTTGCATATTATAAACATAAAATTTATAATTATTCTAATTTAATTTGAAGCAAAGTTGTGTATTAATATTTTTTTTAAATTTTACGCGTTAGTGAAATTTCTGTCGGATGCTAATTGTAAACCCAATATCTTTCAATTGGTAACTAAATTAGAAAGAAAAAAGAAATTTACCAATTGGACCACCCTCGAAACAGCTAATTAGTATTTAATCACATCAGAAAGTGAAATAGCTTATAAAAGTAAGTGTTCCTGTAATCAGCTGATTTGACTGGAGCTAAATGAGTAAATGTCAATGGCGGTATTTTTATTACGCTGAGTGGTGGTTGATTGTGATTTCCCCTTTTCTTTAATGTGGTGCTCCTCAGATTTGTTTGAAAAGGTATAATATTTTTATTTTTTAGAATATTAAATTAGTGGAAAATGAAGGTGACTGAACTGTTTTCAGCAAAGAATTGTGGGGTTTCTCTCAAAATCACGTTTTAGAAGAAACTGTGGTAGGATTGAACTTTAGGGTTTCTTCCTTTTTTATTTCTCTCTTTATAAATTTTTTATAAATTTATAAAATTATAATAATTTTCTGGTTTAATTAAAAATTCTTTTCATACAAAGTGAAATAGACTTTAAATGTCGCAAGTTCATATTAAAGAAATTTGGGCAAAAGGCGTACACACAACAACGTTTTCAACACGCAAAAGAAGCAAATAGTCTTCTTGGTAGGCCAACCTCTAAACTCAATTGGTCAATCCATCTCTTTCACTTTAATTCAATTATTAAAAAAAGAAGAAGAAGAAAGGGAAAAAAGCTTCCATCAAGGTAAAGACTTAGTTTCCATCTTTTATTTGCATCTTCTTTTACGTTTGTTTGAACGAGTCATTACAGCTCAAGCCTCCATTGTTCTCGAGGCATTTCTCTAAGAGATAAGAAGATACCATTCTCGAGGCAGCTTCCTTGCTAATTTCATCCTGTGTAAGACTGACGTAAGAATCCATTGCTTTCTGTTATGAAGGTGACAATTTTAGATTTCCACTTTCTTGAAAATTTATAAATTAAATTTAAATAAAGTTAAAGATTAAAAAAGACTACATTATTTATAAAAAAATTAAAATTTTAATAAAACTAACTAGTTAACTATAATTTATGAAAATTATTTAATTTACAAAAATTAGTTTGTTAATTTATAACTTGATTAATTTTAATAATAAAAGTTATTAAAATAAATCGAACTGAAAAATTGATTGGTTAAAAAATTTAATAATTAGAACCGTTTTTTAATTATTACTTTTTATTCATTAATTAAGGATGTAAAAAGTTTTTTAAATAAAATAATATGACAGAATAGAGAAAAGTATATTTTATGAGTTTATATTTTAAAATTTTGTAAAATAAAATAATTATCTTTTTTATTTTTTACAAAGATCGTTAAAATATAAAGAATGAGAGTTTGTCTCACATTAAAGAAATAGATGAAAGAAGACTAACATATAAATCTAATGAACTACTCCACCTATCACCAATTAGTTTTAAGATAGAACCTCACTTAAACTTGTATATGATCTAACTTTTCCTCTCGTATGAACTTGTAAGCTTATTATAAATTTTAACAAAAAAAATTATTTTAATAAAAAATATATTTTTATTAATTATTTTTGTGAACATCGAGAAAGAGGCTTATGAATAATATAATCAGCCATCCCTTCGATGGTTGCTTGACTTGAAAAGGTTTTGGAAGGGCCGGGACGGTCGACTCCAGTCTTTCTCGGCTGATCACCCTGAAAGTTCGTCGGGTACCTTTCTTTTACTATCACAAATAATTGTCTTTAAAGACTTTTTGAAAGCTAATGTAATGACTCATAAATAATATCCCCTTGTACATTTTCTAGAGCACAAAAACGACAAATGCCTTTATGTTTTTGTGAAGGTGAAAGATATAAATCTAAAATACAAAATATAAAATTTTAATTATTTAAATTACTTATAAATATTAATAATATTGCAATTTTAAAGAAATAATATTTTTTATAACTACATAAAATTTCTTACATAAATAATAATCAATCACACAATAATATATATTAAATATTGGAACAAACCCTATTGTTTTTAAAATTTATATTATCATTAAATATTTTTATAATACAAAATATTTTAAAAATATATAAAGAAAGGATAAAAGAATTAATAATTTAAAATAATTATAATAAAATATTAGTTTGAGTCAAATTTAATTAATTCTCATCGAATTTAAAAGTTAGATTGAATCTTCGTATAAATAATATTTGATTAGTTTATATTTAATGTTAGGCTTAGCAATTAGGTTTAGACCTGACCTGATATTGCCGAAGCCAACTGGCCAGGTTAGGATTAGCCAAGCCTTGGGCAATTGAAAAATGACGTCGTTTTAAACATTTTAAAAAAAAATTAAGCTAGCCATCTCTATCTAATATCTCATATTATATGTATTTTATTTTTATTTTTTAGATAAAAATAGATTTTCTTGAAAAGCCTAAACTTAAAAGAAATGTTTTTTGATAATTTTATGATATGTATAAATTACGGGAAGGTACGTGTCTTTTATGTGTGATCCTTTTCATGTGATTTGCTGCCCTACTCGTGTCTCACGAAGTTGATCTCTATCAATCTCCTGAATCTACAGCGTTAGAGATATAAGATAATGACATGATTGATTTATATTACGTGAAAATAATTATCAGTCATACATTGAATAAGGCAACTGATGGCTTGATGTGATGTGAAGACCCCTTATTTCCCACTTATGTGTTTTGTTTGTATTGATTCGTTTATATTTGGGGGATTCAAGGTCCTCTTGGTATAAGCATTAACTTAGGATACTGAATAAAATCTCAATTAGTTTTAATCATAAAATTTTTGAACTATTTTATTTTTTGTTTAATTTATTTTAATAACAATCCATTTTTAACTAATTAGTTAATTTTTATAAATTAATAAATTCTTATAAATCAATTAATTTTAATTAAATTAAATTTTAAATTCTTATATAAATAACAACAATCTCTTTTAATTATAATATGGATTGGATAAGGAAGAATCATGTTTAACTTAATTTTGGCAATGCCAACACGATTCAAAAATTCTAAGGCCATCTGATCTTTTCTAATTTGTTTGTATTTGTTGAAGAACTTATTATGAAGAACCTTACAAAAAATGACTTAATCGAGGGAAATGGGTTCGATGAACATAACTTCTCTGCTTGCTCATGTCAAACATGTCATACTGGTCACCAAAAGAACCAACCCATATTGACTTATACAAAGCAACTCCTTGTTAAGAAGGAAACTCACTGAATCACTTTCTGTAGCTCAACCCTTTGATCCCTCCATAAAAAGCAAACGCCTTTGAATTCCTTTCTGCATTATTGAGTATTGACATTTCAAAGTTCAAAGCTTTTCAGGTAGAAAGAAGAAAAGGGAAGGTACAAAATGTCAAAAGAGAGATATATAGATAAAGACAAAATTCTGGATGAACCCCAGTTGAGTCTACATGTTCAAACGGGCATTACTTTTAATCTTCCAGATATTCAAGGAACAAAGCGTAAGCTTTTTCTTGTGACCCTTGAAAGGGATACTAATATTATATGTAAAGGAAAAGAAGGATGAAGAAGGTGACATGAAATTGCATCTTCCGTATGTGCTTGCTTTCATAATGTAACACTTTTACCTGTTCATGGCGGTGAAAGACTTCTGTTATATTCTTGAAGTTGTCGTTGTAAGGATTTTTTAATCAAGCATGTCGAGTTATATGTGTATAATCAGTGACGGAGCTAAGAATATAAGATAGGAGGATCCAAAAATTTAATTTTTTAAAATTTTGAGGGGCCCAATATATCACAGGATTCCAAATAACTTCATCATTATATATATATAATTAAAAATAAAAAAATTAATATTTTTTAAAATTTTAGGAGGCTCAGTGCACCACTAGGCCCCATGTGGCTCCGTCAGTGTGTATAATTGTATATAAAGGCTATTATATAAAGTTGAGCTCAATTACTGAAAGTAGTCTAATATGCTTAAGGTATTTTGGACTTCATGCATCTATTTTAAATGTGGGTTTTATATGTGTAGAGAACGAGTTTATAATTTCTAGTTTTATAATAGGTCAAACTACAAAATAGAGAAATTAGATTAAGGTTTTACCCTAATATAAATGATTATGGTCTCCAAATTAAACGTACGCATAATTCTTTTCTGACATCCCATCATTAGATAGAAAATAGAAAGTTAGAGAAAATTCTGAAAAAGGCTATGTTTTAATTTAGAAGACAAACGGCAAGGCTCCCGTGCAAATTTCATAATGGATTCAGGTATGCTTTCGTTTTTATTTAATTGTTGATGATATAATATGAACGAATCCTGTTTTTTAAAGGAATTAAAATCCAACAAGTGGTATTAAAGCAATTTATATTAGATCATTAAAAATTTTTTAATTATTTGTCATCCTTGTTTTCGATGGCTCCGGTGAATGTATAAGGGTGAAGTTTTTTTTAATTTGGTAAATTTCGATTGATGATGCCGATGGATTAGGCATCTGTTTTGGTTCTCCTATTCGATGAAGAAGGAAACTAACAAAACAAATGTCGATAAGTTGTGTTAAAAAAATTGTTTTCTAGTTATTTTCAAATCAAAAGTCGTTCATCTTTATCCAATAACCAATAAAGTCACGATTCTTTCTGTTTTGTTAACAAAGTCATGGTGTTTGTTTTTATATTGGATTCTGGTCGGGTCGGCCGTGTTGAGCCCGGATTCAGTCCAAAGGATCCATGGGCCGATCGGTCCATTCTTTAAAGGACAGGTTCCCACTTAATAACCATATCGAGCTCAAGCCCGATCTATACTCTCTTCAGCCCATCCGCAGGTAAGAGATTCCCATGCAAACACAAAGATCTACGTACGTAA
>JAOSBK010000206.1:3810848-3822151 GCA_027568895.1 Erythroxylum shatona | reverse complement strand
ACATGAGCTGTTGTAATCTGTAATCATTCCCTAATTATCTCCTAGGATCTCTCCCTTAATTAGCTTAGGATTTGACCTGATTTGTTGTATCTGTAAATGTGTATATATTCTTACAGTCCATGAATAACATTAACAACATTTTCTCATCCTCTTTACCTTGAAATGATACACAATCAGTAAAGATCCGACAATATCATAGCATTTCAACTTGACCTAGTTTGTGAATATTAAAATAGTAGTTCTTGCAAGGAGAAGATTCATGAGAATTTGAATAGCTTGAAAGGCATGAAAAGAATAATTGTAGAATGCACGTACATTGAACTCTAATACAATGCCTCATTAATGAGTATATCCCCACTACCTATTCTCAATAATGAGCAATAAACTAGCAGGAATCCAATCTACAGTTGAAAGAAACAATATCAGATATCTTTCAATTAACTGAAAATTTTGAGCAGAGAAATAAAAGCAGCAATTTAGCTAAGCAAATTGTGTCTGAACTCTGCATTGACAAGCTAATCAGAAAAATTGACAGCCCATACTGACGAGACATTGTCAGAACTAGAATAAATGCCTAAAATTTGAGAGATCACAGTTCAAATCCTGCATTGAGACATGGGGGCACAGGAACTACTGATAGTTTCCCACAAATTAAGAGGCCAGATAAAGCATCACCCTATTAGAACTTTGATGAGAGCATAATTCATCATAAACTTATGGCAAAGGGCACTATTAGCAGCAGTACATATGTTCCTTGAGGGAGTAGGGAAATTACAGCCTAGACGACACAAGATTAGAGAAATGCACATTAGAAAACACATGGTTTGCAAGAGAAAATTGGGATTGGCATGTTAGGACCCAAATTCCGTACAAACTACTAGAAGTAAGTCCTTACATTACCTTCACAACAAAAATGTTGCACAAGGAAACCTCCAAACACCGTATAAACACAGTCAAGATACAAAACATCCGAAAATCCTTTGGCTTTTGCCGCAGATTGAGCCTTGAGAACCTATGAACAGCAATTTAATAAACATGAACAGCAAATCAATAACTAAAGTCGCTGTATTACACAAATAATTACCAGAAAATAAGATTAAAGTAATGCAAAACCTATATCCAGTTTCTACAGTTATGCATTATGACACTACTATATAATAAGGCTATGTGAAAGCTGGAAACCGTATAAATACTCACAGCAGCGTAGTTTCCAATAATTTTCACACCTCCAGTACCACCAGGAGTTGCTCTATGTAGTTCATCCTCAATAATCAATCAAATTGAACAACGACAAAAACCTTCCTGAAATTATAATTTATAACAGAACTATGTTGAGCAATAAGGAATATTGTATCGTCTCTATCAACAGAAGATTGAAGAAGAACCATATTTAACAAAAACGAATGGTCTCAAGAAGAGTGTAGGATAAACATTCACATCAAACATCTGTAGAAGTGAGTTCGATGTCAATATATAAAGAATCAAGAGATGGGATTTCTTTCACTTGCACATAACTCTTGGGGATTCCACTCGTTGCCTTTTGTGACAGAGATGAACAAAACTGTTCAAATGGAGCAATCTATCGACTGCTATATATATTTTACCAATACACTGAAAAAATCTGCCTTACGATGTTGATTTTCAGAAGTTAAACCTTCATAAAATTTTAGAGCGAAGATGATTAGTGACTATCAATGACTTAAAAGTTGCAAGTTCAACTCAATCATAAAGAAATTTAAAGGATGAAAACAAACCTTAAAATAGTTTCCCACAGGTGAAACATAGATAAAAAACATATACTCAGGGGCAGGTGAAACACCAAGAACAGCTCCACTTCCCATTAGCAATTGCCTGATATACAATGACCCTTTACCTGGAGGGGGAACCTAAAATTAAGGACCAAACATTTAGTAAGAAAATTAAGGAGGATGAATATCTACAAGGCACAGAATTGAATGCTCACCCAGCGTTTGTTTGCCAAAATAGTCGCCTTCACAGCATCCACAAACTGCTCAACAGTTGGTATTGGCATGCGCATCCTTTCTGCACCCATCATCATCCGCTGTGCATTTTCCTCAGGACGAAACAGCAGAATTTTACCGCCTTCTTTTATGTAGGGTTTCAGACCTGCAAATAACCCCTGAATACAAACAATTAAAGAAGGGAAATGTGATGATAACAGGTACCAGATTGCTACATGCAGAGGAGTGTGCCTCTAAACTTTGAAATGTGAACGAAAAAAGTAAATGCAGCGAACAAGGAAAAATTATGAAACTGTATTTCTCTTATATCATTGATAAACTGAAGATTTCATTAACAAAAAGTGAAGATCAAAGAAATCAGAAATATTTTTACCTGATCATAACTTAAAACTCCTGCAGGGGGGTTCAATTCAATGTTCCCAAAACGCTGTATTTCACCTTTAGAAAAAGTTTCCATCTTTAATGCACTTAATTGTGTACATCTAATTAGTGGGAACATAATTGAGGCCAAGGTTTGTACCAATCGATATCAGCCAATTCCAACGTCCCACTATATGAAATTCAAACAAGAAGACAATTAAAACCAGACATTAAGCAACAGCTCTCCAGACAAGGAAAAAGACATCCTTTCATGTCTTCTCCATCCCACTTCCTAACAAAAACCATGTATCGACCATCACTGATCTTGCCATAAACAAGTCAAAAAAGTAAACCCCGAAGTTGTATTTTCCGATACAAGGAATAACACTAAACAGTCTCTCAAACAAAGTCAGAGACCTGTAGTTTTTAGACAATACGTGGCGCCTAAAAGGAGAGAGAGCCGGTGAAACATTGAAGGAAGTGAACTCCCTGTGTACCTACGAACGAAACGAGCACAGAAATCCCATCAGTGAATAACAAAATCTCGAGATGATGAAATCAAAGAGACAAACACAAAAAGAAGAGAAATATTACCTTGTTGAGGAACAGAGAAGATGGAGACAAACCGAGTCTGTCATAGACGGAGGAGTAAGCGACAGGAGATGGGCAGAGAAGAAAATTACAGTGGAGACCACCACCCATGGTTACGGCTCCCATCCCCATGAAAAAGGCAACAGCGGTCTCTCTCTCTCCGCCGAAGGTGAAAGACAACGGAGGCTTACGTACGCGTATTTGGCGATGGGCCGCTTCCTTTTCAAATGTATATACAGAATTCCCTCCACGTTTCCTGCACCAGTGAGCGTTTCTGTCCAATCGCTACGTAAGATCATTTGCTTTCGGCTGAGTGCCTGTTTAAGTTTTTTTTTTTTTCATATGATAATTTTTGAAGGTTAAAATATAGTCTTTTTATAAGAATTTCAAGTTTAAAATTTTTTTAATTTAAAATTTTTTTAAAAAATTCAGGTAAATTTTTTTATTAATTAATGAGTCTATTTTTAATCCCTTTATCTTTATATTTTTACATATAATTTTCACAATACTTACAAACACATTTTCATGTTTACTTTTAAATTTATATAATATTATTTAATTTTTTATATATTTTAATATTAATTTTTTATATTTATTTTACTTATATTATAATTCATATAAAAGATTTAGTTTCATCTATGTTTTCCTGTATAACATTGCTCTTTATAATAAAAGTAATAACCCCTTTAACCATAGAGACACATTCAACTCTGTACTTAGAATAATTCCTCATTCTTGCCAAAATAAGTAGCTAATAAGCCATAAACAAGAAATGGCTTCTATAATCTCCCATTTGAGCAGGGCTTCAAACCTAAACCTATTCAATGGCCTCTATTGACATCAAACTAAAGAATTCTCACCAAATACACAAACCATTTACAGGTCTCCACACTATTAAATCAATTGCATATTGAAAGCCTAGATTCCAACAAGCCGAGAAGTTAGTATATCCAGCACCCTAGAGTTTCAGCTTCATTGCACATGTATTTACTGCAACTTTTTAAGCAACATCTACAATTCTACAACTTCCGTTTAGACCTTGTCCTTGCTCCAACATTATCAACATCCTCGCTGGCATCAACAACAGGATCCTCCGTTGTTACTCCACCCTTGTTGAGTTTTTCTTGAGACTGCAAAACATAAATGCTCAAGTTCATAGTCTACATAGAGGAAGACTGAAAAAGAAAAAGTCAGATTGGCAGAGAAAGAGCTACAAAATGGCAATAGGTGTACCAGGTAATATAGTATATTCAACAGTTGAGATTCTCAGATACAAAATACTATTAAATAAAAATCAACCAAGTAGGAATAACCATAGTAGGAGAAGCATGAAGTTGTGACAAAACAATGGACAAATCTAAGAATCAAAATTTGGTGTCTCAAGAGTTATTCAGCCCTCAATAAACAGTTTTCACCCATCTGCAAACACTTGTAGATGCCCCAAGCATTCAAATGATGAATAAGGAGTATTATTCCCAGTGTACTAAAACCAACACCATAATTTGCAGAGAGACAAAATCCTGATTAAAGGCATAACAAAAAGACTAACATTAAGAGAAACACAAATGGATTTCGACCAAAGAAAAGTTGACATGCACCAAGAAATTTTCAAGAGCAAACAACTACAAAAAAAATGTGTGCAACTTCCAAAGCTCAGATTAACATACAATGTCAAGTCAACAGAAACAAGTTGATGTATTAAAGTTACCTGATCATGCCCACTACTCTGTCCAACATTTTCCCGCTGCTCTTCTTTAGAAACTTGTGATGCTTCCATTTCTAGTACCCCTAAGTCACAGAGTGACACGCTGCTTCCTACATTTCTTGAATTTACATGACCATTTGTTCCTTCATCCTCAACAATATCTTCGACTGGTATCTGTGCAGACTGTTGATGGCGCAGTGGATGTTCACTGGAAATGTTATCCATCTTAGTTATCTCACAAGTCACTTCTGTAATCTCGATGAACTTGTCTACATCCAGTATATTGGTATCTTCAGCACCTCCTTCAGTTTCATTATGATAAATTTGCTCCTCCATCATGCTCGCATGCATAGTGTTGTTTATGGAATTTCCTGATAAATCTGCATTAGCTTTCTCAACTTGCCTCCTTTTCTTATTCTTCTTCAGTTGCCCTGGTAGTGGACTAACAAAATCATCTGATGCAGCGCCCACTCTTCTTTTCTTTCCATGCTGACTTGGCTGTTCAGAGATAAGGTGATTGATCCTTTCATTTGAATCTTCTTTGATTTCATGTTCTCTTGAATGTAATCCCTTGTCAACGTCATCTTCTGGCCGTACTTCAAGAATCACCTTTGGTTGACCAAAGGCATTTTGGTCTCCCTTGCCCAATTCTTCTGATGCTTTGGAATTCTGCATATGATATTCGCTAGAGGAATCAAATTTAGTATTTGATGTGGCCACCTTTTCAAGGTCAGGCATCAGAGCTTCTCCCTTCACTGTAGACATCTCAGAAGAATTTTTGAATATCAGATTTGTGCAGCGTTTAATCCAAGAGAGACGTGCAGAATTGGATGGCAACGTCACAGAAGATTTTTGTTTCAAATAAGAATCCGGTCCCCCACCATTACTAATGCCGTCTACCCTTTCATTTGAAATCAAATTAATATCTTGGCTTAGTGAAGTATTGTTTTTCAAGCATTTCATGGCAAAAAGCTTCCTCTGGCTAGTTTCCATATTGGACAGTTGAATTTCAGCCACCTCTATATTGTCCAAAGCCAGTTTCAGATCCTCCAGCTTCTTCAGGTATTCAACCTGAGCACTAACCTCTTCTCTCTCTGCACATAATAACTCGCGCTGTTTCTCCAATTTCTGTGTCTGTTCTTTAAGTTCCTCAATTGATTTATTAAGCACTGCCCTTTCTCTTTCCCTTTGCTCCCGGTCAATATTTATCTCCATTCTTGCGTTATCAAGCTTCTTCATTTCTAAAGCAACCTGTTCCAACTCTTGAACAGCTTTTTCATTAAAAGAATTAATACGGTGGAGTTCATTAATCTTTTCTAGCTCAAACGCTTTCTCTTTATCTCTTAAATAGCTCTCCACCTCCTCACGCCTTTTCTCGATGCTACTCTCTAGCTCTTTCTTCTGCATCTCAATGCCCAGCAAGAAATCTTCATGTTCCTTCTGAATCTTGTTGAACCACTCATAACGCTCCTGTAGCATCTTATTCGTGAACTCCTCCCGCTCCCGATTAAACGACTCAACATCATGCTTATGCTGTTGCCACATAGCTTTCTTTTCTTCTTTTAGATTTTTACGCTCATTCCTGATCAACTTAGAAATAGTTTCCCTCTCTTCAGCTACACATTCTGCTTGCTTCCTTAATTCTTCTCTTCTCTCATCAATCAACTCCCATTCAGCTTCAAACTTAGCCTTCTCCATTTTCAATCTGTCTTCTTCAGCCATAATTTCCAATTTTTGTGCCCTGACAGTGTCAACCTCTTCTTTAAGTCTTATTTCCAGAAGAGATAGTTCATCTGTTTCACTTTTCATCGTTTCTAGCTTCTCCTTTACACAATCAACTTGTTTACTTTTGTCTTCCAAAGAATCCGAAGATTTCTTAAGTTCCACCTTCATTCTGTTAATATCTTCTCTCTCTTTCTCTAAAAGTGATCTCATCAACTCAAGATCCTTCTGGGCATCACTTAAGTTTCTTTCTTTATCATCTAGAACATTCATCTTCTCTGACACATCCTTCTCTTTATCCTCCAAGGTCCTTGACTGAACTTCGAAGTCATGCTCTTTCTCCAGCAAAAGATCTTCCCGCTGATGCAGGTCAACTTCCCTCAATTCCCAGGCTCTCCTCTTGGCTTCAATTTCATCTTCCACTACCTTCCGTTTTATCTCCAACTCAGCCTCAAATTCTGATTTTCTTGTTCTCAGAACAGCCTCCTGATTGGCAATAACTTTTTGCACTTCAACCTGCATTTCATCCAAAAACAATGAAACAAGAAGAAAGAAATAGAGAAAGCAAAGAAGAATAAGGAGGAAACAAAAGGAAGATATTTTGGTGGAATAACCCACAGATTCCTTGCTTGCAAGCTTTTCTTGTAGAACAAGTAGATCTTGCTCTCTCTTGTTTAGTATACATTCTTTCCCAATAACAGCCTGCACATAGGTAAAAGTAAGACACATAAGCACTGCTTCCAGCAAGAAGATAATAATCAATTTCATAAATAATAAAACATCCCAACCTCCTCTCTTTGAGATAAGGAAGCCCCTCTCAAATCCAGTTTCAACTTCTCCTCATTTAAGGATCTAACTTCCATTTCAATATTTTTCCTTGAGGCCTCCAACTCCTTTTCAAATCGGTTTAGCTCTTGAGTTTTACTAGCAATGTACTCCTCCCTCTGGTTCAGTAAAGCTTGTCCATCCAGTACCCTTTCATGCTCCTGCTGGAGCACCTTTCTTCTTTCACTCAATGATTGTCTCTCAAGAGAGAGTTCCCTCTCTCTAACATCACAACTAGATCATTAAAGAAACAAAATTCAGAAGGCAGACAATAGTAAACATGTGCACAACTTAAATAAGTGCAGACGTATCTGCACAAGTTTGGAAAACAGCCCTACAGAAGAGCTTAGCCTGTTTACCTGTCGTTGATTTCAGAAGGTTTGACATGACGTTTGACATGAACAACTTATTACCAACTTGTTATTTCCCACAACAAATAAGAGCAACACAAATTTTTGTCATAATAAAACATTATAGAAATCAATTACCACTTTGGGGTCCATAGCATCTATGCAATCATATCACCATGCACCTAAAGTTGAGGTAAGATTAATCACCACTAGTTACTTACTCAGTTTTGAATTCGTTGATTCTCCTCCTAAGATCATCTTCTCGTGCTTCAACTTCTTGAAGCTTTCTTTCTGCAGAACGATGAGAACGGCTAGCTTCTGTCTGCAAAGCTTCTGCAGCATGCAGTTTGGTGTTGGCATCCATGAACTTTTTCTGGGAATCTTCAATCATTTTGCGTGCTTCAGCCAATTTACATTCAGCTGCAATCTTAGTTTCAGCAGCCTCTGCACGCATCTCATGCAAGGCCTTCTCCAACTACAAAATAAGCAAAATAAAAAGTATTCAAACAACTATAGGGCCATAAAGGAAGAAAATGCCAAACAAAAACCTTACACTTGCTATGCACTCTTTATTAACTCCTAAAGCTTTCTTTAGACTATCTTCTCGTTTCTTTGCTTCACAAAGGGAAGACAAGTTTGTAGCTTGATTGCGCTTGTACAACAGTTCAGATGCTTCTGTAGAAGCTTTGATTTGCTCGTGAGTTGAAGCTAGTTCTTTTCTTTCCAATATGAGCAGACCCATATGATGTTGAAGGTCATGAATCTAAACAAGATTACATATTCAAGTACACAGAAGCAGTTAAAGTATATTCTATGCAACTATAAGAATATAAGTGCATAAATTTATTGCTAGGATTAAGTAGCGAACTTTATGCACCAACATCCCATAAATCTTAGGTCCGAGTATATTCTAACAGGAAAGTTAAACTATGTGTAAGGAAAACTGACACGCATTTATAGGATAATAGAAAACTATATAACATAACAAGCCACAAAAGCATAAAATAGCCTCTCCTTTAGATATCAAATACTCATAACTCCAAATGTGAAAGGGAAAGAAAAAAAAAAAGACAAGATGGAAGATCACAGTAGGAAAGAATTATAAATTATAAGCAAAAGCAAGAACACAAGTTTTCGTTGGTTAAAACTATCATCGGGTGCAGGAACCAATACCAAAAGGAAAGAACCTCAGCAACACACAAAATCTATTTTCTTCAGCATTCATATCAAACAAAGACCCAATTTTATGCACAAACATTTCAAATATTGTAACCACAAGAAGTACTCACTTAAAACTTAATAATTACATAAGGGAATGGCGATCTTTTAACTCAGAAACATACAAAGAAGCTAATAATACATCCATAGTTATCGGAATTATCAAACCTAGCCCCATAAACTTTTCGCAGAGGATTTATGATAACACATAATGTGGTAACTGTAACATATAAAACAACACAAAGAATCATTTCTACCATACGATAAAATTCAACAAAGCTTAAACCAAACAAAACCAGCCCGAGACAATACGGTGAAATTCAGAGGCAAAAACCCCAACTTTCAAAACTGAACGCAAAACAAAAATGAAAAAACCTCAAAGAAACCCCAGAAACCAAATGCTAACACCGAAACAATCAATAATAAGAACCACCAAAATAGCCACACACACAAAAAAAAAAAAGATTGAAATCACGAAAGAAGAACCAAACCTCAGCTTCGAGTTTGGCGATATAAGATATAAGGGCCGCCTTGTCCCGCCTCTTAATGGATTCCTCATCAAAACCCGCTTCTTTGAGACGCTTCCAGATGGTATCGTCTGTGAGAGGGCTTCGCAACACCTTGGCACCGGGCGTCAACGACAGAGGCCTACCTGCGCTCGCCATTTCCCACCAAAACCCTAAATTTGAAAATCAATCAACACTAGTTCCAGTTTGCTTTTGGCGTTTGCTTTTTTCCCCTTATCAGTTTCTTTTGCTCTCTTCTTTTTCCTTTTGTGTAGTGACTGAGTCGACGAGTTGACTAATGTGAAGGAGGTGCTGGACTGAGTTGGCAAGTAGTCGAAATAGAACATCAGATTACGTGCTAGTCACTTCCGAAACGACTTCGCATGGAATTTAATTAAAGGACTTTAAATTTTAATTAAGCCGCCTCTTTTCCGTTTAAACTTTTGTTTTAGCGGTTAAGGATATATTTGATTGATCGTAAAGTTTTTAATTGAATGAAATATAATATAATTGAATAATTTATAATTGAATTAAATATAAATGAATGTAATATTAAAAAATTATTATTTAGGAAGAATAAAAGAATATATAATATAATAAAATAAAATATTATTTAAATAAATAATTTATAATATAATATAGTACAAAATTATTTATTATGTTCAAAGATCTAAATTTCGTACCGTTCCAGCCGGTATTGGCCGGAACGTTTCGTACCGGCCAGAAATCGGTACCGAAACGACCATCTATGGTACCGGGTATGAATTCCGGTCGGTACTGGCCGGTACCGCCAATACCGATATATTTCGGGACCATTCCGTAAAATTAAAATTTTCGAGGGACTAAATTGAAAATAAATAAAAAAATTAACCTAATTTTATCTACCCCCACGACGTTTCTGGATCTGGAATCTTCTTCTCTCTTTTTCGGTTTCTCCTTCCTCTCCTCTCCTCGCTGCTGCTCCTCCCTCCTCGGATCTCGTCTCGCCGCCGTCTCCTCGCCGTCCCATCCTCGTCGTCGACGTGTTCTCCTCGTCCTTCGTCTTTGACCGTGGTTTGTTCTCCAGTCCCTCAGCTCAGCCCGCTCCTCCTCGTCGCCGCCTTCGCTCGTCCTCATCCTTGTCGTCGCTAATCGCTCCTCCTCGTCGCCGGCACGACCAGCTTAGCTCCGCCGGAGCACAGGACGACGTCGACCCAGATTGACATCGAAGAGCTGATAAATTTTGGGGTGTGTTTTATTGATTTTAGTTTCATTTTTCATGCATGTTTTGACAAGATTGCTTCTGTGATTGTGTTGATTGTTAGAATATGGTAGATTGGAGGTGAAAATTTGGTGTTATTGTGTTGGATTTGGGGGAAATTTTGGTAGTGGATTTTGATGGAGAATGAGGTTAACCGAATGGATTTGGGCAAAATTTTTTATTGTTTTGGTTGGAATTTCATTTCTTTAGATTTGGAATTTTGGATGTTGTTGAACCGAAATTGTGATTTGGATTTGGAATTCGATTGGATTTGGAATTTTGGATGTTCAACCGAAATTGTGATTTGTAATTTTGTGATTTGTGAGTTATTAAATTCAACCGAAATTGGAAGTTTGAAATTGGATTTTAGCATTTTGGAATTGGAAATTGGAAGTGGATTGGAAATTAAAATTGGAATTGGAATTGGAATTGGAATTGGATTGAAAATTAAATTTGAAATTGGAATTGAAATTGAAATTGTATGATTTGGATTGGAAATAAATTTGGAATTGGAATTGGAATTGGAGTTTGGAATTGGATTGTAAATTAAAATTGGAATTGGAATTGGAATTGTATGATTTGGATTGGAAATTAAATTTGGAATTGGAATTTGGAATTGGATTGTAAATTAAATTTGGAATTGAAATTGGATTTTGGCATTATTGTATTAATATTGAATTGTTGAATTATTGATCAATGAAATTGAATTTGAGTTTTAGGCTTTTAGCAATTGAATTTGAGAATTGAGATTGAGTTTGATAATTTGAAATGTTTAATTGTACATGTATTTTATTTAATGATAAT
>JAOSBK010000206.1:3785173-3803669 GCA_027568895.1 Erythroxylum shatona | reverse complement strand
GCAAAATTTTATTAAAGACAAAATTTTATTTTTAATGGGGGCAAAATTTTAATAGGAGTAAAATTTTATTTTTTTTAATGGGAGCAAAACTTAAAATAATAATTTTTATAGAGAATTTGTTGGAGGCAGTGGGGGCAAGTGCCCCCACTTACCCCCATTGTAGATCCGCCCCTACTTTTGAAGGCAGTCTCAAATGCATGACCCCAAAAAGAATTCGGTAGATCTGCTAACCCTATTATTGACCTTACCATATCCAACAAGGTTCAGTTTCTCCTTTTAGCCACACCATCATGTTACGGTATATAAGGTGGAGTCCATTGCAATATAATCCTGTTATCCCTGAGATAAGTTAGAAACTCTTTGTTCAAGTATTCGTCGCCTCGATTTGATCGAAGTATCTTAATACTTGTATTAAGCTGTTTGTCTACTTCATGTCTAAATTGTTTAAACATTCCAAATGCTTCAGACTTGTATCTCACTAGATATACAAACCCATATCGTGAATCTTCATCGATAAAAGGTATTAAAGTACATAAAACCACCTCTGGCATGATTAGATATCAAACCACATACATCAGAATGTATTAGGTCTTATAACCCATTCGCTCGTTCATTTTTTCCTTTAAAAGGCGATTTAGTCATCTTACCTAACAAGCAAGATTCAACTGTGTCATATGATTCATAATCAAATGACCCTAAGCTACCACTCCTGTATAGTTTAGTCATGCGTCTCTGACTTATATGACCAAGTCAATAATGCCATAAATAAGATGATTTTAAGTTATCTTGTTTTTGTCTTTTATTATCATTGATATTTAAATTTGGATTGCACATATCTAATATGCAAATACCATTGTACCTTTGAATTTACGAGAGATTCCATAGTACCTTTCAATTTAACTCTTATGAGAAATTCGACGTGTTTAGGAAAGGAATTGTAGAATTTCAGGTGATGGGAAAAGAATTCGCTTTGTCATTGGTTGAGTTTAATGTAGCTATGAGATTTGTGTCAACTGCTGAAATTAAAAATGAAATTTTTATTAATTCTAGATGTGACTATCATGAGGACTTTACTAAATCAAAATTGTGGAGTCAGTGGTCTGTTGGTCCTAATCCCTATAATGCTAGTATTTCTAAGGGTTCGTTTTTTAAAATCTTGTTTTTAAAATCATACATCGACTTCTAACATACAATTTTATGGGTCGTAAAGATGCTACACAAACATTGTCACAAGTATAATTTTATTTTTGTGGTATATAGATAGGCATATTTCTGTCAATTTGGATTTCTAGTTTTTAACATAATTTCAATCGGTGTTAATCAAGAAATCTGAACCTTTGATTCTCGGTTCCTATATTATACAATTGGCCATTAATTTGGAATTATTATATCTTGATCATACTAACATGAATGTGGCTTGTGGTATAAAACCTTTGGATTTAGATTGTTTGAACAGGATGGGAATTGTGGATCTTAGTCATGGCGACATAGCTTTCACCAATCTGGGTCCCACTACTTTTTCCACTACAAGATCAGCAGTACAAAGTCGGGCTCCCCCAGTTAAAACAAGTAGCCACCAACAATCTCAAACTAATTTGGAGGATCGCTTTAGTCGCCTCGAACGTAAAATGCACCGTTTGGAGCACAATCTGATGGCTTATTGGGAGTATGAAGGATTCCAATCTCCACATCCGCTAACACCATGATTTCGGTACTTCCAAATAAAGAAGTCTTCTTTATCATTTTCCTTTATATTTGCTTCTTTAATATTAAGGACAATGTTGGTCTAGGTGTGGGGGTAGGAATTGAAGTTTTTGTTTTTGTGTGTGACTATTTTTTTGTTTTTATGTGATTCTTGTTAGTTTTTGCATGATTGTTGTGTATAAAACCATCAAGCTTTGTTGTATTAGTTTGGAAGAGATTGAGTGTTTGCATGAAATTAAATTGGACTAAGTGAGTCTTAAGTGAATCATATTGATTGATTGCAATAACTGATCTTGTAAACTTAGTCAAAATCTTGACAATTGAGTGATGAGGTCAACTGTGAAATTGAAGTGAATTCTTGACTTAAACATGTGAGTGAATTTGAGCTTTAATGACATCATTTTTATATCATTCTATTTCTTTGAATTGTGTGATGCTCCTCTAGTCATGTTTGCCTTCAAAACTTGCACTGAACTGGATTGAATTTGTTTGATTACATAGGATATAGAAATGATTAAGGCCTTCGTTGTTTTTAAACCCTTTTAGCTTAAAAATGACCCACCCAGTATTTTCCCTTTGCAAACACTTTTGAGCCTTTAACCTTGTTTTTCTTTTCAATCAATCACTTTACATTGAAACCCAAAAATCCCATTGGCCTTACCTTATTACAAATTGAATGAAGCATTGAGTGATTTGAACTTTTATTCTGTATTGTGTTCTGAGATATTTTTATAGATACGTCTACTCATGTGTTTATTAATTATGTTGCTATTAATTTATCTTGTTTTTATTGCTCTCCCTTGTTCTTGGCCAAGTTAAAAAAAAGGAAAAGAAACAAACAAGCAAAAAAAGAAAAAAAGAAAAGAAAAAGAATAAAGCATAGTCGCATTAGTTAGTATAAGTAGATATAGTCCTTTGTGTCATATGGTTATCTCATAATTTTAATTTGAATGTCCTTTTTACTTGATACTTTGTGAATGCTTGTGAGTAACCCCTCACCATTTTACCTTACCTTTGAACCTAGCCCCATTACAATCCATAATAAAGTCCTTATTATCTATGAACTCATATAATCCGAATGAATGATAACTGGTTAATTTGCAAGCCTATGGTAGTGCAATCTGCTAGAGAGAGACTTGAGTGAAACACTTTGACCTTAAACACTTGAGCGTAAGAGAGAAATTTGTGAGAAGAATTCACTTTAGCTTCATACTTGCCTTTTGAACAAAGATGTCTTATTTTGACTTTGTTTATTTGTATCGGCGAAAAGTGATTATGATGTGTGTTGCAACGAAAGCCTAACTGGCCCAAGTTAATGGATTATGTACACTTAATCTTATGAAGGATGAATTGATAGAGTGTAGTAGTTTGGCATGTTTGCTCGAGGGAGAGCAAAGGTTAGGTGTGGGGGAATTCGTTAAGTTGTCATTTTGCATTCATTTGGTATATAAATCTCTCTTATGTGTTGAAATTATTATTCAAAATTAATGGATTTGTCTCTTAATTATTCTTAAATGATTTTCAACACTGCAGAGATGAAATTGAATCATAAAGATGCAAAGAAAACAAAGAAAATCCAAAAATTCTAGACTAGCAGAAAATTCATTGATTAAGCGTTGGCAGGTGCAAAGATGGAAACCATCCACAAAATCTGTTTCAAATTCAAATCTGATTCATTTGAGATTTTCAAATTCTTGGAAGATTAGATTGTTGGAGATTTGCAACCTGAATACGTGGTAGGTGTGATATGCAGAAGATGATGGAAAAGGAAGGAATCAAAAGGCATAAAGAGGGGAAAATGTATTATTCACGCAGCTTGGAAGATTAGCATAGTTTTTAGAATTTCTATAGCTTTTCCATTCGTTTTAGTTCTACGTTTTGCAATTTCTGCTAAGTATTTTCGGATTCTTTAGGAAAAGACCAGGGATGGAGATTGTGTGTTTTGTTATTTCTTTGATTTTCACTTTCGTTATGAGTAGCCAAATCCCTTTTCTTGGTTGAGGGGAACCATGTTATCATCTATCATGAGTGAGATGCTTCAATAAAGTTTGTTTTGTTGATGAACATTGAATGTCTTTGGAATTAATTTTTTAAATTGAATTTGATTTATAGGTGCGCAACTAGAAATTGATTTGTTTAATAGCTAGATTAATGAAATATGACGTTCAGTTTTGTTAATCACAAGTGACAATTAGGATTACCTTCTTTAGTTAGAGTTGAAAATTCTAAGAAGACATTCATCTTGATTAAATGCATGTCGTACATGTGTTATCTTATTTACTGGTTTCTTAGTTCTTAAAGTTATTATTCAATTGAACCTAAGATCGTATCTAGGTTGTTGATTAATAAGAATGCTTAGAATATATGATTATATTCATTTACACTTAAGGGAAAACATCTTCCAATGAATAGTTATTGATGAATTGAATTTTACATCAAGGATTCATTTTAGTGTGATAACATCGATGACCCGAAATTAAGGTTTTTCTATTAAATTTTTAAATCCAATTACTTTTTTCGATTTTTGACTTTCTTTTCAACATTGTCGTGAACTTAAGCCAAACTCCCCTTTTTATTTATTTTTAGTTTTGAACTCGTAAACTCTTACCATTAAAATTTCTCGTGGGAATGATACGCATTTTTCACTACTACATTAATTTGTATTGATGGAAATTGGTTTCTTTTTTAATTTGGTTGTAGGTGACAACAATACCAAATTTTGGCGCTGTTGTTGAGGATTTTCTCAACAATATATGTATGTTACACGAGTAGACAAAATGACACAATCGTTATTTGACTCAGAGATCAAGAAGAAAGCCAAAAGACTACGGAAACAGACAAAACAGTAGCAATAAACGTAGAAAATGGAACGGATGGCAGCAAACTGCACCCTTTGCGAACTAGCCGCGCCCATGAATGCTCAACAGCCCTACTGCATCAACTATCAGAATTTAAGTGATAGCAATACTTTCGAATTAAAATTTGGGCTAATTCATTTATTACCTATTTTCAGGGGTTTATCGGGAGACAATCCGTACAACACTTAAAGAAATTTGATGTGGTTGCATGGGAATGAAGCTGATGAATGTGACAGAATAGCAGATTAAGCTAAGAGCCTTTCTATTTTCCATCGTGAATGATGCTTAAGATTGGTTGTACTATTCATCGGGAGAAAATATGCAAACATGGGCTACAATGAAAAGGCTTTTCTTTGAGAAATATTTTCCATCATCAAGAGCAGCCAATATTCGAAAGGAAATTTATGAAATTTGACAATATACGGGAGAAACACTCTACGAGTATTGGGAAAGATTCAAGAAATTTTACGCTAGCTATCCACACCCCAAATAACCAACTAGCTATTGATTCAATATTTCTACGAAGGTTTTTTGCTTTTGATAGGAGTATGATTGACGCTGCAAGTGGTGACGCCTTAGTTGACAAAACACCGATAGCCGCAAGGTACTTAATTGTGAACATGACTTCCAACACTCAATAATTCGGAATACGTACTGGGCATGAAACAAAAACCATGAATGAAGTGAATGTGTCCACTTTAGAGAAAAGATTGGATGACCTTACTTTTTTGGTGCGACCTTACTTCTACAAATGTCGATTTAGAATAAAATGGTGATATTGTAACATCCCAGATCACCCGCTTACAGATATTGTCCGCTTTGGGCCTTGACCCAACCAAGCCCTCACGGTTTTGCTTTTCCCATGGCCTTCCCAGGAGGTCACCCATCCAAGAACTACTCTCACCCGAGCACGTTTAACCTCGGAGTTCTGATGGGATCCCGTGCGTTAGGCCATGGAAAAAGCGTCTGTAAGGAAAGTCCAACTCTCCAGCCGGTCCTACCAACTCAAGTCCTGGCTCTGATACCATCTGTAACATCCCATATCACCCGTTTACAGATATTGTCCGCTTTGGGCCTAGACCCAGTCAAGCCCTCACGGTTTTGCTTTTCCCATAGCCTTCCCAGGAGATCACCCATCCTAGAACTACTCTCCCCCGAGAGCATTTAACCTCTGAGTTCTGATGGGATCCCGTGCGTTAGGCCATAGAAAACGCGTTTGTAAGGGAGAGGTATCCATACCCTTGTAAGGCGTATTTCGTTCCTCTCTCCAACCGATGTGGGATCTCACAGATATGTTCAACTCCAATTTCGATGATAAGTGAAAGTAGTCCAATTTAGCACTTATACATCTTCAATATGCCTAATGATATGAAAGTTACCCTTACTAAAATTTCAGAAATCTATTATGTGGTTTGTATCACATGCAAAATTTAGAATTTAAAGTAGAATAGACATGATTATGTTCTTGATGTATATAAATATAGTATTATCTATACTGGGTTATATTACTATTAATGGAAATGAATAAAAGTAAAATACTCTTGAAGACCTTTTATCAAATAATTACGAAGCTTTGATGACGGAAGCATTAAAGGTCGTTTGGAAGATGCAACCCATATATAAATAACAAAGACAGACGGTAAATCATCTTCGAAACACAACCATAAACACAACCCATACATCAAATGCATAATTAAGAACTCACAATAAATACCTAAAGGTATAAGTTAAACATAGCACAACTTCGTTAATGAAAATAGAACAGAAGAACAATACTGATTCAGTTAATGATGGTTCTTCGACGGTGATGACCACAATATATAACCCAAACAGAAGAGAGGATTTTGAGAAATATTGACGGCTTGAACAAGAATGGAGTTGTCTTTTATTGTGGTTGTCATTGAAAACCTAATACAAAATAAGAATGGAGTAGCCTTTTATTATGACTGTCATTAAAAACTTGATGCAAAACGACGTTTTTCTTTTTTAGATAAATGATGTCGTTTCTTGTTTACTGTAGTTGTTTGGAAGTATTATTAATTAATTTTTTACGATATATTATATTTGGTCGACAAATGTCAAATGTAGCGACTAATACATGGTTGGTCGCGAAAATGGTTTTCTGCGACTAAACTTACTTTGTTACAAAAACTATTGGGTGTTAATCAATTAAAAAATTAAGAATGCAAAGAAAATGTTTCAGTTTTGGCGACATTGGGTATAATTCAGTAGCGAATTGGAGTGATAGGCGACGATAGTTTTGACCGTCGAGAAAAAGGTAAAAGGTATAGTATTGACGATAACCTACCAATTTGGTGTCAAAATATTGTACAATTTGCGATGCTATTTTATTTTCGTAGCAAAAGTTTTACATTTGGCGACGAAATGTAGATTCATTGCCAAACGTATCGGATGAGAAAAATTCTACAAACGATGTCGTCCTACCGTCTGTTTAAACACAAACGCTTGCTCCCTCTCTTTTTTCCTCTTCATTTTTTCAAAAATTGACGTCTTCTCCGTGCCCTATCGTCTCCTCTATCTTGGACAACAACAAAGAATCTTCTCTATGCGCTTGCTCTCTTCATTTGGTAAGTACTATTGATTGGATTTTTAGACGTGTCATTGAAGTCGATATTGGTCCGATGGTTTTATGTTATGTTTTGAGTTTGTTATCGATTTGTTTGCATTTCTTGGTGATGATAATGGTTGAGTGGAGCAGAAGTTGTGTTATTGTTGTTGAAGGAAGAGAAAACAAACCATTTTTTTGTGTTCTTGAGTTGAAAATTACTTGCCCATAAGGTGTTTGACAAACGTCCTCATAGTGTTTCGAGTTTGTAATGTTGGAGAACCAAGGTTCAGTTATGTTAAAAATTAAATTATAATGTTATATTTTCTGTTATGTTAAAAACCAAGTTTGGAACCTAGGTAATGGAAAAGGCAAAAGAGATAGGAGGGACACAATCACACATGGCGAAGACACCCAAACATTAAACAAAAACTTTGAATTTAAAGGTTGAAAAGTGTCGGTCAGTTTATAGCAACATATTCTTGGGTTTGGAAAAGTGTTAATAGGATAAAAAAAAACATATTCTTGGGTTTGAAAAGTGAAGTGCGGTAAGGAAAAGTGTTAATACTTAATAGTGATTTGCTTGATTAATTGGTTCTTCATTTTTGGTTTAATAGGATTAGAATGGTAAGTTTATGCATCTCTTGAACATTCTTCTTTTATTAAAATATTTATTCATATATATATATAATTAGAAAAAAAAATGAGTACATCATTGAATAAAAATTGCTTGTATTAAAAAATTTGATTCATGTTTTCAATAGTTAAATAATTACTGATTCGTATATTGTACACTATAGGTTAAAATGATTGTTTCGTATGTGACAAATCTCTTCACTTCTAAAATACTCTATCAAATTCTTCAACATCCTTTTTGTGATTTAATTATGCCTTTTATAGTACCATAAAGAAGAAATTTTGTATTTAGTTGGTGATTATGTATAGGGCTTTTTTGCAGAAGCTATCTTCCTATATTTGATTGGAGTCAAAACTGAAGAATTTGTGTGGCATCTTTAGGTATATTCAACAAAAGCCTTCTTTTTGTAGTTGGATACAAATCGAGTAAGACTAGTTGAATATATCTAAAAACCAGTCATTATAATGATTAAGGCTTATGGAACTAGCAACTATTTAAAGTGGTTGTAGGATTAATCATTCAAGTTTCTCCTTCTTAGTGATTTGTAGTTGTCTGTCGATTTAAGTAACTCGTCCAACCCAGTTACAAAATCATCTGGACTAAAAATTGCAACTGTTGTTAATGCAAATTAGAAGTAACCATTATTGTTAATGCGAATTAGTAGTAATCATCTTAGGTCTTGGGTATAGCCCTAAACCTGCTACTACATCTTCGCCACGACCAACATATGTCACGACGCTTCAAGAGGAGAACCAGTCACTGGAGACTAAGTTACAGTGTACAGAAGAGAAGTTAGATCGTAATGTTGAAAAAGTCAACAAGCTTAAAAAGATGGTCAAACAATTACTTGGCTCAAACTACGTTAGTAGTAGTGGCGATGAGGAGTCTTAGTTTATTTATTAACTTTGTACAAATTCTGTAATTAACTTGTAATTATTTTTTATAAAATGCATTCCATTTTTAATGTTTATTTTATTTCTTTTTATTATTATTTAAAAAATTTGTCACCAACATTAATTATAAATTGTAACAATTTTATATTTCAAATTGTCTTAAAATTTGTAATAAAATTAACATTTAAAAATAAATGTTTGTCACAAAAAAGTATTAGCTACTAAAACAAATTCATCACAAAAAGTTATTCCCTATGTTTTGAAGAACATCTCTAAAAACATTTACCTACAACAAGCAATTAGTAGCTAAAGTTATTTTGCTACTAAAACAAAATCGTAGGTAAAAATAATTACGAACAACTACGGTTTCGTAGGTGAAAACTTTTCTCTACGAAACATATACGTTGCAAATTTTTATGTATGACGTTTTTGGTTCTCGTTGGTTATATGTTATATTAACGAATATATTGTATATCCAAAATCTTTTTGCAACGATTTCACGAAAACATCACGGATATTGTTTTGCTACCCGGATCCGACAACCATCAGGGCAACGATTGTTTTTCGTCACAAATTATTATTTGACACGATTTCTTAATATTTAGCTACGATTAAATTTGTCACTAATAAGCTAATTTGTTGTAGTGATAACAGTTAATTCGTATTTGATTATCTATTTCTATTATCAAATAAAGCACTATCATGGAAGAGCCTTAAGTAATCCATCATTGCTTCATTCACCGTAAAAACTAAAGTTTATAACATGTTTGAAAGCCACAATTCATACAATATAGTTGCAAAATTTTATTCCAGAACCTAAGGTTGTCAACACTATTACCAAGCTATTAAAATTTTATTGTGATAAATTAATTTTTTCTTCAAGAATAACAAATATTCAAAAAGTTCCAAACATATAGAATTATTTTAATGAGCTCATTAAAAAGTATCAAAAGAGAGAGAACAATTTATTTGACATATTTGTTATATATCGACTTCATCAAATGCGTTGCATGTTATATATTATACAAAAATTATTTATTTAAGACTCCGCAATTACTGCTTCGCTCATATGAAATTTATTCTTACACACCTCACAGAGCAGCGGCCGTTTATGATCAGGAGCTTAGAAAGTGAAATGGGCTGAAATGTGAACATAGAGCAAAAGTTGAACATAGCGTTTAAGCTATGTCCCTTTGAAGCAGACAAATTGAATAAAGAACATTCAAGCAAGCATGATTTAATGGAATAATGTTATCGATCTTCCAGGAATATATTGAGCATTAAAGAGTGAACAAAATGGTGTTCTTGCTATTCCTCCTCAGACCTCATCGACCTACCTTTATGGAAGGATTTTGAGTATCTATTCCACTACTTGAGGAGGATAGAATAAGAACATCGATCTCGACAACCATATGCTCTGAATTATTACTCAGAAAATGGTGCATGATTGCAGTTGACCGTGCTTGTGCTTACGTGCAGATAAAAGATACTGCACATGTTCACATCTTTGGACATAATCCTTCAACCTTCCTTCTTGCCTTGTGGGTTCGGGAATTATGATGGTGAATAAGAAATGATATGATGGGTCATACGACGCCCGCTTGTGCTTTAAAAGCTTTTGAGCTGGTCAATAATTCATGATTTCCTTGTAGATCTCCTCGTTAATAATTTAGCATATGTCCTTGTTATTTGATTGTCGCCCTCTTAATTATTTGCTTTTGTTTTTCAACTTTAAGATAACCTTGGAATTTCTTATCTCGAATATTTTATCATTACTTTAATACCAACTATTGTTGAAGTTGAACAAATTTGAAGGCGAATTGTGCTTGTTCTTCCTTTTTCAATAATGAGGTATCGTGAAACAAGAAATAATGAGGCTTTAGGGTTGGGCTTCAAAGAGATTATGTAAAAAAAAACTTTTATCGGATCGATTCGTTTTGCGCGTACTTGTATTCATGCTTGTTGTTTCGTTAAATATTGATATCGTTGAAAGAGTTTTATTTCCTCTCATCTTCTTTCGTTAATGATTTTTCTCAATGGTTAAGAATGATGATCATTTCATAAGTTTTACAACTTATATACCATTACCAAAGGACGCGTCATTTGGTAAGTGAAAGAGAGAGGAAAAGGGTCTGTGACCCATTTGAGACCCATTCGAGTAATACCCAATAATCATTATCTTATGTGCATTTTATAGGACTCAATCAATAAATTACATAAGACATTAAATAATCTAACAGATAAAACCTCAGTCTGGGAGACGATATCAACTTAGTATTATCAATATGCAGCAGCCAGATCTGACCAAATCAAATACAAGTGAAATTATGGATGATTTCGGACAAAGTCATTTGTTTGGAGAAACTGTAAAGTCTCTCTCAAATTTAGTTGGACGACAGCAATACTAGATTACTCGTGTGTTGACCGTTGAAGTTAAGTGAATTTGGTTCAAAGTTTACTGGGTCATTTATGTTGATTGCTCATATCTAGTTTTGAGTTTTGCATTCAATTATTCGTCACCCTCCTTATAAGTGATAGGATTATGAATAAATTCATAAAAATTGCAAAGTCTATCTTTGATATTTTACGAAGTTACTATTTTCGTGACTCAAACAGTTTATTTGTAACTGTATCAATTGATCAAAAGTTCGCTCTGAAAAATAAAAATTGATGTGTATAAATAAATAGCTCTAAATTACGGGGACAGATCCTCTGTTCTCAAATGTGTGTATCAATCCTGTTCTATTAAATTCAAACCATCTATTTGTGTGGATCTTACATAAATGGATGACATGGATTCAATAGGACAAGGTTGGTACACACATTTAGGGACAGAGGATCTCATGCCCTAAACTACAAGAAAGAAGGCTTTCCATTCAACAAGTCACAGTCAAAGTTATGTGGGATGATCTAACTTGAAAACCTAGAATTGATATATCAATAATTCTCCTCTTTGAAAGCATACGTGAACCAGTTTCAGATAGAAATACGTAGACTAAGGTATGTGAATGTTTCTTAATTTTAATGGAAGCTATAAACACTGATGTAGAAATTACTTGCTCGACAAGAACCATCCCCAAATCACACATTTGAAACCTGTCCCTTTCATATTTCATGATATGATCATTATGCAACTGTAAATAATTACGTTGTAAAGCATCAACTTCAAGTGCCAAGTTCCATGATTAGAAAATTAAGTCACTTGGAAAGATTTGTGTTTATAGTTGTTGCGTGCCGCCCACTGCTTACTGTTCATGGATCCTAGTGCAAAAGAAGCTCAAAAAAGAAAGGGTTCTGTTTCGTGGACGGGACAAGAGAATGAAACAAAACTATGCTACTGAAAGACAACGTTTTGATTGATAGATCACCAATTACACACACACAAAACATCATTATCCAATTTCATACTATAGAATGCGATATTTTCTGCGTTTTCTTTTTTTTTCCTACGGGAACAATTTGGGTACTCTTCAAGTGTGTAAAGAATTTTACTTATGTGGAGAAGTTACCTCTTATGTAACAGTAGATAATATATTTTAATTTCAATTTTATTCATTTTAAAGGTAAGTCTTTTGGTTTTATTTTTACAGTTTAACGTCACTAACCAAGAAAATAATAAGATAAAAAATTGGAATTAAAATATTTTTATGTGATAACATATATTCTATCTTAACTATTTGTATCTTCAGTTCTTATATTTCACAATGATAATTTATAATCCTTAGAATAATTTATAATTTATAATCTTAGTTTCATAATTATCACATGCACTTTATACATGTAAATAAGAGGAATGTGCCTGAATAATTAATCAATAAAAAATAACTTCAATTTCTCTAATATTCAAAACTTCCTCAATAAAATGACCCTGTTGAATTAAAAAAATACATAACATTACTGAATTTGGCCTCACACTTTTACCTTACACCTCACTTTCTAAATCCTTTTAGCTTGAAACATTTTCCATTATTATCTTTCTCATCAATCTTTACCTACCCTTATTCTTCATTATAAATATCCACATGAAATGCTTTTCGACACCAAATCAGACCTTATTTTTCTTCGTGTCTTTAGTTGTGTATGTTTTTATTTTTTAATCTCTGCTCAACCTGATAAACTATCACCCAAATATATTATCTATATCTTTCTTGGCTATTCCTCTTAGTACAAAGTTTATCGTTGTTATGATCCCACTACTTCTAAAATTTATGTTTCTTGACATGTTCGATTCCTTGAACATGTCTTCCGTTTGCCAATCCTTCCGCCATCTGTTCTTCTTCTTCTTCTCCACCCTCTCATATTTCTCTACCTCTACCATTGCCTCCACCATCTCCCCCTCCATTAATTGCACATTATTTAACCTTGTTCTACCAACCAACCTCTCTTCCCACTATCCATCCCATGACCACATATACCCGTGATAACACCCGCACTCCTTGTACTTTTCCTAACTACGTTACCCTACATTTACATAAAACTCTTTTGTTTCCAATCTCACATCTTTTACTCAAATTAACAAACTTCCCCACTGGAACTAAGCAATGCTTGATAAATTCAACCCTCTTCATCACAATCAAACATGGAATATTGTTTCTCCTCCTCCAAACATAAACATTGTTAATTGTAAATGGATGTTTCGCACTAATCGTCTTCCTTATGGCACTATTGACTATTATAAACCTCACTTTATTGTCAAAAGTTATCATCAAAATCTTGGTGTTGATGACACTGCTGTCTTTAGTCTTGTAGCTAAACCTGCCACCATTCATATCATCCTTTCCTTATTCGTTTTTAATAACTGGATTATTTGCTAACTTGATGTTAATAATGTCTTCCTTTGTGTTTTTCTCTTTGAACGAGTTTATATGTTTCAATCTCGCAATTTCACATATCCACACCGCCGTCATCATCTCTATAGGCTTCACAAAGCCTTAAATGGACTAAAACAAGTCCTTGGTGCTTGGTTTCACCAATTGAGTTAAAAACTTCTTGCACTCAATTTCTTTTCCTCCAAATCTGATACCTCTCTTTTCATTCACAAAATCGCATCCCCGTTTCTTCCTCTTGTTTTATGAAGATGATATTCTAATCACTAGATCTTCTCCTTCTTTCATTTCTACCATCATTCATAGTCTCAACTCCTTCTTCTCCATCAAAGACTTATGTCTAATACATCATTTTCTTGGATCAAAATCAAACATAGTTCTAATTGTCTTTTACTTACTCAAACTCGAAGATCTTCTTCTCTATAGAGCTTTTCACAAAACCAAATGTACACCTACACCTATCACTCTCACTCTCCCATTTTGCAAAAATTATGGCACATCCCTTCCTAAGCCTACTAAGTATCAAAGTACTGTTAGTGCTCTTCAATATCTCTGCCTGACTGGCCCTGATATTCAGTTTGTTATCAACAAAGTCTCTTAGTTTTTACATTGCCCTACTGACATCCACTGAACTGCAGTCAAATAAATTTTGCAATATCTACATTATGCTTCCTCTCATGGTATTCGGTTCATAAAATCCACTACTCCTTCCTTACAAGCCTATTATGATGTTGACTGGGCCTAGTGTCTTAATGATCGTCATTTTACTTTTGAATATTGTATCTTTCCTAGTCTTAAAGTGCCAAGAAACAACCAACGGTTGCAAGATCCAACACCAAAGTTGAATGCCGAAGCATTGCTCTTGCCTCTGTTGAGCTTTGTTGAATTTCATCTCTTCTTGGAGAACTTGGCCTATCTCACCTTATGTTGACTCTATTGTGTGATAGGAGCTATCTTTCTTGCTTCAGACTTAGTATATCATACTCGTATCAAACACATTAAAATTGATATTCACTTTATTCGATAATTAGTTGCTCATAAGGCCATTCGCATCAAACACGTTACACCTTGGGATCAAATTGCTAATGTAATCACTAAAGCTTTTTCTTCTTCAATATTTCACTGAATTCGAAAAAGCTTACAATCTCATTTGATCATACATTTGAGAGAAGTTGATAACATATCTCATCTAATGCTATCTTAACTATTCGTATGTAATTTTCTCTTCATTCCTTATATTTCACAAGGATAATTTGTAATCTTTTTGTTATTATCTTATTTTCATATTTATCATATTCACTTTATACATGCACATAAGAAGAATGAACCTGAGCAATTAATCAATGAAAAATAACTTCGATTTCTCAACAATCCAAAACTTCTTCGTTATAGAAAAATTAAATCGCTCCACTATTTATCAAATACCTAGTGCATATATATGTATTTATTCTAAGTTATGGCAAGTGTCACAATTTTGCATCCCATTAATATTAGAGGCAAAATTTTAGACAATTTTCACAAATAAATGTTAGAAATATATGGACTAATATAATCGCAAGATTAATTCCATATGCATGACCATTAATTGAATTGCCTAATGTATGTTTAATAACCATAATGGAATGGTTAATAATTTACTAGCTGTATTTGAGGCACATGGTAGTACCTTAATAACTATATATTGACCCATTAAACTATAGTTCATAACATCCTTGAAATGACACAATTACCCTTTTTCTATCCCTTAGGGTAGAACATGTTATAAGATGTAACATATGGTAAGATTGTGTATATATCGTGTGTTGGGTGTGAAAGATAGGATATTGGGTCTTCTACTATTAGCGCTCTATTGCACAAAGTGTTCTTGCTATTTTGATAGGTTGTGGTAAAAGATGAAGAGAATCCACCACGACTCCATATCAAGCATTGGATGTATATCTTTCTCATTGTGTTGTTGTACTCTAAATAAAATGAGATCTTGGTTTTATGATGTTGATGAATGCATTGGTGAATATAGCAATTGGTATCAGAGCTTGGTCATTTGACTTCAAGGCTTGTTTTTTTTATATAAACTCATTTTTTTTCAAATTGGTTTTCTGACAAAATGACTTCTAAATGATGCATTAAAGGTGGAGAAACCATTGTTGGTTATTGTTGTTGCCTTTTACCTTTGTTTTGGATAAAGAATCATGATTTTTTGGGTGAGATCTTGAAAGGTTTCGTGTTTTCTTCCATAGCCGAAATGGTTTTGATTTTTTAAAAAAGATTTTGGAGCACTCTTTGCTAAAATGGATATAGGAAATCCATAGAGCATAAAAAATTGAAGAAAATGCCTCCAAAATCGTCAAAAACTAAGGTTGGGAGAGGAGTTGTAGGCGGGTCGAACCTGCGCACCCACGAGTCAACTTGCCGACCCGAATGGACGTTAAGGACAACGCCTACGGTGTCGTCTAGTCTGCAGGTCGACCCACCAACCTGTTCCAAAGTTAGGGACGATGCCTACGACGTCATCCTAACCCAGATACATTTTCCTTTTTATTTTTTATTTATTTTATTTTTAAAAAATCTACACAGTACATGCGGGGGTGCATGCAGGGTCCTCTTTGGACCTTTTTTTCATCTTTTTTCTCCATTTTATTCTATTTTTCCATATGTTTATGCACAAGATTAATTAGTAATTTTTATTTGATAATTCTAATTGTTTTAATCTTATTGTGGCATAAACATTATTATTTGTCGACAATAGTGAATGTTTATTTTTACCTGTCGTAAAATTGAGCATGTGAAACTATTTATGATGTGGATTTTTTAATATTGATGTATGTTTAAAATTTTGTGTTTTCCTATAAAATAACGTTAAGATCCATACAAGTAATTAATTATCCTGTTAATAATTACTACTTAGTAGGATACATAATATGGTGAAGAAATTTCATTGAAATATTATAATTTATACAATTTTTATATCCTTTCGATAGTATATTGATGACATGATTGTAATATTTAATAAATTGTTTTTACCTGTGAATGAGTTCTATATTTATTTAAGGAACTCTAGTATGTATGATATAATTAATTTTGAGAAAAAAGAGCATGAATTGCATGATTATGTTTTACATGCATATCATAGTTATTGCTTTTGGTTCTCATTCAGCTTTAAGCAATCCAAGAGTCTCTGCTATCTTGACACTGAATTGCGCTACCACAAGAAGTGGGTTGAATCTCTAATGATGAATTTGAATGTCATGCAAATGGACTTAGCCTTGATACTTGATCCACCACCTTAACCCACTGATGATGCTACTGAGAAGGAAAGGAAATCCTATGAGGTGTGGGAGTACTCTAACCGATGTTGTTTAATGATTATGAGGTATCATATGGACGAGTCCATTCGTGATAGTATTCCCGAGGCTAATATTGGAAAGGATTTTCTTGATGCCAGAAGAAGTATATGAAGTTCTCAAAGAACGAGAAGAATGAGTACTTAAACATGCTTTATCACACCATTTATGATGGTACAAGTGACATTAGGGCTCACATTGACAAGCTTATAGGTTGTTACCATAACCTTAACGCTATGGATATAGACTTTGCTGAGGATTACATGGTGTAAATTGTGATGGGGGCTCTTCCTTCTAAATTTGATTCAATTAGATCAAGCTATAATGCTCAGAAAGAGCAATCGGCTGTTGAGGAGATGATTAATATTCTTGCTAAGGCAGAGGATGAAATGAAAAAGGGAAGGGCAAGAAGCATCTCCACGATGACAAACTTCAACAATTCTTAAAAGAAAAAGTTCACTTCTAATAGCTCAAGTGACCAAAAGCCTTTCAAGAAGAAAGTTGTTGGTCCTAAAGGAAGTGGACAGGCAGGCTCATCTTTGTTAAGTCAGAAGAATAAGTTTCTCAAAGGAAAGTGTAACTTTTGTCAGAGTTTTGGGCACAAGAAAGCTTACTGCTGAAAACTCAAAGCTCACTTAAAGAAGAAAGGTAATTGTCTTGTGATGGTTTATTTAGAGTCCAATGTTATTGATGTGCCCTTAAATACTTGGGGGTTAAATACTAGAGTAATGATTCATGTTACGAATTCCTTACAGAAACTGACATGTCGAAGAAGGCGGACTAGTTCTACGCAACATGTGTACATGGGAGATGATACCAAAGTCAAAGTTGAATTTTTTGGGACAGTTAGACTATAGTTGAATACAGGAAATCTTTTGGTGTTACGTGATATTGCTTATTTACCTTCTATTAGGAGGAATTTGATTTCTGTATCCATTTTGGATAGACTAGGTTATAGTCTACTTTTTGAAACTGGAAAACTGACTTTGTATCATGACTCTCTTTTCGTGGAAAATGGAATTTTATGTGAGAATTTATACAAACTTCAGTTGAATGATGTTGTTACAGTTGCTTCTTCCTTTTCTCTTAATACTGTTGTTGGTTCCAAACGTATGAGGTTGGATTTGAGATCTTCTATGTTATGACACAAATGTTTAGGCCATATTTTTATAGACAAAATGGAGAGGTTGGTAAAAGATGGTGTACTTCAGGATCTTGATTTTTCATATTTCACTGCCTGTATTGATTGTATTAAAGGAAAGTTGACTGCCAAGGTTAGAAAAAGCAAAACAGACAGGAGCTCAGAATTGTCGGAGTTGATTCATACTAAATGTGGACCATTTATTCCACTTACTATGTGTGGTTATAAATACTTCATCACTTTTATTGATGATTTTTTTAAGTATGGTCATGTGGAGCTCTGTTAGGCCCCGAAATTTTTTTTAATGATGTTCTTAAGCATGAGTTGTGGTAATTAGGTGTTTATGCCTTAGTTTGGTTAAATTGAGAGGATTATTGGATGATTAAGGTTTAAATTGGGGTTAAGTGAGAATTTAAAAAGGATAATATGTGTGAGGGCATTTTTGGGAAGATGACTTAGGTTGGATAGGTAAGAGCTTTGTTAAGAAGGGTATAATGGTATTTTGACTTAGGCTTAAGAGTTAGAAAGAA
>JAOSBK010000206.1:3757863-3773274 GCA_027568895.1 Erythroxylum shatona | reverse complement strand
AATAAGGGTATATCAAACATTTCACTAGCTTTCTTAATAAGTGTGCATCTCTCTAAAACGACACTTATTTTGAATAGGAGGGAATATTTTTAATTTTTAATTACTTTTTAAATTTTATCTATTTTTAATATATACAACAATTAAATCAGATTGATTCAATATATGAAATATTTAATTTTGACCCATTAAAATAACCAAAAAAATAAAATTAATATTGAGAAAGAGATTGGGGTGGTGATGACATGAGAGGCACCAACTTGTGTTTTATTTGGTTGCATACATTATGTCACCTTTTTGTTGTATGGATGCGATTTGAATAATCAAAAGGGAAATATTAGTTTAATGATATGCGCAATTATTCGCAGACATCCCATCATATGGTTTGAAGGAGTTGGGGAAGATGGCATTGGCATGTAAATGGACAGGACCATATATTTTAATACACTATTCAATGTATTGATTAATGGACTGTGTCAAAGTCAAATCTCTATCTACCTGGAGTGTAAATTCGAAAACAGTGGCTGTGTCTTTTGCTTTTTGGTATACTGACAAAATAGGGTTTTGGAATTGGATAATACGCTTTATTTTAATATAGTTTAGTAGTATCAGTTGTCGTGATTAAGTTACTTGCGCACATTAGAAGTAAACTGACCAATCAAATTAATTAAAGTCGGATTATCTTATCTCTTACCAGTTTTATAGATCTTGTCTTTGTTTCGAGCTAGAAGTGATGCTGACAAATATGGAGAATAGTGTTAGATTGGTTAGGTGTTGTGGTTTGGTCCAGGTCCCTACCAATTAAAATTCATGCTTGCTGTTGTAATACATGTGTGTTTTGGTAACAAGAACACATGATTTGAGTTATTGACTTGCTCTTCCAAAGGCTAATGGCATATGCTTGGGGGAAAAGGAACTGAAGATTTTAAAAAAAAATTTGTTATCATAATTATAAATATTTTTATAATTTTAAAAACTCCATAAAATAAATTAGAATAATTATATAAATTCTATTAAGTCCACACTAATTCAATTTAATAACATTTTTACTTCAATTCGATTTTAGTAATAGTTGTATTAAAATAAATTAGCAAAATTGAACCTAAAATTTTTAATATTACAGCTTGTTTTTAAATAATTTAAAAATAATTTACAAACATTTTAAAAATAAGTAAAATTATAAGGAAAAAAAGTGAGCCACTCAAGTTAACCATCATGCCCTGCATGCCCTTTTCTTGATTCATCATGCCGCACGCTTGCCCACTAATAAATAAACTCCATAGATCCCTACAAGTATAGACACATAATGGCTGCTTTAGCCACCATAATTCTAGTTCTAAATTTGTATAATGATCTTGAAAGAGATATGATCAACAACCCAGTCTTCAAACTTTGTAGAGTTAATTAATATATAGCCTCCAAAACATGAAACTGGAGAAGGGTTATTTTATAATGAAAATTTACAGCCGTCAGTTTTGGGATATCTTTGATCGGTGGACTCTTATCGATAAAAACTGGTTTTTGTTGTTGTTTTATAGTATAATTTATGTTTCTAATTATTATGCGGGGTTATCGACTTATTGGTGACCTAACTTCTACTCAGCTTAGCCGACAAAGCATTATTGAAAGTGCTTGTACATGGCAAGTAGGTCCTGAAAACACTCCTCAGCGACTTTATAGTTCAGCAAAGATCCTGATTCTTGTTGATGAATCATATTCGGACACCATAATAAGCTCTTTGAAAGTTGGGTCTCTTCATTTTTTTCCCTATCTTAGGGTCAAATCCTATGTAGCCACAGCTTTGTATCAACTTTGTTTTATACGATCTTATTTATATATTATTTTTTAATCTCATATATTTATATAAATAGAATTATATATAACAGAGTTAGTACAAAGTTATGGGTATAGAATATATGATCCCGTTGTCTTGTACCAACTTTGATCCTCAAATTTTTGTTTCTTACAAGTATAACTATCAAGAAAATTAAAAATCATGTTAAGTTATAATATAATTCTTCAAAAGGGAACAGAGAAGAGATTATTATTTTGGTAATTTCTTAAAATTAGCTTGATTTTAGAGGTAAACTAGTTTAATTACACAAATCAACTTGAAGAGCATATTTGATAGAATCCAATAAATAGTAGAAGTGAACATCTCTTTCAACTTAAGCACATCTCAAATTCATAATAAGGGAAATAAAACCCACCCACCTCCTCCATTAAATTAAATTTGGAGACATGTTTCGTTAAGCAATGAGACATGGTACCCCATCTCCATCTATCTATCTATATATATATATATACACATATATATTGTGTGTGTGTAGTTTAACAAAGCATGGTTATACAGATCGTGGGAAACAGATCATGCGGTCTGTTTTTAAGAAGGCACTTAAAGCATAACTAGTCATATCCAATATGAACCAATTGATATGTGCACTAGGGATTCCATTTCCTCTTCTTTTTCATAAAATAAAACAAACCCTTTATCAGTCATTAGTTCGAAAGCAATCTTTGAATGATCATATACCAAACACACGAGGTATTGTTAGGAAACAATGGTAAAGAACCAAGAAGAAAAAGTAAACATTGAACTTCTATAGGGTAAAATTACAATCATATGCTCTTCAAAAATATTAAACAAGAGTAAAAAAAAATAAAAAATAATTATTTTAAAATGATTTCATGATATTAAAATATTTAAAGACCATATTTTAATTTAATTATTACTCATTCCTATTCAAAATAAGTGTCGTTTTAGAGAGATGCACACTTATTAAGAAAACTAGTGAAATGTTTGATATACCCTTATTAATTACATATTGAATTGTCTTAAAAATGTAATCTGTATAATTAAGACGCGAGAGAAATTAAAGTTTAATTTTGGAAATAAAATTATAAACATGCATGAAAAATTATGACCCGTCTAAAACGACTTTTATTTTAAATAGGAAGGAGTATTTAAATAATAGTGTATGTTAAAATAATAAGAGTTTTTTTTTCAAAAAAATTATAAAGAGGTCATTGAACAAAAATAAGGAAAGCGAGGAAGTTGGCCAATAATTGAAACATAAAAAGCAAAACAATGTACACCGAAAAGCATGATAAAAAGGTAAGTGGGCAAAATAGTTAATCTTGGTACGTTAATGAATGGCGAAGGGTTAAGCGAATCATTCTCTTGATGTGTCTCCCACTTCCATGTGAACTGTATAGTATTCCTGAACAGAGCAGTGGAGAAAGACGGAGAGAGACGCCATTAATGTGGTTTCTTGCTTTCCCTTTTTTTCTCTTTGTTAGTTACGATGATGAAGAAGAGGATAATATACTAGTGGGGTTCAAATGGTCAACCTTTGTATCAATATAGACTTTTATAGAGATGATAGAGAGAGAGACAGAGCCTTTACTTCAATCTTCATTAAGTCTCACGCCCTCAAAGATTCGTTTCTCTAACTCAAAAACTCTCTTTTTTCTTTTGTTTCGTTTCATTTTCATTCCTTTGATTAATAATTACATCCACCCAACCACCCACCCACCGTCTCTTCTCAACATAAAAAGTCTCACTCTCCTAAGTCTCTCATTCCCATAACCCTTCTCTTCTTATACAAACTCTCTCAACCATTTTTCATCATTCACCTCTCTCTCTCTACCCCTCCGTGTATATCTCTGGAGTTTGTCATGAGTTGTGTCGACGAAGGTTACTGCAACACCGGTCTTGTTCTTGGGTTAGGCTTGGAGAACCCATCGAAACCTGATAAAGGGGCAAAGATTAAACCTTTTCTCAAGTTTGACCAGACAGGTATTCCGAGCTCTGATCAGCCTTCGCTTAGTTTGGGTCTTCCTGGAGACGTCTATCATCGTAATCACGTTGGGGCCAAGAAGACAGAGGTTAAAAAGGTGTATGAGGAGCCTGTTGGTGTCGATTTGTGTCGTCAAGCTTCTCCTCACAGTGCTGTTTCTTCTTTCTCTAGTGGTCGGGTTAAGCGAGAAAGAGACATCAGCAGTGAAGATATGGACGCCGAGAGAGTTTCTTCCAGGGTTAGTGACGAAGATGAAGATGGCTCTAATGCAAGGAAGAAACTTCGGCTCACCAAAGAACAATCTGCCCTTTTGGAGGAAAGTTTCAAGCAACACAGCACTCTCAACCCTGTGAGTTGTTAATCACCGTTGAATTTGTTGCATTCATGATTGTGTTTCTGGGAAAACAATTTATTCTTACTTGCTTCTCTCGATTTAACAGAAGCAAAAGCAAGCTTTGGCAAGGCAGTTGAATCTACGGACAAGACAGGTTGAAGTATGGTTCCAGAACAGGAGAGCAAGGTAATCAAAATTAACTTTTTTCCTTGTAAAATCTGTCCAAATGATTTGCAAGAGGCCCACGTTAAAGCTTCCTATCACAATTCACACACAAAAGAAACCGTACTAAAACAAAAAGTACATAGTACTCGTATGGGGGTAACAAAGCAAAAGCTAACTATCTTCACCTTGAAGATGGGAAATAGGGTACTAATGAAAGTTTTATATGATTAGTAATCGTATGGTAACAAAGCAAAAGATAATTATCTTCACCTTGAAGACGGGAAATAGCCAAATAGGGTACTAATGAAAATTTTATATGATAATTCTGCAGAACAAAGCTGAAGCAGACAGAAGTGGACTGCGAGTTCCTGAAGAAGTGTTGTGAAACATTGACAGATGAGAATAGGAGGCTTCAGAAGGAGCTACAAGAGCTTAAAGCCCTGAAACTGTCACATCCCTTTTACATGCACATGCCAGCGGCTACTCTTACCATGTGCCCATCTTGTGAAAGAATCGGAGGTGTCGGTGATGGTGCCTCCAAGGCCACTCCGTTCTCAATGGCTCCAAAGTCTCAGTTCTATAATCCCTTCACTAATCCCTCTGCTGCTTGTTAATCGTAAGGCGTCAGGAAAAAAAAAAAAAACTATAGGAGAAAGAAGAAAGGAAAAATAGAGTTATAGATCTCACAGTCCCTCTATTTTTTTGTTAAGGACTTGTTAGTGAAAGGCTAGTGTAATTAATTATTTTGCAGAAACAATAGTACTTTCTGATAAATATTTTCCTTTTTTATGGTTTTCCCCTCTTTATTTCTCATTGTATATTGTCACTCAAATATATATGAAGGGATCCATGACTGTTATTATTTGTTTTTGACTTCTTTTGGATTAATTCCTTCCTTTTATACACATACAGAGTAATGACATAATATTAAATTAAACCGACAATCCAAAGCTCCATTATCATGAATTCTGCTTCAATCATAATAATAATAGAGTTATATTATAGATGACTCTTCCTCTTTTGGTTTATTAATTTGTGATTGTAAATCTCTAACTAAATGTATTTTTGAGCTTAGGTCAGGCAATTTTGCTGTTTAAATCTTAGTTACGGGCACATTATTTATCTCTGGTTTTGGAGAGTGGTTCGAAATATCCCCTTCTTTTATTGTTGAAGTTCTTGTTTTGAAGTAATAAAATTTTTACTATTTACCCTTAGAAAAACACTCTACTCGTCATAAAAATTGCTTATGTTGATAAATTAGTCATATGGCAATTTTGAAATAATTCATTACAGAGAGTGTAGTTTTTCAGAATGGTAATTTTTAGAATTAAAAAAGATATCTTTTCCTTAAGTTTAAAGACTCTACCTTTCTGCATTCTGAAAAGATAGTGGCATTGAAGTCATTCCAAATTGACAATTCAAAGTTGAGTCCAATCCGAAATTTGTGTCACACATCCAAACGACACCCCGGGTCACGTTTTTTAGTGCACACACCTCCTGGTTTTTGGTGGTTTGTTGGTGTCTTTGTTGTGTTGTGTCCATAACTAAAGAGGAAAACATTGTATGTTGTAATGAGAAGATAATGATAAATCAACCCTAGATGATTAAAAGTAAAGCTTATGCGTGAGCGTGAGATAGAGAGAGAGAGAGAGAGAGAGCGAGAGATGTGGGTGGGTAGCTCACGTGTACTTGTCCCCAACATAGTTTAGGACTTATGTTTTGTCTCAAAAGAAACGGTGATTGAATGGCGTGTATACGAAGAAAAGTGAAAAGCCAGAAGTGGATATTATATTTTAATAAAAAAAAGATTTATACACAAAAATGTTATTTTAGGTAAATTTACATAAATCATGCGATGGTTTTATAATAAAATAAAAATTAAAACAGGTATAATCATAGGATAAGTGTAAAATCACTTTGGGCAAGTTTGATTAGGATATAATGAAACTTGAAAAGGTGTCAGAAGGGCGCCCCTCGTGATGTGCCGACTCTTTAGGGAGTACGTGTGGGTCAGGTGCCACGTGATGTCCCAATGGCCCTTCCTTTTTAGTTTTTACTATTCTGCAATCTTCATCATGGAATTTTTTGCTATGATATTGAATGTCAGTTGAACTGACGTTCCATATCACAAGTTGCAAACTAATCTAGAGATGATATAGTATACTTAGACTTAATTAAACTCAGTTATAATAGTCTAACAATTTTTTTTAATACAAAGGAAAAGAAAACTAGGGCAGAGTTTTGCGATACAAGACACCGTGAGAATCACAGAATATAAGGGCGATAACAAATGACGGCGTCTCCTGAATGATGTGAACTCTAGGGCTAGTGTAAACAGCAAGAGTGGTAAGACTATCCGCACTCTGATTGCCTTCCTGATGTACATATTCGAGTTTCAAGTCCTAATCTCGACACAACAACTCTCGAATATCTATCATCAAGAAAGAAAAGTCAGCCAATGAGAAGCCGAAGGATGAGAGAATATTGATAATATCTGAAGAACTAACAAATTTTGTTAATGGACCGTCCAGATTGGTAATCACAGGAAGACGTTATGACCACGCTATCAGGATTGGTATGGAAATTGGTTGCAGAAGTTATGAGGCAGGATCTGCGAAGAATCCACATTTCCATGTATTGACGCCCTGAATTTATGGTCTGGACCAATAAATGATGAGCCTGACTTTCTTAGTTTTGATCCTGAAAGAGTGCCACTTTCCAGGAAACTCACTCTCTCACCATCATCACTTTCTCGTCCGCATGAATTTCCTTTCCTTTTTTCTTTTTACCGTCACAATCGTCATCATTGAACTCCATCCTCTTCTTCTCTCTCTTTCCCACTCCTTTTTTTTATAATTATTATACCCTCTTATTAATCAACGTTTTTTTTTGTTTTCTTTTCCTACATCCGACTCTTCAAAGCTCCGCCCTTTGAACTTCAACATGTTATTATTATTCCGTTGAAAGTATCCCTGAATTTAATTATTGATCTTGTTGCTAATCAACCATCCATTAGTGAGAACAAGACCCGACAAGTTTTGAAATCATTAGATTTTGGCGTTTGGATTGACGGAAAATCAAGTGGAGTAATAAATCAGTGACAAGGAAAGGCAAAAGGAGGCGATGGGGAGCAACAAAGTCAACTAAATTGATCTTCACCATTCAAGCATAAGAAGTAAAAATAAAAAAAAATGTAGAAGATATACATATATTAGAAGGTATTAGGTAACATTGTCAAAATAAGTTGCGGAAATTATACAGTCAAATAGTTTATTTTACTTGGTAGTGATAGATTGTCAATTTGTCGTCAATTTATCAATTTCCATAAATTCTCTCTATTTTGGTGGGCGTGTTGAGTAAGCACAACAACAACACCTACTTATGGCTTGTTCTTATAAAGAACAAAATTAGAATTAGTTTTTTTTTGTTGCTCACGAGATATTCTAGGAGGGTTCCAACTATAGAAAGGTACCTTTAAGTCATCCATATTCAGACTAATCCCCGTTCGAGCCGGGTAGATCCCTTGCGGACTTTCATAAATAATAAATGAGATAAAATATGGTCTACTTTTGATCCTCGTAAAGAGTAAAATGAGGCAAAATATATTTCTCTTTTAACCCTATAATGAGAGAAAATAAAACTTATTTTTGATTGTCAAAAAATCATTTTTTACGGGTCTATAAAAAATTAAGAGCGGCCTTGCATTTTGGGATTCAAGAAAATATAGCATTATGTCTAATATACCAAAAAGCTGTACAAGTTCCTATCACTATTTCATTACGCTCAATTTAAGAAACTATAAACAAAACTAGTTACACCTAATCAATGTAATTAGGTATAAGACCAACCCTAAAATGCTACACCTAATACCTTACTCTAAAATTAGAACACAAAACCTTTTCCTTCAATTGGATATTGGGTTTTCTCTTGTTGTCTTGTTTCTAACTATGGTTCACATATTGTTGTCTAGTGATTAGTATATTTGTGGGAAAAGAACATGGCGTGGTGTGCAGGTGTTTCAATCTCTTTTACAAATAAGGGAAAAAGATTGCAAAGCCCTCTTCACTATTGATCTGGTTTATGTGTGTAAGCACGTAATTATACAAAAATATCCAAAGACGTGTGTCTTGTGTTGGCTAAATTGTCGGTGTGTCGAGTTATGTGCTAAAACTAGACAAAAAAATGTTATGGATCATAATTTTCGGGGGAATATTTATTTAATCTTGTAATTTGATCCACGCAAGTTTTTGATGGCTACTACATTTAATTTATTATACATGTCAAAAAGTGCATGTGTACAAGCTACGCAACAAAGGCCCATGACATAAGAATCAATATTGAAAAACAAAATATTGTTATTTAATAATAATAACTAATAAAAATTTCGAGATAATAACTATCAGACCTCTCCAAATTTTGCTTCATTGCAAGACTTCAAACTAATTGTAATGATAATAACAACGATCAAGTAATAAAAATTTCGGATTAATAGTCATATTACTATTATACTAAGGCTTCTTTATTGTGTTAACCAATGCAAAAATGACCTCTCCTCCTTTCAAAACCCGAGGTTACCCTAATCACCAAGTAATCCATTCCTACTCCTCTAATCACTTTGGTTTTGGAGTTAATTAAGGGTTTCAAATCAATAATCACAGCAATTCAACTAGATGTTCTTGTTCTTATTCCTTATCCATAAATTGAGGGTACTCAAATATAAAATAATTAGCTTTACGGGGAGGAAAAAGACCATACCAACGATCGAAATGATAGACTACTTTCCCTTGATAAAAGGCATATGATATGGAAGCTAGAGGACAAGAAACGTACGTATAAATGCAACCATAAACCGCCATCATCTGGTAAGTAGCTAGCTAGGTAAGCATAGGAATAGACTAGACATGACCATATCTCTGAATAGGTGAAGCCGACCTTAATAGAGAGGGAACAGCAATAATGGTTCAGAGATGACCCAAGTGTTGGACTCCTAATTCGTAAATGGGCATCAAAAGTCAAGAACTGTGACGAATTTAGGTCCATGTTTTACGTCAACCGTTGCATGCCCCTTTCTACAGAAAAAGATATGAGATACATACAATACAAAGATGGAGTAACAAAGCACGAGATACCTCCAACATGTGGTCTTGTTGCCTTTGTTCAAGACATAACTAGACTTGTCTTCAAGGACCCATCTGTTCAAGGGTACTAATAATTGCATTGCCCGTCGGCAATCACAGTTTTCATTTAACAAAGTATATATAGCGTTGTTAAGAAATAAAAATAGTTGTTTTATGTACAAGGATGAGCGTATTAAGAATGGGATTATACATGATATGTTTAACTCTTCTCATATAGGGTATGGTAGATGAAATTGATCTTAAATCATATAAAACAAGAAAGTTGATTGTTACACTAGAAGGGTGGTGTCCGGTAATGGCTACAAAAACCAGATGTAATGCTTGGTTTCATGACCAAGAAACAGGAACAAACTAAGGAAAACGTTGTGAGTTAAAGAGGATATTGAGAGAAACAGGAACAAATTAAAGTGAGGAATATGATGTGACTTAAGAGGAACTTCTGAAATTACCAAGATTGGACTGGAGGTCCATAGGTTCGCAATTCATCTTTTCCATGTAAAGACATGGACATCAGTAAGGTGATGACCCAACAAACTGGACCCGAAGCTCATATCATCTTAAGCCTCCAATACTATAGGCACGAATCAGCCCAGAAACATAGCATGTGAAGTTTAATTTCTTCTCTTCTCCTCTTTATTCTCTTGTCTTTGATTAGGACGTATATCTATAGGTTTACTTCATTTTGAATCGAAGCTCTCTCTACAAAGGCATCTTTAGAACTTTGATTCCCTTGTTTAAAATGTATCTCGACTTCTCCTTTCTAATTTCTCATGTTTGAACATTTATAAAGAGACTTGCCCATTATTTTATATTTCAAATTGGTTCATGGGCTACAAAAAGGGCAATCAAAGTATCCCTTAGAACACAAGTGTGACACCTTTTTGGGCAATTACTGTGTTGCCTGACCTTCATGGTTCCTATTTCAGTACCAACAAAAAAGAAAAGTTCAAACAATGTACAAGCCAGTCGAGCACAATAACATGACAAGCCATCTTCTCATCCAATGCTTGGTCACTCTTTTTCTGTGAACTAACCATACTTTACCTAGTCACTGAATCGATGCATCTAACCAAGCTCATAGAAAGAAAAGACTCTAACTCTTATTATCGCGTAAGTACCTTGAGGTGTTAGCCAGGTTTAGAGATAAAGTCCAAGCCTTAAGACGAAGTCTTCATTTGTAAATTTTTAACATTTCTCCTTTTATCGAACAATTCATATCAAATTAGCTCTTTCTAAATAAACCCACAATTAATGATAATTTATTTGAATTACTCGTCATCTAACTTAGTCAACTTAACTCTAATACTAATGTTGGGTTTTAAGGGTTTGGTCTAATTGAATTCATATACAAATCACTTTATTCTTTGGTCACTTTGATGTAAAATTATTTCGTTTGTAATTTCTGGCCACTAATTCAAAGGCTGTGGTCAGACAGAACTTCAAAAGCTAATAATTAAGTATTCAGGTGAGTTACACCATTATTGATCAGTTTTGCAATCGAGTGATTGAACTACCTGCACGTTTAAATAGTGCTTCTATTGATTTTAGAAAATCTTGGTGTTCTGGGTCTGGCTGGTGCTCATGGCGCTTCCACTTTCACACAGTTAGATTCTTCGAGCATAAAAGTGCCAACCGGAACAAGCACAAAATAGGGGTAGCTGTCTCTTTCATTGCAGAAGATGAAATTATTGGAGAAACAGAGAGTAAAGAACTACAGAAGTAACTAAATATCAGTATATATAGGCTATACCGTGACCTTATGCATGTAGTAGGTATAAATGCAGTGTAGTTCAATGATGAAATAGTTATATTCTGTTAAATGAAAAATAGAAGAGGTGAACCTTCATAGTCGTTGGAGTTTAAAACAAATAACATGTATGCATGCATATTCGTCTGATAGTAGGAAGTTAGCTTTCAAACTTGTTTAACAAGCCGATATAAAAAAAAGACTTATAAAGACACGAGTATTAGCTTGTATCTTATTATTAGTATAAATATTTTCATAAGAATTTAGATAGAGAAAAGAAGTTAGCATTATCATTTTTTCCAATATCTTCCATTGAGTCTTCAAAACATCGAAAGCCCTCTCAATATAATTTCTTAATGATGAATGAGTTTAATTAAAAAATTTTCGAGATTCTCTTAGATTTGCACCACGGAGAGATTACACTAGGTGTTTTTCTTTTAATGCAGCACCAACAAGCTTAATATGAGATTGAGTATGTAAAAATTATATCGATTAAATTTTTTAATTTAAGGAAATATAAATTTTTGTTATTTTAATTTCGATTTTTTAGCTTTTAAATTTGAAATTAATATATTTAATTAAAATAAATTTATTTTGAAAAAAATGTATATTAATCTCTTAAAATTTAAACTTTGATAAAAATAATTAATTTAAATTTGATTCATTAATTTTATATTAAATTGAATTGAATTAAACACAATATACAAGTGATAATAATATTAGATACTAAATATTGATATAAAAGGTCACCTAAATATCGGGTCTATATAAAATTAATTAATGTAATATAATTAGAGATAACAATTTTAAAAGTACTTAATTTTTGAAAATTTTAATTTGATATTAAATATTTTAAAATTTTAATTTAATCACCAATTTTTTAAAATTTGTATAAATTAATCAAATTTATAACTATATCTCTCTTTTTATCCTTATCTTTATCTTTATCTCTATCTTTTTGGGTAATTTGTACTTTTGGATATAATAACCTTTTACTTCCTTAATTTTACCCTCCCTAAATTTCAGTAAAATGGAAAACTTTATATTTTTTATTTTAAAAGGTAAAAGAAAATGAAAATTTTGTTTATTTCGTAAAATTATACGTACAATGCTTGACAAAGTTCGTCGTAATGATTATCCAAAGCCATTATTTCTTAAAATTACATAAGTAGTGTAAACCATACGCACACATATACTTACAAGCAAACATTGGACTTTAACCCCCTCGAGAGAATCGAAGTACATGTGGTCCACACATGTACAAAAGCTTATTTCATTTCCTTGATACCCCACGAAATAGAATTGCACGCCGCTTCCAAATCAGTACTTATTCAAGAACATGTACGTAGACATTACAATGTGACTTTGAATGTGTATATACCAACTTGCTTGACTTATTGCTTCTTCACCGACGATTTAGATTCCGGCCATGCACTCCGGTGGGGTGACCGGGTACCGGGATTTGTCGGTACAGTAATCGTAGATCATGTGGTTCAAGCGGACCCACCTGTAGTTTCTTGCTTCTATAGCATTCAGGGCTCGATAAGTAGCACCCTCCCACCAGTTACCTGGGTTAGAGGGACAACTTGCTGGTCCAGGCACTGGACACCCCTCAATATCAAAGTCCTTGTAGTATGCATAAAATGGGGCTTTGCTCCAATCAATCTTCTCTAATCCACCTCTCGTTGCCCAGTCATCAGCCTCCCACAGTGTTGAGTAAATTCCCATAGGCTGGAACTTAGGATATGGGACTCCTCTTGCTTCATTGTTCTTGTAAACCCTGATAGGCACACCATCGATAGAGAACCTGCAAAATCCCCCAGTAATTAGGAGATCACAAGTTATTCCGAAGAACCTCAATACATGCATGTAAATTACATAGTGACACAAAGATATGAGAAGCTTACACGATATGGTAATGGTTCCAGTGTATTTTGTATTCGTGGAAATCAGCAGAAGGATCGAACCAAAGATTAACTCTTTGTTCCCTATCACCTTTCCCGTGAGCATAGATATTTGTTTGAACAGTGTAAGGTTGCCCGCTCCTATTTCCTAGGAACTCAAAGTCCAGTTCATCTCGTACGCTGTCGGTATTCGAGTTCAACTACATAGGATTAATCAATGAAAGTAAATCAAATCTGTAATGATTTGAAACACGACGAAGAAATTTTTAGGCTCAGAGCAGTTCACACACATAAAAGGCGGTGACAGTTCCGGCCGAGTCTCCTTGGATGAGCTTAATCTTCATACTAACACGACCGAACATGTACCGACTCTTGGAAGCAAACCCACATCCTGGAATATTGCAAAACCACAGATATGAACTTTACCATACAGAAACAAATGTGGTTTAAAAGAACTGTCGACCCCACAAAAAAATAATGCGAAACCTGAGAATCTGTCTAGAATGAGTTGGATAGCTCCTCCTCCGTCGATTTGCCTGATGTGGGAATCAGACCACGTGACCTTAAAGTCCTGAAAAAAAGTTGCTGGTCGAGCTGAAACAGAGAGAGCAAATGCGAAGAAGCAAAATAAGAAGAGGACGATGGCGTTGTGATGCTTGCTCATTGTGATCGCCAAGCTAATTCGCAAGTATCAGTAAATATATGAAAAGGGATTGTAATGGATGATGAGAAGCATTATTAGGAGGATGCTATGGAGGACTTTTGAGCTATGCAAATATATATATGTGTGGAGATTATACGCATGGGATTAGTGAGAGTGAGATGACGGCGACTGCTGCATTCAAAAGGAAAGCAACTTTTTCAGAGTTTAGCTTTCAGGTCCAGCTAATGGCAAGCCGTCATGAGGCCCTACCTTTGCCTAACTGTCATCGAACTTCGTGTGCGTCAGCTTATTCTCTTTTATCTTCCCCCTTAGGATTGGCGATTTCAGTACATATCTCAACTATTATGTACTTGATGTAACCTGAAGTTACTTAAAATTGGAAATTCTGCCAACTCGCTCCAACAAATGATAAAGAAATTGTCTCAAAAGTGGTTTAAATGATGAAATTAGGTCTCATAATAACCTCTTAATTTAAGATGCTACAAGTGATTGTTAGTGAGGACCATATGATGAAAGTACTTTTGCAATCACCAACTCAAACAAAGTCCACTACATAAAATTTCTCTTAGCATATCCCAGCATTTTCTTACATTTCATTTGAGTTCGGGATAACGCATTATGATAGTTGTGTTCCATCCTTCACGAACAATTGGTGAGTATTTAATTTCATACTCATACAAATGCATGCATGTCAAGACACTACAAGAATGGTGCGAATTTTTGATGAAAATTGCCGGCGGAAAAGGAGAAATTTCCGTCGGTAATTATAATGTACGACGACGTGAAACGTTGGTGCCACCACAGTCGATATCTTTTACCGACGGTTAGATAATACGGTTGGTATATATATACCGACGGACCATCGCTATAGGTGGCAGGAATATACCGATGGAGTTGTCAGTATAATTTGGTTAGATTTTACCGACGGTCCGTCGATTTTTTTGGTGAGAATTTACAGACGGACCGTCGGTATTTTTGGTGAGAATTCACCGACGCCCCGTTGGTAAATTTCATACAAAATCACTGCCGGTTTTATTACCGTCGGTAATTTCAATCTTTGCTCCCTAAATTCACCTCTACTTCTCTATAAATGTGTTGGTGAACGAATATTTTTTTTTTAAATTAGTTCGTAAAATTTGATTTGAATGCAAAAGTTTTAAAATTTTGAACCCATAGAGTTTGTTTATAAAGAAAGTTAAATGAGTTTTGTAACTGATAATGAAAACATTATAGTACATAAATGAAAACCAAATTATTGACAACAACAATTCTATTGTCCTGGTGAGCTTGGCTAATGTGAGTCTCTTTCCCTTTCTCTCATTTGGTCAAGGTCATTTCGGAGCTTATGAATTACCTCCATCAACGTCAGCACTGCGGACTCCAGCTGATTGATACGTCGCGTTGTCGGCTCTGAACTAGATGCTGCTGTTGTGGACATAGTAGAGGAGTGAGAATAAAATGTGTTCGCAGATGAGCCTAGGCCAAAGATCCTTCCTCGACTGTCCCTACCACCCACTGCATCAAAACATAGCTGGGTCTCATCAACTGGTTGTTAATCTTGCGTCTGTTACCCAATTGTTTGTTATATTTGGTCCTATTAAGACACAATACTTATATTGTAGTTAGTAAGTGATAATTATTAAGATTGAATATTAAACTATA
>JAOSBK010000206.1:3738554-3757763 GCA_027568895.1 Erythroxylum shatona | reverse complement strand
TCTATTGATTTTTCACATAGATAACATGAGATGTCAATCAAACCTTCTTCGGAATATTTCAAAAGATAAACAGAGCAGCTTCAACCTCAAATTTCCCGGAGAATCAAAAGTTGAATTTGGTATAGAAAACGTTGAAACGTATCATTTGTCAACACATTTCGTCACAACAATACACATTCCAAAGACCCAAAACAAGTAAAAATCATATCTTTAGAGAGAAAATGAAAAAGGCTCACCTTTACCTTCTCATCGAGATGGATAAGCTCATCAAAGGAGACATTCTCAGGGAGATACAGTACAACCAGAAATGGCCAAGAGAATTGAATAGAAAAACACGCAAATCAAAAGGTAATAAGAGCAGAAAGAAAGAAGCTTGTAGGTAGGGTTATTTAATTTTTAGGCCACCAAGAAAGAATCAAGGCCAGCGCAATGGGAGCAGAAAAGATGGACGAAAGCAGAACAAAGACGATGCAGAGAGAGTCTCCGGTTGGTCAGATCACTTCAGGTCATCAACCTGACCCGATGCATACAGAAAACTTTTAAAACATAGGACCGACCCGAACTAACATAACTTCAAGAATAGCTAAAGAGATAGAGTTGGGCTATTTTTCGAACAAATAAAACTTCAAGAATAGATAACGAGATAGAGTCTTCAAATAGTGCATTGGATATTTTTCATTAGAAGGATACGTATTATATAGTTAGGGGGAGTATATTTGGATCTAAAATAAAGTTTGTAGATCCAACATTTTTGGAGATAGTTGGCGAATTGAAGGATTTGGTACAAACTATTTCTATGAAGAAATATTGTTTTAAGTTCGATGAATTGTCATATAATTTGTTGATTATAGAGTTGATTTGGTTCATTTGTTCCTAAAATCACTAAGAAGTGGCATTAAAATATGAAATGAATATGCTAAACACCTAAAGTATACAATTGATGTGTTATTTGGCAAGGAAATAGGAAATGGTATTTCAAACTTGTCAATTATGTATGATGTAAGAGAAGAAACATAAGTATCATTTTGGAAAAATATCCAATGCATTAAACACAAGTCACAAATACTTAATCATTACTTTGTTGTTTCAATAGTAAATTGAAATCACAAGGAACATTGTTTATGCAATAAAAAACATTTAATTATTAAGCATGACTAGAGTCTGTTTAAATTTTTGTATTTTGAGTCATTATTTAACATTTTATTAAGTTAGGAGGGAACATAATTTAACTATCACAAAAAGTTGATGGACGGCTAAGAGTGTAGTTTAATTCATATATCATCAAATTCCATAACCCTAAACTTTTGAAAGGAAGTGGTGATGGTGGAGGTAGAATCATAGCCGTCATATTCTTCTTCTCATTGGTTTTGCAAGGCCAGTAACATGTTAAGCAAACAACACCCTTCATCTTAAACCCAAAACATCAAGTTTCTAGGTATCTGACCCTTAAATCCTCTTCAGTGTGGATTACAAGCCTTAGAAGATGAGTTTGAGTATGAAAATTTGACAAATAAATGAAGCTTAGTTTAGTTTCTGAAAGAGCTGAACTTTTGTGTATTTACTTTGATTAATAGATCACATATTTTATACTTAGATTGACTTGATCCAGCAAGTGTTTATTACCAAGAGGACTCAATGTGTAAAACTAAGTATTATATTAGTTCCCAAAACGCAGGGGAATTAAACTGGCTATATAATTTTCTTAGACTAGATTAAATGGACATTTTGTCTTCTAACTAGGGCGTGCTTTGTGTGGCTTGTCCATGCAAACTAAAAGATGAAAGTCATGGGGAGATCAGAGCGAAATCGAATTAGGTTTAAGCAAGTTTGTATATAAATCAATATATTGTATTTTAATTTAAATTTTAAAAATAAAATTTTATTTTTATTTTTATATATAATTCATTTCATTTTTAAAGTTTTTGATATGAGAATATTTCACTTTTGAATTTCTAATAAACACTTACTAAATACCAAATCATTTTAAGCAAGCTCTAACATTCAGCTAAAAAGGGTTCTCTTTAAATTTTTAACTATAATTTTAGCAAATATTCGAAAAAATCCAAAGCTTGCCAATTGTTTAGAACATAAGGTGTTTGATAACATATAGGCATTTTATCAAACACCTTATGTTCATCAAATAATCTTCCCATTATACCAATCAAATTCACATTTTTCCTCTTCTATCACATACATTTCGACATTTAACGTAGTTATCCATTCACAAAACACCAAAACATAGCAAAAAATCGAAGACAGAAACAAAATAATTAAACTCCAACACCCACGTACGGTAAACATTCATACCTCAATGAAAATGATGCCTTGCTCGGAGAAGACGACCGGAAGCACCACGATGTGACCGGAAGCAGCACAAAAGGGACAGGACTTCACACCGAAGGAGCAAATACGATGGGGAAATGGGGAAGAAGAGAAGAAAGAAAGGAGAGGAGCAACAGGGAAATGGGGAAGAAGGGTTGAGCTGTGCGCTTAACCTACACAAAATGACGTTTTATTTAAGTGAATAACGAGCAAAGAAACGACGACATATTGGTATCAATTTCACCGACGGTCAAGTTCCGTCCCTAATAATCGTCGGTAACGAACTTGTTCACGCCTTACTCACCGACAGCATTAGTTCGGTCGCAACTTTCAAATTTTAATTGTTATGTGCTGACGGAATTGTTTGTTCTGTCTCTAATTTCAGACGAGAACTATTCCATTGGTGATGTTCCGTCACTACTAGACAGTTTTTTTTGTAATGAGAGAAAAAAAAGTTGCTAGACTTGGCATTTACTGCCACTTTAGCTTTTAGAAACTCAAACTTGAAGGAAAGTTTTGCATGGTATATAGATTCACATTGTTAAAAGATTTGATAGGACTTTACATGTAACTGATAGGACTTTACATCACTCCTGGTACATACTAATTTTAGTGTTTAATCTGTCCCTGATATGGGTTTCTCGCGTGGACCAACGAGAGTGTCGAGATGGTGTAGTTAGTAATTAACAAAACAAATAAGGATAAGCAGAGGGTCAAAGTACGCTTTAGGACCCATCTCTTGGGAGCTAAAAGACAAAGAGCTCAATTTTCTGAAAGGTTTCAACCAATAGCAGTCTGAAACGTGGAAAACAAAACAAGATCCCCCTCGTTTTAGTGGTCCAGCAACATAGACAGACGGTATACGTGGAGAAGTTTGATTGGTCAAAGACTGTTAGGGAGGACCCAGTACATAGTTGGAATCGAAGCTTTTGCTGGAATCACGTTTTCAGTTTTTGAACCACGTGGCCAACATTGGTTGGTTTACTCAGTATTAAATGTCAAGCCAGAGTTAAATATATGGAGTGCCCTACAATTTGACATATATTTATAAAAATATCACTGACTTTTTTTTTATAATTATTTAGTTATTGCGCAATATGTTCTGTCATATTCTGTTAGTTTTTATCTCTTTTATTTAAAATAATATAATATCAAAATTATTAATTTTTACAATATCTTTTTATAGTTATAAATATATATTAATAAATTATGGGATAGAAGATATATATTAAAATAATATTATATAAGTAAAATATTTACTTTTAAAAACCAGAGTTCATGTAAAAAATGTTAAAACTATGAAGAAATTTAGTATAATTCACTCCTAAATTTCTTATAAAAATGAAAATGATGCAAAATCTTTAGAAATTATGGTTTGGTCCTCCACAGAAAAAGGTGTAATATGTTAGTTTTTTTATAGATCTTATCAATGTTTTAAAAAGTAATCGGAAGTTAAATCAGTAAAACAAAAAGTTTAATGTTTAAAAGATTTAATTATAATCGTAAAATAAATTAAAGATTAAATAAAATTAAAAATTTTAAAATATAATTAAAAGAGATTGTCTTTAATTTAAATTTAAATTTTAAAAAATTATTAAATAAAAATTAATAGTTTATTTTAGTTAATAAAAATTGACTGATTAATTAATAAATTGGTCAATTTTTATAAACCAAAGCAAAACAATTAGTTTTTATTTAATATTTCCTTTGTTAATTAAATGTTAAATTAAAGAAAGTCTTCTATTGTATTTCAAATTCTTTAACTTTGTTCAATTTTTTAATTGGTTTTGTGATGGTCTAATACCGATTCAATGTTTTAAATTTTAAACTTTAAATTGATAAATTTTTAATTTCAAAAATTATTAAAATAAATTAAATCAAAAACTTAAAATTGAATAAAAAATTAACTAATTCAAAAGAGATACTGTTCTGACTTTTTAATGAAAACATTTTGCTATACTCGTCGCTCTTCCGTGATGAAGACATGAATTAAGAGGGCAGCCCTACCATCATACATTCAATTGACCGGCGAGCCACAACTTTAAATAGTAGTCGATATGGTCGTTATCACCACTATTTCCCAAACTATCGTTGATTGGCTGTATCTAAGTTGCATATTTCAATAATTCACGAGGGATATGAAGATAAGACATTTTAGCACATCAGACTAATTAGGAGTGAAGCTTGATATACAGCTCATTTTTTGAAATAAGACAATTTATCTTTTAAAAAATCAATAGTGTTATTACTTAAGAGTTTCGAATCATTTATTTATCAGACAGAAAAAAATATAATTGTGATAATTCAATTCAAAATGTGAATCTAAGATATAAAATTTTTGTAATGACTTTGAGCAAATTAAAATGCTTGAATGAAAAGGTGATAAAAATGCTATACATTTATTATTAAATATAATATGTATGCTAATACTTTAGAATATTCACAACCCTATAGTATTACAAAATTCATTTTTTGCTAGACATTGATATATATTTTTATCGAATTAAGGGTAAAATCATTTAATACATGCCATATCTATTTTTTATAAAGTAACCAGCCCTCTATCTTTTGATTAATTATACAATATCCAATTTGAAAATTTTAATAAATTAATTTAGGTTATGTTTGATTAGATTTAAAATTTTTAATGGAATGGAACGTAAATGGATGTAATATTAAAAAATTATTGTTTGTGAATGATGTAAGGGTTCATAATATAATACCCTAAAATGTTGTTTGGATGAAGAGTTTATAATATAATATAGTGTAAAATTGTTTATCATCTTTACTGTTTAGGATAAAATGAGATGTAATATGAAACTCTTTTTCATTATAAACCCTCATTCTAAATAATAGAATAATATCAGATTCCATCAATAAACTCCTGACCAAACATAACCTTAATCATATTATACCAAAGATACTAGAACGTGATTTAACATTGATAAAGACTATAAAGTAGCTTTCTAATGTGTGCCGTAAGCATATTCAGGGAGATATCTTTTTCACATAGACAGATCTTCTGTATTCCTTATTCTATACCTTCTGTCCCTTTTTGATCATTGGATGGTTGAGATTAAAGGGGTACTGAATAGGTACAGAATAAGGGATACAGAAGATCTGTACCCTATCACCGGACTCCATCAAAGAAAAAGAAATTTCTTCTAAATTTTCTGAATTAAATATTTCTGCAAAATTCCTGCATCATATATTACCAATTCCTGATCCATTTAAAAATAATTAGTACCATTTACTTGATAATGTCTCTTAAATGTGCATTTAGAGAACGAACTTGCACGATTGAAAGGTATACTACAGGCTTAAATGTGCATGTACAGGTGCATCCTTCATATCAGGTATTGTGTCAATATCTACAAGTTTCAATATGAGAGCTCATTGCTTGGACATGGACACACGACTGATGGTTTTAAAATATTCACAGCTTTCATATACAAGTTGTAGGTCATCCCTCATTAATGGAGTTTGGAAGAGAGTTGGATACACATATATGATTATCTGGGTAAACCACCGATAAAAAACTAGCAGACCCTACCTGGAACAAAAATAATTGAAATGGGGTTTTCAGGAATCTCATGAAACTGGGTAATATGGAACAAAAAGAAGGAAATGGATTCTTGCAAGTTTATGTACTTTTCTTTGACTGTCTTTTTCCAGGAAAAATGACCCTTCATCTCATCATCATCATCACTCAGTCCGAAATCTCACAATAAAATGGGATCTGGAGAGGTTCGATAATACGCAGTCTTATCCCTACATAATAGAGAGGCTGTTTTCGGTGAAAAATGACCCTTCATCTACTGTCCTTTTTATTTTTCAATTCATTTTCAGAGACATTGTTGAACTCAGACAACCCACATGCAAAAAGTCTTAATGTAGATGTGTATTGCTTAATTACATGTTAGTATCGTGATTTGGATGTTATAACTACCTCTCTTATTGATTGATGGTGCAACCGCAGCTGTAAATGTGATCTGTTGTTTGTTGTAATAAGCAGCCGACAACATTTGTAGTTCTAACTACCTTATGTTTGTCTTTTTGGTCTCTTCATCCGACGTTATTATAGTGCAGATAATAGCCTAATCGATGTAGGCATGTGCTCAGTGCTCTTGTAATTGTGGTCAGTGGATATCGTTGTCTTAATCACAGTTCTAAAGCTTGGAGGAAAGACAAGTTTCAACTAGATGAACCTGAAGACAACAGCAATAGAAGTCCAGGTTTAACTCAATTGGTGTAAACAAACATCAACATGAGCAAATGTATTTCCTTTAATAGATAGTAACTTTTTTTTTTTGAAACTAAAGAAATTCATTAAAGAAAACGAGAAATCAAAACCAAAGAAGCAACTAAACCTAAAGTCAATAGGCTTTACCCTATACACCCAGACCTAACCTTCTTCAGAATTGATTACAAACGCGGAAGAATCATAACGAAAAGCGGAAACAATACTGCTAAGGATAGTATCCCAATCGAGACAGTTTACATGGAATAAAGTGACCCTTGCTAACGAATGAGCGTTGAGCGGCTTTATTAGCACTCCGAGAAGTCCATTGAACGGACAAATGTTGGAAGTAGTTTTAGTAACTTTTAATTGCAGCTGATTAATTATTTTAATTACATCTAATATTTTATAAATTACAATTTAAAATTCTCAAAAAACAATTAATATTTAAAAAATTAAGACAATGATAAGTTAATGAATTAAAATTGTTAAATGATTTTAGTATCTTACTAATAAATTATAGATAATTGTTAAGTGAGTGACTCAAAATTATTAAAGATAAGATTAACATCATCTTTTATTATAACTTGTTATATCAATGTGGTACCAACCTTATTCTTATTTAACAATCCATAACAAAATTTTCAACATCAGGAAAACAACATTGGAATCAAGTTGCATGAGCATACAAAATGAACATTTTGTACACGAGTGTCGGTGAAAGCACATTTGTACAGGGGCATCAGACTTGAGGGGTTACTCGTGCAAGTAATGAACAGATGCAGTTTATTCTAGGCTTGAAATGGGGCTGTTGAGTCTTTCTATGAGTAGTATATGGTCTCTGGGTATGATGAGGGGTTACATCATCTTATGTAACTTTAAGTTATTATATAAATAGAATGGGATTTTGAATATTATAATTTTTATTAAATATTGTAATTTTATTAATTTGGTATTTTGAAAAAAAAAAGAAAAAAAGGAAGCTTTACTGTTTTCTGTCTTCCTCTTCTTTTCAAGTCCGATGGCTCTAGTTAATTAGCAACTCCAATGATATGGATCTGTTTCCGTTGCACCGTGACAGCTTAAGTGGTGCAGTTCAACCTTAGTTGATTACTTCTACGTACAGGTAGCTGATGATCTTTATGAAATGTCTTCCATCATCCAAATTATTGGCTGTATCCAAAAGGTTTCTGTACTCCACAGATATACTGGACCAGTAGGTTCAGTGGTTGTCGTATCCTTTCGTCAGGAAACTTAACCCTGAAAATTATGAAACCACCTAATTAGAACCAGTTGTTCTTGCAAGTTTTCTAAGATCATGTCCTGTTCAAGCTAGATACTGGCCAGGTGTTCAGCGAGTCCATTGAAGGTGACTCTTTCCGGTTGTATTTACTTTTCATTCAAGTCTATGATCTTCCCAAAAAAAAGAAAAGAAAAGAAAAGAAGAGACATCAGTGGCAAGTTGCATGAATGATTAATTGAGAGGAGTCAGTAACCATGTGATGATGAATGGGAAAAGATAAGCATGAATATTGAAGAAAATGAAAGGAAAGATGGTGATATCGATTTTCCTTTGACAAGCCACAGCCATACAATCACGATAAAAGGATCAGAGTCTAAAACATCTTGCTCCCTGTACTTGAAAAGTTTGTTGTTACTGTTCTATTGTGTCTCTTGGCGGTGGTGGTGATTATCTATACGAGAAAGCTGTATAAAAATTTCAGGTACTGTTTTATCAGTTTCATAAGATATTTTAAAAACTAAACTAAAAAGTTAAGCTGATAAAATAAAATGTTTAAAAATTAAAAAGTATTAAATTGTCATCAAATATGTTAAGTTTGAATAAAATTAAAGAATTTAAAATATTATTAAAAGAGATTGTTTTTACTTACCAAAAGATTTAGAATTTAATTTAAAAATTATTAAATAAAAATTAATTGATTTATTTTAGTTTATAAGAATTTATTAATTAATAAAAAATTACTTAATTTTAAACAACAAAAGTTATTAAAATAAATTAAACCAAAAAATAAAAATAAAAATAAAAATTAGATAATTTAAAATTTTATAATTAAACTGATACAATTAGTTGAATTTTTTAATAATTAATTTTAATGAAGTTTCATTTCCTCACCTTTTTGCTATAGGAAAACGACCAGATAACTGATATGTGGCTTGCAGGTACTTTCATATCCTTTGTAATATTTGATATGAATATTTCGCATGAACTGGAAGATGTCACCCTTCATTTTCTGCTTAACTCCAACATATTTAATCTAATGTAATATTGTAGATATTTATTTAAAGAAGCAAAATAAGAAATTGCTATAAGATCTGTCTATATTCAGAGTTTTCAGTTGAAGCTAATAACAAACTAACTTATATAATCGTTTACAGCATATCAGCTATAGAGAAAAACAATTATACTATTAACTTACATTGAAAATATCTACACTATTTTTACGATATATATTTTTCATCCTCCCTCCAGTTAGAGGTTGGTGAAAATCAACAAAACCTAACTTAAGAAGGAGCGCAGAAAAAACAGGAATAATAAGAGACTTAGTAAACGAATATGCTAATTGAAGTAAAGACTGAACATAAGCTAGTTTAATAAATCATTTCGTAACTTTATCCTGAACAAGATGGTAGTCAATGTTCAAGTGTTTCATGCGCTCATGAAACCTGATATTAGCAGTAATATGTAAAGCAGCTTGATTATCACAGTATAAAGAAATTAGTAGAGGAGGCAAAATATGAAAATCCTTCAGCAGATAACTGAGCCATTGAAGCTCGCAAACAATCGTAGCCATGCTACGGTACTCTGCTTCAACGGAGGAACACAAAACCGTAGCTTGCTTCTTGGTTTTCCAAGAAAGAAAGGGATGAACTTAGAAAAATATAATAACATGTAACAGATTTACGAGTATATGCACAAGTAGCCAAATCAGCATCACAATATCCAGTGAGAGTAAATTGGGAATTAGAAAGGAAAAACAAACTTTTAGCTGAATATATCCTTTGAGATAGTGAAGAACATGGACAAATACATTCCAATGAGAAGTTTGTGGAGAATTCATCAACTGACTTAATTGTTAAATAACAAAAGAGATATCTAGTCTGGAAATAATAAGATAGAGAAGACGAACAATTAAATGATAAAATTTAGCTACATCTGAATATAGAGAATCTATCGCAGACTGAAGTTGAGTGTTGGCAGGGGAAGGAATTGCAGCAGGGTTGACATCTTGTAAACCAGTGTCTTGTAAAACATCAAGCACATATTTCTTTTGATTAAGATAAATCCGGTAAGACGAACGAGCTATCTCAAGACCAAAGTAGTAGTTAGCATATCTAAGGTCTTTGACAGTAAAGGTAGCATGTAAAAATCGCTTAACATCTTGAATGACTGCTTCTATGCAAAGCACAATTGTCAAGCAAGTATCCTTCTTTGTTTTTTCTTTTTTTGGTTACTCACGAGATGTTTTAAGAGGGTCTCAATTATGAGAAAACACTTTTAAATCATCTACTCCCAGATTAATCTCTGCTCGAACCGAATAGGTCCCTTATGGGAGACAAAGCTCTGACCCCAAGTTTTAAACGGCTGCATACATGATGACGGTTCGAACCCGCGACCTCACTTAAACCAAGAGACCCCCTTATCAACTCACCTGCAATTTAGAGTTAAGTATCATTCTCAAATGGTAAAGAATTTTGTCTCGAATAGAAATGCTTCTAGTTGGCCGGTATAAAGATATTGGAATGACTCAGTGAATCAGCTTATATATTACGAGATGTTCAATGGAATATATACAGGAGAGTTACAGTGTTGTTGTAACTAACAGTGTCTATGAGGATATACATGAATAAAAGAGTATCTGTGAAGATGTACAGTATCTGTGAAGATATACAATGAAGAGATATGCAAGATATGCTAACTAGGTTGTTATTCATTCATATTACGCCCCCGCAAGATGAGGTTGTGACTTGTGACCATCATCTTGTCTTGAAAATAATCAAACTTGTGACGGAAGAGAGCCTTCGTCAATGCATCAGCAATTTGGTCTTTGGTGGAGACATGAGCTACTGATAAATGGTGAGACTGAACTTGTTGGCGAACAAAGTGATAATCCAACGCGAGATGCTTCATCCAAGAATTAAATTTCGGATTAGAGCTAACATAGGTTGCACCAAGATTATCAGTAAGAACTCTAGGAACTTCCGGAAGAGTGACTTTTAGTTCCCGTAAAAGATTTTGAAGCCACATAAGTTTGGATATGGCAGAGGCAATGGCATGATACTCAGCTTCTATGGATGACCTAGCAATGGTGCGTTGGCGCTTTGAACTCCAAGAGACTGGATTACCACCGAGAAAAATAACATAGGCAGAGGTGGAATTCCGAGTATCCGCATCGCCTCCCCAGTCTGCATCTGAAAAGGCACTCAGACGGAGGGTAGTGGGACGATTGAACTGGATGCCATAATCATGTGTGAGCTTTAGGTATCGCAGCGTACGTTTGAGCTGTTGAAGATGCAACAGTTGGTCTATGCATGAATTGAGACAGCTTGTTGACAACAAAACTGATGTCCGGTCTATTAAGAGTGACATACTGAAGAGCACCCAAAATACTGCGATATCAAGAACCATCTGTAGGGGCAGATCCATCATCTAGTTTGAGCGTGGCAGTAGTGCAAAGCGGAGTGGAACAAGGGTTGCAGTCAGCCATGTCAAACTTGGTAAGAATGTCATGAATATACCGTTGTTGTGACGGGAAGAGCCTAATGGGATTTGGAATCAGCTCGATCCCTAGAAAGTATGTAGGATGCCCCATATTCTTCAAGGAAAAGCGCCGAGAAATGTTGGAGATAAAACAATCCAGGTCATGTCGTGAGTTTCTAGTGAGTAATAAATCATCAACATATACCAGAAAATATATGATCGTAGAACCACGGTGAAGTATGAACAAAGAGGAATCACTGGTGCTACTGACAAAGCCATATTCAAGTAAAAACTTACAGAGTTCTTGGTACCATGCCCGAGGAACTTGTTTTAGACCATAGATAGCCTTCTGCAGTTTGCAGACATGCTTAGGATAATCAGGATGCACAAAATTAGGTGGTTGTCTTATGAATACCGTTTCAGACAGATTGCATTGAAGAAAGGAATTATTGACATCCATTTAGTGAAGTGGCCAAGAGTTGGCAAGAGCCAAAGTAAAAACAATTTTGATCGTCTGATGCTTAGCAACAGGTGAGAAAGTTTCGGTATAATCAACACCGGGACGTTGACTAAAACCTTTAGCAAATAGAGGAGATTTATACCTTGTTATAGAGCCATCTGAATTTCGTTTAACACAAAAAATCCACATGCAGCCAACCACATTTTGAGCCTCTTCCTCAGGGACAAGTGTCCATGTACCGTTATTGATTAAAGCATTGTATTCTGCAAAGGTCGACTCACGCCAATGGGGTATTTGTAACGCATGAGTTATGGTTTTAGGTTCATCACTGGGAGGCAAGGGATGTTTGGAAATGGTGTATATTTTAGGTTGCGGATGTTGTTTTTGGCCCGAGTGGTCATAAGGTGAGTGTTTGACGAAAGGATAGGTGATGTGGGGTTTTGCAATTGAGGGGATTCTGTTGGAACTGCAAAGGGTTGTGAAATAGGCAGAGATGAAGGTTCCACAGAGGCAGTGACGTCTGTTGTTGGGGAGTGTGGCAAGGGAAGAAGTTTATGCGTGGGAATGGTGGGTGGGATGCTATCATTGGAACTAGAAGGATTGGATTGGACTAGGTTCTCATACGGAAACTGGTCTTCAACAAAGGTGACATGCCGAGAGGTGTAGATCTTATTGGTTTTGGGGTTAAGGCAAAAATATGCAAATTGAGATGTAGAGTAACCAAGAAAGGCACATGGAACAAATCAATTTTGAAGTTTATCAGCGGTGTATGGTCGAAGTCAGGGGAAACAGAGACATCCAAATGAATGAAGATGATTATATGTCAAAGGTTGACAAAAAAGCCTCTCAAAGGGAGCCTTCATGTTTAGGGTAGGAGTGGGCATACGATTGATGACGTAGATTGAGGTTTGGGCAACATAAGACCAAAAAATGGGAGGGAGGTTACTTTGATTAAGAAGAGCTCTGGTGGTTTCAATGATATGACGATGACGTTGCTCAAAAGCATCGTTGAGCTCTGGGGTATGAGGTGGAGTGGTTTGATGGTTGATACCATGGGCTTGAAGAAAGGGTTTGAGTTTAAGATACTCGCCACCATTGTCTGTGTATAGGGTAATGATTGATGTTTGAAATTTTTTTTCAACAACTACATGAAAATTCTGGAAAACTGTGGGGACATTAGATTTTTGTTTGATAAGATAAAGCCACATGTATTTGGAGTAGTGGTCAACAAATAACACATAATAGTGATAGCCATCAAACGAAGTAACTAGAGCAGGACCCCAAACATTGGAGAATAAAAATTCCAAAGGTTTATTACTAGAAAAATGTTGACGTGAAAAAAGTAACTTATGGCTTTTAGCACACTTACATGAAACACAAACAGACGAAGCTAAACTAGACACAACCTTATTTTGAGACCTAAGAAATTGAAAGACTTTGTCGGACGGATGACCGAGGATGTGGTGAAGAATCCCTAGTTTGGAGAGCTGTGTATGAAATGCCTTTGGTTGAGTGGTAGGGAGAGTGAAATTGTAGAGGTCAATGTGGCACACCCTCGTAAATAGTAACTCCTTCGTTTATAGCTCCTTCACCTGAAATGAATTTAGAAACAATTCAATAGAAACATTATTCATAGTGCAAAGCCTTTTAGCAGAAATTAAATTTTTATCAATAAGTGGGATATGAAGCACTTAATCACAAAGTAAAGGGCGAGAGTTGGTATGTAAATGGAAACTACCGATATTGTCAATTGGTAATGAGTAGCCATCTCTAACTTGTAGCCCGTCATCACCATTATATGGAGTGTGAATGGATAAGTTCTGCAATTAGTTTGACACGTGATGAGTCGCGCCGGAATCGAGAACCCATTGCGAACTATTTGCAGTCCTATTGCCACCACTAGTTAGATGAGCAGAGGGGCCTCTTCGAAACCTCGCAGGTCGGCTATGAAGCTCCCAACACGTCTTTGTCAAATGCCCCGGGCACTCACAATATTGATAAATTAATGTTCTCGGAGTTGCTGGGCGTGGAGAAGCAGGTGTAGGGCGTGGAGAGGTGGTGTTGCCTGGGCGAGATGTAGCTGCAAGAATAGTTCGAGACTGATGCTGAGGAGTCAGGCGTCCACGAGTAGATTGTTGGTGTCTAGCAGCCTAGTCTGTGCGCCCACGATGCGTCAAGTTTACGTTGGGTAGTGCCCGAGTCTTAGCTACACGATGCTGCCTTACTAAGAAGGACTCAAAGTTGACTAGCTTATCATATAATTCATCGAAGTTGATCGTAGTTTCCCGAGCACGTAAAGTCACGCTAATCTCCTTGAATTTGATTGACAGCCCATTCAAAGCTTGCAAAACCAAATCTGTGTCATCAATCGGAGAGGAAATTATAGCAATTTCATTAGTTAATTCACGGATCCATTTCAGGAAATCTACCACGGTTGCATCTCCTTTTTGAATTGTCAGCAGCCGCCTTTTGAGTGATAGGAGACGAGCACGTGATTTTCCCGCATATGATTTAGCTATAAGCTCCCAGCCATCATGAGAAGTATTGACGCTTTGAAGCATCGTAATAACGGAGGGTGCCATAGAAGACATGAGGGCATGAATTAGAAATCGATCTTGACGAATCCAATATTTGTAATCCTCCGAAGTGTTGGCTGGACAGGGATAAGTGCCATCGATAAAACCTTCAACTCCATATCTGACGAAGAGTGACATCATCAATGCCTTCCAAGAAGGATAATTTGCACCGTGAAGCTTCACATCTGGTGTCAGGCCTGGATTAATGATCACTACAGTGTTATTTTGTGCGACATGAAGTGTAGTGGACGAAGAGGAATTGTCTTGGGCCATTTGGTGCTATTGGACAGGTGTAACAATGCAGGTGCAACTAAATTCTCGAGTGAGGAAACTCGGCAGACTTCGAGAGTGAAAAGAGAAAAAAAACACTCGGCAGATGTTTGGATCGAAGAAAACAAAGCTGTGAACTATTTAGAGCTCTGATACCATATAAGGATACTGGAATAACTCAGTAAATGAACTTGTATATTACGAGATGTTCAATGGAATATATACAGGAGAGTTACAGTGTTGTTGTAACTAACAGTATCTATAAGGATATACATGAATAAGAGAGATATACAGTATTTGTGATGATATACAATGAAGAGATATGCTAACTAGGTTGTTATTCATTCCTATTATTGGCCACGTCCCATCTTCGTCTGACACTGCCTCTGGAGTTTGGGTTAGACTAACGTCTATGGACCGTAGTTGTTAGGAGCGTCTTCCTCAGTGCTCCTCCCTGGACCTTCTGTCGTCATTTGCTCCCCTGGTTGCCTTCGCCCAGTATCAGCAGTGGTGTGCGTCACGCCTACCGCAGCATTAGCGTTACCTTCCTTCTGTATGGTACTAAAAGTAGGCGCTGAAGGATGTTTCGAACATGCTGCATCTGCATGGTCGACCATGCCACAGATAAAACACATCTGTGGCAACCCTTCGTAGGCTACCATCATTGTCACCTCGTCGAGCTCCAATGAATGGCTTAACGGTTTGCTCAGATCTACCTCAACTGCTACCCTCGCATATTTACCTCGTTGAACTTGGAGAGTAGTTTCATCTATCTTCACAGTGTGGCCAATGATGTTGCCTAAAGCAGCGAGGATTTGGGGATGATACCGGGCTATAGACAGCTTGGGAAAACGGATCTATACCACCACCTTGTCAAGCTTCGTGTGCGATCACCGGAACTCTGGAATCCATCGCTGCACTGCAAGCGCTTGTCCAAAGATGGTCCAAGGTCCTTGTGTTAACACGCGCATAAAATCTTCGTCCTCTTTGAACCTAACTAGCACAAAGTCATTTTCCAGATCAATCAGTTTCAAAGCTCCGCGAGGTTTCCATTGAGCCTGGAGTGGCGTGTTGAACGTACAAAAGCCAATACGACGATTGAGCGATTTTACCACGACGGTGTTGGTCCATCTGTTATCCAGCTTGGTGCGCACTGCACAGCGACTGGGAGAGTTAAAGGCCCCCGTCTAATTCCCCAGGAAGCTGGATAATATCTCCTTCCTCAATTTCCACTGGGTCCTCGTCTGGCCAATTGGAGGCATCCGGAAGAGTATGAGTCGGCTGGGATCCTGCTACAGCTGCACTATAAGTCGGTTTCGGACGTGGCTCAATGTCGTCTTCTCGCTTCCTGGTTAACACATGCTTGGGGCTCTGTTCATCATGATCTGAGGGCTCCATGCATGCCTCAGTAGAACTCTGTTGAGATGAGTTGTCTTGAGCAGCCTGAAGTATTGAAATTAGTGGAGGAGCTTGCAATGACAGTGAAAGCGAGGAAGAAGAAAAAGCTGAAGAGAAAACCGATTGGGTTCAAATGCAAGTGGAAATTGGAGTTGATGATCCTAAGCATAATTCAACAATGTATGGATCAAACAAATGAAGTCAAAGATCAGATGAATGAAGCACAAAGCAGAGAAGAGAATGGAAAATGAAAGATGCAAGCTCATCAAGTGCACAGCAGAAGATGAGGATTTCAGTTAGTTACTTAAAAGGAAGTAACCAGGCACGAAGTAATCAGAAGTGCAGAGTTGAAAAATCAGCAGAAGGTTGAAGAAAATTTCAAAAAGTTTAATTAGCAAAATCAAGCTTAGTGTTAATCCACAACTGACAATCAGATTTGCATGTCAGTTTCAAGAAAGGAAACATCATCAAAATGACAAAACTAACTTGCAGTAATTCCTTTATAAAGAGAACTGCAAAAACTAAACTCGAAAGTGCAAAAGATTAATATCAATGTCTTTGGGAATTCTTCGACGGTCAGGAAACTTGGGAAGCAGGATTGAAATGGATTTGGCAAAATCCATGTAGGAATCATATTTGCTAAAATTCTTTTCAGGCCTGCCATTTGCTTTGATCTTATTATCTGCCATTACTTTTGCTTGAGTTGTAGTTACCAATGGCCTGATAACATCCCTGACACCTCTTGTTTCTTTGCCTTTAAGGTCCTGGAATGCCTTCTTCTTCAAACACCAGCTTCCGGATTTCCAGTTGAAGCTGTACAATGGAAGAAATCTCTGGCCATAGATTGCTAAAAACTCTATAGCACCAAGAATGTACTCAAATTTCTCATTTGACATGTAGTATGGAAAGCTAACTCTTGTCCATCCTGGCTTCAACCCAACATAACCCTGTGACATTAGGTACAAATGATCTTAGTTTTCGAAATCTGAAGTTTTTTATGCTTGGTCTGAAACTCGGTCAAATTGGAAAAGTTACTGAGAATTTCAGACTTGCTTACCTTCTCTATGGCTGATCTTATGGATAGAGAGGTGGCTTTATCGATGTTAAGCAATTTATGACCATAGGGTCCTGCACAAGCACAGCCTCCTCTAGCCTGAATACCAAAGAGATCATTCAGCAGAACTGCCACAAAAGGTCCATAAAGAGGCTTGTCCCTCTTACTCCCTGTCTCTCCCCACATGTAAAGACTCTTCTTATCTTCTGAATCCTTACCATCAATTGGACTCCCATTTGGGCTGTTACTTGTAGACCATATCAGGAAAGACATGATAGCTTGTCTCTTGGGACTTGTGTTGCCTAGAATCTCTATGTTTTTGTTAGGAAGAAGCTTGTCAATTGCTCTGGTTATGTACTACTCTTCCTATCTTTCGATTACTCCGAAACCGATGAATTCTTTCACCCAGAAAGCCAATGCTGCTCTGATTGTTTGGATAATTTGAGGAGTTCCACCATTCTCTCTTTCCTCTATGTCTTAAAAGTAAAGGGTGTCCTGTAATTGAAGCTGATAGTGTCAAACTTATAATAGACTAACTACACTAAATTTCATCTAGGGATGAAACCCGAATCTTTTGATTTAAATCCGAACTTGGCTTGAAACCCTATCAAGCAGCAAAGTTGACCCTGACCCTTTTTGCATCTCTAATTCATTGTCATAAAAATGTGAAAAGTACTAACTGTCCTGTTCTGATACCTGAATTTGCATAGATTACACATACCTTTTCGTCGAATCCGTTAACATAATCAACAGTTCCACCACCATAAGTAGATGGAGGTGAAGACTTCAATTGGTAAAGAACTTTGCTCATCAGAAGTATTCCCGATGATCCAGGGCCTCCCAAGAACTTGTGAGGACTAAGGAAAATAGCATCATACCCATCAACTTCTCCTGATCTCATGTCAATCTCAACGTAAGGATCACTTCAGGAACATACAAAGTTTTAGTCATCATCTGATCGTCAGGACTCAGAAATTGGAAATTCAAGTTCAGGAGTAGTGAATGCTCTAATTAATGCATATACCTGGCTGCAAAATCAAAGCAATCAAAACCTCCAAACTGATGAAGAAGCCTAGCAATCGTTCAAGTATCAGAACAAATTCCACTGACATTACTGTAAGCTGAGAATGAGCCCAGAATTGGCCTATTCGCATACTTGTACATGTGAAGCTTTCTCTTTAAATCTTCAATGTCTATTAGTCCACTTTCGTCCAGACCAATCTCTATCACTTCAGCCAAACTTTGACGCCATGAAAGGATGTTCAAGTGATGCTCATATGGTCCAACAAACCCATCTCTCTTCATTGCTCGGACATTTCAAAACTCTCTCTCTTAAAGTTGATGGCATAGAAATCTGTTGGGTGCAGTGGATATATTTTGTGAAAAATAAAAATAAAATGAACAAAATAGACACAGAATATTTAACGTGGTTCATCCTTAACTTTGGGCTACGTTCACGGATAAAACTCAGAATATTTCTTCCACTATTACAAATAGTTGGTACACAGAGATAAAACTAAGATATATAGTGACTCACAAGGTGTTTCCCAGCCTAAGAATACTAACATCACTATTTTGTCACTCACCGACCCTTTAGGAATATGTTTCTCAACTTCAGAGCAAAACAATGCTTTGGTTTTCTTCTATCTTTTTCTGTTATATTTTTCTGAAGCAGGGAGTGCCTTATATGGGCACTCCACTGCGGAAGACAACTGCTCTTCTTATATTTATTTCAACTAATGCGGCACCGAAATCAGTGCCACAATTGTTTTGTCAAATATGACGTCCCTTCATGTGAGAGGGACCTATAGCTAACAAATCTCCCCCTCTCGATTATATGGAGGGCTCTATCAAGCCTGCTACTAATTGACAATACTCGAACTTGCCTTTTGGTAGAATCTTGATTAACATGTCTGATTCATTTTCATCAGTATGGATCTTTTCTAACCATAATTATTTCATTTCCATCACATCTCTGATCTAGTGATATCTCACATCAATTTATTTTAATCGTGAGTGAAACGAGGCATTCTTACCAAAGTGAATAGCACTCTGACTATTACAGAACAGCTGATACTGTTCTTGTTTGATACCAAGTTCATTAAAAAACTTCTTCATCCATAGGAACCCTTTACAGGCTTCCGTTGCTGCAATAAACCCCGCTTCAGT
>JAOSBK010000206.1:3701340-3716017 GCA_027568895.1 Erythroxylum shatona | reverse complement strand
AAACTATTTACGATGAAATGAGATATAATGTGAAATTCTCTCAAGATCATAATGTAATATAATGAAATATTGTTTAAAATAAGAGTTCATAATATAATATAGTGAAATATTATTTATTATTTTATATTTTATCATAAATTCTCGAAATCAGGGGTAACTTATTTTTACTGTTTATGATGAAATGAGATACAATGTGAAACTCTCCCTTTCTATCCTATTATATTTTTATTTCATCATAAACTCTCGTTCTAAATTATAGAATAATATTTCATTACATTTTATTTCATTTCATTTCATTAATAACCACCCAAATAAATATAGCCTTCATAAATAGATAAATTGTATTATTGTATTTAATATACCAAAATGTACTCAACGAATTCGTGGATATATAATTTATAATTACGCATTTTTTAAGTCGGTCCAATTGGGCAAAATAATCTTCTTTATTGGCGTGATAATTTTCCATTTACATATAAATTTCTCAAAATGCATTCAGCATTAACCAATTGACAACTGAAGTATTCCACTGTTAGACGTGTGAGGAAAATTACGAGAAGACTAATCTCAAAATTTTAATTTTCTTGAGTGGGACTCGTCACACCTCAAGAGACTGGACCGGCTTGATTAAAATGTTTTGACTGTTGTGATCTTCTCTGGAGCACGTGATTGAAATGTGAGAATGAGTCTCCAAACCAAGTTTCCCTTCTAGAAGGTTTGTGATTGGTCCGCTTCCATTCTCAAACTCTTGTAGGTCGAGCGAGTACACCACGTCTTCTCTACTCCATCCCGCACGCAACAGCGCTCTCACGTGCCGTGTCACGTGCTCCTCATTGAACTTGGTCGAACAACTACTATTTTCAATCGCGTAATCAGAACCGTCCATCAACATCATCTCCCTTACTTCGTCTTCTCTCCACCCTCCATCTCTTAACCTCCAGTACACTTCTTCAAGATGATCTTTTAAACAATCTTTATCAGTCCACCACCCGATCGGGGGCTCACGCGCAACCATCCTCCGCCCTCTCTCCGCCGCCTCCGACCAAAATTCGACCCTCTTAACCACCGTCGACGCCCATGCAGGAACGTTGACCGAAAGCTTCTCTTTTCTCGACCAATACACCGGCTCAGTAACATCTAACCTCAATTGCAAGAATTCCAGTTCTTGGAAAAACCTAGCAACGTCAAAGCTCAAAACGCAAACATGGCGATCGTCGACGTAAAACACTGGATTACCCGCCACGTTCGGTGTAGAAGGAATGTAACAGTTTCGGAACATGGGAACCAGAGTAGGAGCTTTGTCCAAAAGCAGCTTCGCAGAGCTCAAAGCTTTGTTACTGTCGTCGGGTTTTGGACCCCAAGAATCGACCCAGAAGTTGCTTTTAGAGATATTCTTGGAGAGGTTTAATAGAGGAAGGTTTAAGAGGATTTGCAGTTGTTGTGGGGAAGAAGAACGCCAGTTTGGGAACTGGGGTCCAGCGGGGAGACCTTCTTGGAGGATTGATCGGAGGTCAGGTGGGAAGGAGAAGTTGAAGGCTAGCTCTACGGCGGCGAATTCATCGTCGGTGAGGCCGGGGAGGACAGGGATTTCGAGGGACTTAAGGTGGTCGATAACAGTTTTGGCATAGGCTGCGAAGGAGAAACATACGAGCTTGGAAGCGGTGGCTTTGGTTTTGGTTACTGTTTGTGTTGTTGTAGCCATGGACGTTAGTTTCTTGCGAGAAGATAAGAAGATTATAGACAAAGTGCGTGTAAAAAACCCGTGTGTTTTTGTCGGTCGATACCTGAGTTAGGTTATGGAGAACGAAAATGGAGGAGATCAGGCATAGGGATAGGAGGAGAAGAAACCACCGCGGAGCGAAGTAGTCTCGAAGGCGTTAGGATTCGTAGAGAGAGAGGAAGTATTTGACTCTCCCCCTCAAAACTTGTGACAAAGCCCTTTTATATCTTCTGAGAAAGAACACGGAGAGTGTTACGAGTGTTGAGTGTTTGAGATCCAATGGCAACTTACACGGTACTTGCGTTGACAAGGGAGTGCCTACCTAGTTGGTTCGTTGCCTAAGCTTAATTGTGACCAAAGGAGCGAAAAGAGAAAAAGATTGGATTTTTCTAACGTTAGGTGATTGGACATTTAATACAGATTTTGTATTCAAAGGAATTGAAACTCTTACAAGGTTAACTTGGAACTCCTTAGTTGTAGAAGTCGTGAGTTTAGTTGGGGATTCTTGTTTGTAATTAATACGAGGATTGAGTAAGAAAAGTAGTGGAAATGCATTAAATCTTGTATTATATGTAACAAGGAAAGAGTTACAATAAGATGAAAAAGATGTTAAGTGAATATGATTAAAAACGGAAGGTAGCTTGCCACTGCCATTAATATAAAGTATTAAATTGGATGAGACTTGACACGCAATCTATAGTCTATTCAATAAATATTTGCAATTTAAGTCATTTCTCTTAAAAATATTTGTGAGTAAAAAAAAGAATTTAAATATCCGATATTTGATATAAATTGTTTTATTATAAGTTATTTGGATTGATTCATAAAAATTATTAATATTTTATTTTAATTTGATCAAATTTAATTTTAAGGTCTATTTCGATAAAATAAAATTTAATTAAACCCAAAATTGTTTATCATGCTATTTATAACAATGGTGATAAAAATGAGTTTTGAAATTTCATAATATAATGGCTTGAAGGGCTTCTAATCATATTTGATATTGAAAGTACGATGATAGTTCTTTATGAATACATGAATAAAACTTCATTGATAGAACAATTTCTTTGATTTTATTTAATTTTAACCGATTTTATGACAATCTGGAGAGGGTCATTAATGTATGCAGTCTTTTATTTATATTTTTTTACAAAGAGGTTGTTTTTATGATTCAAACTGATAAGAGGGAATTCGATAAAGAGAAGGAAGAGAAAAGAAAAGGAAAGACTAAGAAAGGTTTTGGGGTTTTTAATGCATGTCTCATATTAAGAACATTTTAGGCTATTAAATAGCCTTATAAACATAATAACTATATTGAAAATAAAAAACAATAACCCATTAAAACTAGGAAACAGTAACATACTACTAGTCTACCACTAATTGCCGATCTTTAGTGGCCTTATTAATGAAAAGACAAATTAACTAACTATTAAAAAGTTGTGCCAACGTAAGACACGTAACAATCCTCTGCCCTTAAGAATCCTTATCTGCAAGGATGAAATCTGGGTATGACTTGCATAATCGCCACTCATTTTCCCAAGTAGCATCTTCAATTGAAGCCCCCTTCCATTTAATTAAGACTTCATACTTCGGATGATATTTACCCTTGTATATGACTCGACGAGCAAGCACGACTTCAGGTTGTGGAAGGATTATAGAATCATCTGTAACTGGGGGAAGAGCAGTGGTAATTGGAGGGTCATGCGATCTCAAATGCCTCCATAAGAGGTTAACAGCCTAACATGAAATACGTCATGAATTTGAGAATCGGGGGATAAAAGCTAATTTGTATGCCATTGGTCCTACATGTTGAATAATCTAATAACGACCAGAATAACGTGGAGCAACCTTCATTGATGAGCGAAATGCCACAAAATTATGTCGATACGGTTGGTGCTTAAAATATACATAGTCTTCTACTGTAAAAGACACGTCTCGTCGTTTTTTATCATCTTGACACTTCATTTTATTATAAGCTAGTGATATATTATGATGTAATTAACGTAAAATGGATCACGATCCCATAAGTACTCATCTACTGCTTGGACATGATAAATGCTTGGAATATAAGTGAGCAAACTCGGTGGTGGAATACCACATACTGCCTTAAAAGGAGTGTTTTTTGTGGAGGAATGGATCGATATTTTATAGCTAAACTTGGCCCAAGGAATCTATTCGAACCACTTTCGTGGTTGGTCACCTACAAAGCATCTTAAGTATTGCTCCAAAGTGCGGTTCACCACCTCGGTTTGTCCGTCAGTCTTAGGGTGGTAGCTAGAACTCATACAAAGCTTAGTTCTTTATAATTGGAATAATGCTTGCTAAAAGGAACTTAAAAATACCTTATCGCAATCAATGACAATAAAGGTTGGAATTCTATGGAGACGAACCACATTAGCTATGAATGCCTTGGCAACAGTAATTACAATAAATTTATGCCTTAAAGGTACAAAATGAGCATACTTTGTTAAGCGATCGAAGTATGAGACTGATAGCTCTAGAGAGACTGTAGAGCCGTGTAGATCAGATTGGCGAGAGAGGCTATGGCTCATAGGTCGGTCTGCTGGGATTCTTTTGGATGACCTCTAGTTAGGACTGCTATTTTTGTCTTATTGTATACAGTAGTTGCGTGATAGTTTTGGAGGATTGTACAGACAGATGAAACTAGCAGTTGTATAAAGTACTGAGTTTAATGATACGAAATGGAAACAGTTTGGTTTTAAAATTTTACAATTAAATCTTACTGTTTTAGTATTGTGATGCCATGTGGAGTTTAGAGTTGTTTGTCGGTAGTTCTCTCTTATCGTTGGATATGTACCGGGATGACCTAAGGGTGTTCCGGTGGATACTCTACGGTAAGGGGGTGCTACACTTTGGGTGTACCTGCTTTCCCTTCATTGGGTCCATATGTTTAGACAAACTTAAATCAAAGTCTACAAAATGTGTCTTTGTTGAGTATTCTCCTAATTACAAAGGCTATCGCTGCTTTGCCCTATCACCTCCAAAATATATATTTCTCGTTATGTTTGTTTTGTTGAAACCGACTTTTCCTATACTTGTTCCTCTCCCTCTCCTGTCTTAGGGCCTTCATCCTCCATCTCCTTACCCCTACTTATGTCTCCACTTAGAACCTCATCTCCCTTACCACCTCTTTCCTCTCCACCCGCTCTCCTACATGATCCCATAGTCACTCACACCCATGATCAAACTCATATTCCTCACACATTCTCTGATTATGTCACTTACTTTACCCACATACAGAATCCTAATGATCCTGATCCCACTTCTTTCACTCAAGCTAACAAGTTCTGCATTGGCATCAGGCCATGCTTGAGGAGTTCACAGCTCTTCATTGCAATAACACTTAGACTCTTATCCCATTACCACCAAATGCCAATGCTGTTGGTTGTAAACAGGTCTTTCACGCAAATCAAAATTTTGATGGCTCTCTTGATCACTATAAAGCTCATCATGTTGCCAAGGGCTATCATTAGACTCCTGATATAGGTTACACAGATACTTTTAGCCTAGTTGTCAAACCCACTACCATCTGTCTCATCTTTACTATTGCCCTCTCCAAAAATTGTCCAATTCATCAACACGATGTCAACAATGCCTTCCTTAATGGCACTCTTCAAGAACTAGTCTTTATGACTCAACCTCCTGGCTTCGTAGATACACATCATCCTTTTTATGTTTGTTGCCTTCAAAAACTCTCTATGGTGTCAAATAGGCCCCATGTGCTTGGTTTCATCACCTTAATCAAAAACTTCATGAACTTCACTTTGTCTCCATTAAATTGGTGCTCTACAATATCTTTGCCTTACTTTCCCTGACATTCAATTTGCTGTCAACAAAGGTTCTCAGTTTCTATAGTGTCCTACCAACATTCACTAGATTGTGGTGAAACGGATTCTTTACTACTCCGATCTACACTATCTTTAGGTATACATTTAACCCAAACTTCTTCTCTTACCTTATAGGCCTATTATGATATTGATTGGGCTGGCTATCCTGATGATCGTCGTTCTAGCTCTGACTATTGTATTTTTCTTGGCTCTAGCCTCATCTCTTAGAGTGTTAAAAAATAACTTACTGTTGCTAGATCAAGCATTAAAGCCAAATATAGAAGTATTGCTCTTGCTGTTGCTAAAATATGTTGGCTTACATCTTCCTCTTGAAAGCTTTTTCCTTTCTTTTCTCTACAAAAACTCTTCTTACCCTCATATTGGTACTAATTTTGAAATAATGGATGATTATTTGAGTTGGATTGCATGATAATCTTTTCTCAAAGTTAAACCTATGTGATTTTGTCGCCATTGACCTCTGTTTCTTACTAACTTTGAGATTTAATCGTATATATTTTTGTAACCTTTGTGATTTTGTTGTCGGAGACCCTTGTTTCTTCCTAACTTTGAGGTTTAATTGTATATATTTTGGTTGATGCAATCATTTACTTTTGAATGGTGTTAACAGTTCTAACTGTTATAATTTCTTTTGTTTAGTGTGTAGGTAGATATACAATAGCAATAGTCAGTGTTCAAGACAGATGTTATGCTCACTTGGACATGAAAAATGTCAGTAATAGCTAGGCTTTTGACTGAAGGAAGCTCATCACACACTCTTGTCGATAAAGAAAAAATGGTAAGAATCATTTGATATTTGCTAAGTGAATATAATTTTGGATGTTTCAATATCATACTCGTATGAGACTTATTATTTGGCAAGTGATGTTAGTAGGCAAACACTGGCTTTTCAATGTATACACAAAGAGTTACGTGAGGTAGATAGTGCAGTTGGAATTTTGAGACCGTATGTTAAGGAGGATTATGCTCCAATAGTTGCAACAATTTTTTGTCTTATTTATAGCATTCATTGATGACTCTTTATTTAATTAGTCTCAACTTCTACTGCTTATGATTCTTAGCAGATATGCATGATTTTTGTTTGATGCCTATGACTTACCTATTACATCTGGTAAGATTTGACATTGCTATGAATTTTTTTGATGCTTTATTTGTTTATGCACCTTTTAGTTTTATATATGTATGAGCTATGGAAATTATTTGTGCATTTATGGACATACAACTGTGTTGGTGGCAAGTGCATATCTGTGTTAGAATACTTGTTGATATTGGTATCTGTTGATATATTACAATGTTTGATACTTGAAAATCTTGATGGAAAATATACATCCACTTGAGTATTACGCCTAATGTAAAAGGTCGATGAAGGCTGGTCAATATATAGCTCATACAGTATTTGAGGGTTTATTCATTTTAGTTTGTCTTTTCCATTTGTTTGAGCAATTTTCTCCCAATGTCTTCCAAAAATTAAACAACTTGGCTTGCTTATTATTATTGCGTAGGAAAAACGTTGTTGCACCCATTCGTTGGCATTGGTCACAACAAACTTCTTAGGAAGGGGAAAAGAGTCACTAAACTCTTGATCAGGTATCCTCTATTCTATTTCACTTAAATTTAATTTTATCAAGAACTGGTTGTTTGTGCCACTTAAAAACTTTTTTCTCTCTTTTTTAAAAAATGCTTCTCTCTCACTTAGATGCTAGCATCTTTCCTTTCCACATATTTTAATATGTCTAACATAATCTAAAAGAATTGCAAAATCACTCATTTTAAAACTTGGAATAGATATTCATCTTTGCATTTAGACATCTGAATATGATTTTACTGGTGATGATTGTAAGGTAATAGGAATTGAGAGCGATTATGTTGATAGTGCCTTTTTACTCAGAACAAATTCTTGTTAAAAAATAAGAAGTTGTTTGAAATTCAAGAAATTTTTAGAGATTTAATTTTAGTTTTACATTTAATTTATTTTAATTAATATAAGAACTAAAATTTTATTTTAATATATTATTTACCGTACTAAACTGATGTATTATGTAAGATATGTAACGAGTCATTAATACAGATATAAAAGAAATTTAATGTTTTATTTTAAAATTTTAAGCAGAGAAGAAGCACTACCACCGCTTACACCATGCGTAAATTTACAAACACAATATCCATATTGTTTTCTTAGAACTCCAACTGCCTTAATTCTATTTCCATTTTTGAGGATGAAGTGCAGCAATAAATCCTTTGATGAAAATTAATCGTGATCAAATCACGGGCACAGCGGAAAAAAGTTTCTACAGTTTCTGTATGGATCTCGATAATTGAATATCTTGAATAAAACCTAAACATAAGTTGTAAAATAAAATCATACCTGATTCATTTTCCGGGTTGAAATCCTTTGAAATCTTTTCTGATTGGTCAACTACGAGTTATTCAATTTTCCAATTTCTGATAGTATTCACAGAACAACTTCTCAACTTTTGATAAAAATAAGTAGAAGTGCTAGCTCCTTGGTGTTTATTTCTATTTATAGAAAAACCATTACGGTTTTGAATTTTTTTATTAAATTAAATTTCCTTAATTATATTTAAATTCATACTCTAATTATAATTAATTTAACTTTAATAAAATCAAATATCTTATATTTGATTTCCAAAATTTTCTCAAACTTTATAATTAAGTACAACTTAATTAAAATTGATTTTTTCTTCATAAACTGCTCTTTAATGTGCAACCCATTAGATTCCTAATATATTAGCAATGATTATAACTTATAATTTTAATTTGTAATCAGAATTAAATAAATTAAAACTCTTTTTAATTCATCTTTCATTCTCCAATTAAACAATTTATAATCATAGATCAAGATTGACATCCAGCAATATGTCATGGTCACCCAAATATCATAAATGTTAAAGTGATTTAACTTAACATGTCCATATATGGTTATGATGTATAATTTAGTCTTTTCGTCATCCAATGTTCCAGTTAGATAAAGCATGTATACTGTGTCTACTCTTTTCATCCAATCATGTTCGCTCGTGCTAACTAGTAATTGATATTTAAAAATGCCTTTTCAAACGTCAATTTACTTTGGCTAAAGAATTTCATAAATCGTTGCTAATCAAGAACAGTAGAACATTATCTCTAATTACTTTAGAGTGACGAATCCTTTATTGACTTACTCAACTATTTCCATATGATTCATATTACGTCCAATTACTACTAGCTGAATTATATATCATAGGATTTTTCATAAGTAGCATCAAAAGACAATAATTCTTATACGAGATACCTTGGTAATCTCAAATTTAAGGATCAATTATACAATCATCATTATAAGAAAATATAGATATAAGTAATGTTTCATTCATAATTTTTATAATTGAGTCACTTAAGTAACTTATTATCTAATAATCACCTATATATTAGTTTAAATATTTCCATATCTTAATTTATGAGATTAATTACTTTCTTTATAAGAAAGAAACATAATGTGTGCTAGTTGTACTGTATCAACAATACTCGTCTTGATGAAACTACAACAAGGAACCTTTAGAAACAATACGTAAATATAAATTAAATATCACAATTTTAATTACAGAGTAATTATGATAAAGATTTTATCTTTAGTATCAAATGCAGTTTACTTAATATACAAAAATAAAGAGTATTTTTTATTAAATAAACGATAATATTATAGACTAACAGCCAATTGATTTACTACGAGAGTATATATGAGTTTGCCTGTATTAGCAGGCTAGCCTTTAGTTGCATCACAGCCTCTTTCTTTCGCGGATTGGATTTTAGATGACATCAATCAGCACTCTTTAAATAAAAAAAAAAAAAAGTCATTTGGTTACCAAGAAAGCAAACGGAGGACTCTCAACAACTTCAGAATGTCTTCCATCTTGACGGAGCAGTTAGTCAGTTACGATGGAATGTTGTAGACTTTTGAGAGATCCTGACCGTTGGATTTGGCGGGATCAATATTTCCCCTATAAAACCAGCAACACACGATCGGAGTTGGTATAATACAAAGCAATTGGGATTTGTATAATACCGAGTTTGTGTTTCAAGTTCAATTTCTTCGGACTAAGAAAGACTGAAGAAAGCGTGACTGAAGAAAGTTCAATGTCTCGTACCGTCACATACGTTACAGATACGCGGCTTCTTCCTATGAGGTGTCGCCCAAATGTCGCCATTGTTGATGTCAGGTACAGAAACCCAGTTCAGGGTTCTCTTGTATTTAGAGGTTTGGTTGTTTTACATGAACAAAGATTTGTTGACTATGGTTGTTGATTTCTTTAACTGCGCAATTTCGTAAAGAGACCACGAGAGGCATTATGATGGGCACATACCTGGGTCGCTGCACTACCCGAGCAGGACTTTCGGTAATAGGATGTCAAATCTTGTTCAAGATGTTCAAGGGAAAGATACCCTCGTCTTTCATTGCGCTCTAAGTCAGGTTTGTGATTTTCCTTTTCTTTTTCTTTTTCTTTTGGTGCTAAGTTTCTGTTCTTTATCGATAACTGCAACGAGATGCGTGAATTTATGTTTTACATAGGAGAAGAGAAAAGGTCAAATCGCTGGACTTGAAAATTTTTGCCTCTTTGATTAGGGTCCACTAGAAAATGTAACTGAAAGGAAATGGTCTATTACCTAGAAAAGTCTAGTAGTGCCATCCTATTTGTTTTAGGAGATGCTCAACAGTCTGTAAACAAATAACTATACCTGATTTCGTGATTTGGGGTTGTGTGGTATACTCCATCTATCTTGGTCATTTATGGCATAGACGTGCATCTGTAGATTCAATGTGTCCGGGCAGAAACCTAATTTAACCATCTGCTTATTTAGGTCACAAGATTGGATGTGTTATCCATTCAGCAGTTGTTCTTGGAAAGTTTCTGATTATGGGGAGGAAAATCAACTAGATAAGCCGCAAGTGGCAAATCTACGTTGTATTAGTGCTGTCAGCCTGATTGAGCTTGTTTAGGGAAATTAATTGTTCATTTTGTAACTGTCAAAGTAAGTTCACTAAAGGAACATTGTTGGGAAGCTCATTAGTTTTGGCATTAATTATTTCCCGATGCTGGAATGTGTTCTGTCCAATTACTGATTTTTGCACCATTAAAAGAATGGAGGGAGAAGATGATTGTTGCTGGAATTGGCCTTAAGCTGGTTCAGTAGATAGCTGATTGGAATTGAAAAACAGTTCATAAAACCAAGTATGTAGTTCAAAACTTGTACAATTGATCTGCCTTAGGAAACTGGTCTTATTGAGTAATTAGATGTGCCTGCTTTTCTGGAATTTTATGATGCGTGCTCCGTTGTTTTTCATGTGGTCAGTAAAGATTTGTTGAACTTCAATGCATGGGACTTCACATGCTTTAGCTTCACGTTATTGCAGATTCTATTCTCTGCCGTTTCATTTGTACTTTGATCTATGCATTCTGTGTGCTCATTAATCTAGCTGCATCTATCTCATAGGAATTGACCATTTTGTTAGATTTAGTATCACTTTTCTCTAATTCCAAACTGCATTCGAGCTCACTGCAGATCCATCCTTTACCATATCATTTGTGGGGCTTAGTAAACCAGTTTATCATGTTGAGGGAGAACTAGTCTGGTTGTAGAATAGATTTGGTTATTGCTCTAAATGGATCCTGTTCTTTTCCCTCCTTAATGGTGCAAATCTTTTCATTATGGCATTCTGATTGACTCGCATCAGGAGCTAATGAAAAAATTTTTCTGCAGGTTCGAGGCCCAAATTGTGCTAGAATGTTTGCCAATTATCTTGAGGAGCGGAATGATGACGGGGGAATTAGGAACATTATGGTTTTGGAAAATGGCTACAATGGCTGGCTAGCTACTGGTAAACCTATTTGTCGCTGCTCTAACACGTCCTGCGATGGCGTCATTGCTCATTAGTTTGTCTCGCGGCATAAGAAGAGGAGAAAAAAGCATACAATCCTGTTACTGCCACCCATAGAAACTTGTTGATGCCCACTAAACATGTGATCATCTCTAGACATTCATAATGTGTGGTAGAAGGGATTTTTTTTCAACCCCACAATAACTCGCGGATACCCCTAAACATGTGATCATCGTCGGATATTCATAATGTGTTGTGTTGTAGTAAAAGGGACTTTTCAATTGAAAAATTTGAACGAAATTTTAGTAAATGTTCAGTAATATTCAGAAAACAATCTTAATGTTGTAAAAAGGAGAAGTCGTTCGTTTTCTTAAATTTCTGTTTGGATTTTGTTGGAAAATACATTCTAACATTTCTTTTAATATTTTTAGTAAGTCTCATATTTCTAACTGAACAGGCAGTTGCCGAAGTGAGTCCATCGGAACCCTCCTTTCCTATCCTTAAATCCATGGAAGTCTCGACAGCTGCATGATGTCTGTCGGTGGCCGTCTAAAACATATGTGCAAGCTGACTAAAGCTTCACTTTTCACTCTCTAAAGCGTCTGTCTTTTGATCATAGCATCCCTTCTTCACTAACTACTGTTACTACATGAAACCTCTCCCCCTTACTCATTTGTTTGGCCTGCGAACTTTGCTGTTTGTTTTGCGTTGAATGCGGTTTCTCGATCGCGTAATGTGGGTCATGTGCTTTGCCGAACTCGTTTAAACTTTTGTTTGATTGGACCGCAAACAAACATCACAAAGCTACGGTCTTTGCATTCAAATCATGCCGTGATTGGTCGCTGAGAAAGCTCCTGGAAGAATCTTACTGATTCATTGTGTGAAGAATACAAAACAAGCAATGAAAAGCAGCTTCTCCAAATTAGGAAGAAATTTTTTTGATGGATTTACGGATCACTCATCCCTAAATCAGTGTCAAAAAAAAGAAAAGAAGGCTCCGACAGGTGGAGATGGCAAGAGAGAGGCTGGAGGTGTTGAAGTTGTCGACGAAGGAAATGAAGGTGAGGTAGTGAAGGTTGCAGAGGATGGTAGGAAGAAGGGTTGGAGAGATAAGGAATGGGGTCTACGGAGATGACCAAGCCGTGGGATCGCAGAGTAGAGAGTAAGTCGAACCAGGAGCAGTGAGCGTCATGGCGGTTGGACCAGGATGAGAGTGGTCTGAATTTGATCGATCCTCTCACTAACAGTTGCATAGATGGGTGTATAACATAAAAAACCACGAGTTAGTTCAAACCTGTGATGGGCTCATGAAAAAGGACTGGCCTGATCATGGGATGGATTTAGAGTGGGCTTTATTAAGTTTTAGAAGAAGTTGTATATATCAGAATTCCTGAATTTCTCCGCTTGCCTTTGCTATAAATGCTGAAATAGAATCAAAACGAACCTAAAGATTAGAATAGAGGCATACAATTACATAACAATCCCAGAAGACGATGGTAAAAAGTGTTTCTTTTCCTTTCTTTTTCCGTTTTCAGTTCAATACAGATTGGAAATAGTTATTGACCTGAAATTTTATTGTGTTAGGTTTGCATAGCTTGTTTATTGCCTCTGTTCCTGGTCCCAATCGTCAACCTATTGCCCCTTTTTTTCGATTATATCATGGTTAGAGGGTTTTCTCTGGACACCCACTTGTTCATGTTTGAATTCAATGTCAAAGTTACCAGCTTTAACGTTTTTCGGTGTATAAATTGTATGATGAATCTTCTGTTAGGGGAAAGTTTATGCGCTATTTGGATGGGAGTACAGGAAACCAGAGAGAGCTCCACCTGCCTGCCCCTATAAGCCTGCAGCTAAACCAGAGAGCGCTAATAAAGTGAGTAATTGGCTTTCAATTCGATGTTAGTTTAATTGCGAGTTATTTCTTATATTTTATGGTCTTTGAATTTATAAAAACTGAATCTCTGTAGTGTAAACTGAGACTGACTTATCCATGTGGTAGTTGGAGTAGGAATCATTTTTTGTTTTTAGTGAGTGAAATTCTCCAATTAGTGTCTAAGTTGAATATATCTTCTTGAAAAGATTTGAGTTTTGACTGAGGTGAATGCACATCTTTGGTGTTTCCCTGTTGAATAATTCGCATTATGTTAAAGAACATGTTGGGTGGAACTTCTATCTTTTGAAAATTGAAAAGAGGTCAATCTTGTTTTTCTCCATATGCCTGCTAAATTTTTGTTAAGTTGGGGAAATGATGTTCCAGAAACATGAAAATATGATAAGATACCTAATTTTGGAAATTGGTCAAATAAGAGAAATGCTTTCTAATCTTTGGAACTAATGGATTTTTTTCTCATTCCATGTGTAAGGTAATATATTTTGAGTCATTTTTCTACATGTGTACAGGTGCATTAATATTAGTATATCATTCATAACTCTAGTAGTTCCTGCTAGTGACCCAACTCTATCAAAACTTGGATACTTGTGCCACTTACCCAGTTACATGCCTTGCTACTTCACAAAGGACTATGAGGTGGGGCAGCTTGAAGACTGATGAAGCTGTTAACTTCTTCATGCTGCTTCACCATGATTGCCCTCAAAATTCCTTCATACTTAATCTTACTCCATGTCTGAGTTGGCAAGAAGCAATTTATAAAAGTTCTTGATAATTTCAGCTTTGTCATTCACTTTACAATGGAGCTCTGACCATGAAACACAAGTATGAAATCACAATTGGTGAATTGCAAGTGAAATTTAGAATAACTTCCAAAAAGAAGTAAATTTTAGAATACTTTTCATAATTTTTTGTTCAATTGTGTGTCAGGCTGAATCATTCTATGATATATGATGTTAGGTATCATTTGCTTTGCCAACGTGTTTACATTACATGGCCTCTGTAATCAGCTTGCAGTTCAACAATTATGTACGTGTATGAAGTAGTACATATTCTACAAACATAAAAATCAATAGATGAAATAGAGAAGCAAAGATGGAATCTGAGTGGAGAAAAGACGAAGAGTAGAAAAGAACAAGAGAGAAGAATTGAGAGGAAGGGGAAGATGAATTAGTCAATGAGCAAAAACTTTAAATTGAATTCAAGCTCCTCTATCTATTATAGGCTGGAAGAATTTCTGTTGCAAAAGTATTCCAAAAAACTAGGAAAAGAATTAAGCTAAATAGGAAAACTGTTTTTTGTTTAAATAGAAATCTTAATAGAAAATAAGCATA
>JAOSBK010000206.1:3647116-3663710 GCA_027568895.1 Erythroxylum shatona | reverse complement strand
TAATATATCTTGTGTAACTTATATAAATAATGGTACACTAATGTGGAAACAAATTTATAACTATAAAATTAACTTTTCAAAAACATATTTTGTTGTTCATCAAAGATAAGCAAATCATAGATAATGAACACATAGACACTGATAACAAAAAGCAATAACATATGTCTCTAAACCGTTATTCCAAAATAGTTCTTAAATTATTGAAACAAAAACTGACTACCATATCATCTTCAAATTCCATGTGTTACCTTCCCATGAGCAATACCCTTGACTTCCACAATCTACAACCATTGAAACAAAAATCATTAGTATATTTTCAAATATAGTAGAATGACATAACATATGTTACAAACTTAAGAAGAGTTGAAAACAAGAACATTTAAATAATTAATGCAAGACATTGACATAATACCAATAAAAGTAAATACTAAATCTTATTTAAAAATTCACAAGAAAATAAAGAAATTAAAATAATATGCAACATCATAATAATATAAAAATATACAGATATACAGATACAAATATATTTCATAGCCATAGAAAATTCTTACAATAGTTTTTGCAGTCTTTATGCTGACTGGCTCACCATTCTTTTTCTTATGAGCTTGTATCCAAACCTCAATTCTAGAAACAAATCGTTTTCCTGTACTTGTTTTCTAACAAAAATGAAAATGATTATAGACAAAAAAATAGAAATCATTTTAGTCCTTAATTTATGTAAAAAGAAAGAGACATTACAATATCCTCAATCATACGAGCATAACCCCTTCGACCATCTATGTATGGAGTTTGTTAACATAATTATGGGATTTGTAACAATTGTATACGTTCTCTTAAACGAAGTGGCATCAAAACAATGTATCTGCAGGACATAAAGGATAATCCTCACAATTTAATAGAGAGAGATTAAAGATTTCTATTAAAAAAACCATAAGCAAACATACCTAAGATGCCTGAGAAATAGCTACAGTTTGAGAGCTACACCTCACAGAATAAACAACTAATCTGAACTTGAGGAAATGCACATATGATTGAGATCTCATGGAATAGAACTGCACTACAGTTGGCACAACACAACCAGAACGAGTCATTGTAGTTCAGACTAGTACCATTACATGGAGTTCTTGAACAATCCTGAAGATTAATATCACCAATGGCACTCCCATCAACACAAACTACCAAAAGAGGACGGCTTTCTGTAAACCTGTCTTCTGATCTATCTGATGCCATTGGCCTTGGTAGCATTTGCAAGAACAAGGAAAAAGAACGAGAAATGAAAGGAAGGGAAGGAGTGAGGGGTAGAGAAAGAGCGGGAGAGCAAAGTTAGTACTCCAGAAACTATCCTTTATATAATTAAAGATGTTCCAAAATCACATTGAGCTAAAATTTTCAATTTCAGTAAGAATCTAGATGCTTCAATAAAATGTCTCTACTTAAAGCAATATGAAGTGTCAAATTGAGAATAATAATCCACATCATTCATATTAGAATTAAAGATTTGCATTCAAACAGCTTAAATGCATTTGAAAATCGAGTTCCAAGTTCACAAATCATCCATTTCTCAAAATGAACAAGTAAAAAGCTCATCTTATCTAGAAAGTTTAGTCCAGTTGTCTCAACTGAAAGGAGGATGTTGATTTGGTTAGCATCGTTCATAAACCAAATCGTGAAAAATATGAGGTAAATGTCTCACAAAATTAGATTTCATATGCAAAATTGTTACCATGTATCCTTTATCAACAAAATTCTATTTATTTATTTATTTTGGTAAACAGGAAATTAGAAATATATGTGAACACTGGTCCATTAGTTCTATGCCTAATCAAAAGTAAAATTGCTCGCTTTCAAGAAAGCTTAAACTAATTAATCAGATCAAACCATTCTTCCACCAGTTATCATTTGTTCTCATACTCATTAAAGATTCAACTTCCGTCAAGTATATGATTGCAATATTAAATTCTCAAAGTCTCTAAAATTGCCAATCAAATCACAGCACTGGGCAAAAAGTCCAGATTATTAGACCAGCAATCTGCAAGCCACTCGGCAAATCTCATGATATCATCAACTAACACCAAACTTTCACAGCACATGCCAAAGGAACATGCTAGAACATTCAGGCTCCCCAAATTGAACTTATGAAAGAACAAACCCTTCAAGCTTTATAATCATAACAAGTTGCATACTGATATCTACTAATCAGTATTCTGTTATATGACAGAATCATTCATTACTCAGAATTTAATACACATCAAAATTCATGCTGGAAATATGCTCTCTTCAAGCAAAATCCAAACCAACTAATTAAACGTGGACAAGATAAAAATCTCCTGCATCCCTCCAAATTCTAGGAGAATAGACAAAAAGCAAGTACAAAATGTCACTTCTTTTACCTGATTGTGGTTAGCGTCATCATCTCTGTCCACAATAGACTGTGCCACTGAAGCCGCAGACTTCGTAATGGTAGATGCCCCCGACGGAACGATCCTCAAGTAGCTGGAAATCGCTCAAAACGAGCTTGAAAGAAACCCACTATTGACTCGCCCATGCGAATTCTTGTTGTGCTGCTGTTGCTGCACATCGCTACTATTCTTCATAATAGTTCCCAAAACCCAAAATACAAAGGCAACCAATACCCAAATCGCTAAAATTCTCGATTCTCCAATTTCCACTTGAAACATAAGAACAACCTATTTTTCTTGAAGATTAAAACCAAAAAATTCAAAAAACAAAACTTCACCCCAAAAACTTATGTTAAGGCCACAAGTGAGTCCATGTTTGTTGAATTTTTAATATGGGCAGAGTGTAGAGTCCACTAACAATTGGGCTTGGGTCAACCATTATCCAAATAACTAGAACTAGTTGTTTGGATGATTGACCCTTACCACTTATAAACCCATTAACATTTTCATCTCTTAACAATATGGGACACTTTAACAGTAATTATAAAATTATTCTTATATTTGTAAGTTTGAAATGTTTAGATACAGTTTTTTTTTGTTATATTTGCAAATCAAGATTAGAGTAAATCATTAATTGAATTCAGACTAGACTCATAGTCGTAAATAATGGACATCGGATCTAACTAGGCTGCTAATTAGGAAAGCCCCTCTTTGTCACTTTTTGGTTTTTACACTTTTTCTCCATGGAAGATCTTTGCTTTGAAACCAAGCCTTCGAGAGGGTCAAATTTGGTGTACCTGAAATTTACGTCAAGGTTGGTGAACTAGCAACTAAGTGTCTTATAGTAATTTGTCTTTGACCACTTGAGGAATTGTACTTCTTATTAAGAAATATAATTTATAAGATGTAATAGTCCACTGGTTTATTTAAAAGAGCCCAAGTTTACAAATTATTATGTGAAATTTAAAATTTATGGAATGCAAATCTGATCAGTAACGAGTGATGGAGGAAAAAATGAGATTAGTTAATTGAGTAATTTTAGCGATTGTTTGGATAGACCTTTGGAAGGTCAATAAGTACTTTTCTTCACTACAAAAGTCTTGTTTAAGAAAAATAGGTATTTGACTATAAAATAAAAAGTGCTTCATTAATAAAATATGATTTTTTTAGCAGTCAAATTACAACTTTCTAAGAAGTTCAAATTTGAAATTTTTTAAAAAAGCCTCTCAAATGACTTTTTCGGGTAAGTTTTTCAGATTAATTAATGAGCTTATTTTTTAATCCCTTTTGTCTTTATGTTATACACATAATTCGCACAATACCTACAAACTCATCTTCATGTTTATCTTGCAAACTCATCTTCTTTATCGCAATAAAATGCATAATTTATTATGTATTTAACTGTTTACTCAACTTGAATATTTATTTTGAGATTTATATAATACTATTTGACTTTTTATATGTTTTAATATTTATTATTGATATTAGTTTCACTTGTATTATAATCTAAATAAAATATTATAAAATATTTGGTTAGATATACTTTTATTTATGTTTCATATGGTTTAAAATTATATAATAATTAATATATTGTACTTTGCATATTATTTAATATACTTTAAATAATTTTTATATGCATAAATAATTTTTATTACAAAATAAATATAGTTAAAATTAAAATTATTTTTTATTTTATGTTATCAAACAATCTACATTTAAAAAAAACTCTTTTTTAAATTACAATCAACTAATTTCTTAAAAATTTCTTAAAAAAAAGGATCTAAAAAAACTCAACAAACCAAAAGCTCTACTTTTATAATCCGAACGAAACAGCCCAACTACAACTAGAGTTCAGATTCTCTGTTCAGTTTTTATGGTGTTTTATTGTATCCAGTAAATTTCAGTCATTCATTTATGCGGATTTCACGTTTATTTATGTAGAGTCTATATAGAACCCACATAAATAAATGACTGAGATTCATTAAACACAATAAAACATCATAAAACTGGATAGAGGATCTTGTTCCTACAACTAAACAGGCAAAAGCTCTTTTTCTTCTTTACAGCTCTATCCAGAGTTTTTTTTTTCCCCCACTTCTTTGTCCTGCCACTTTCTTGAACTGAGTTTTCAAAGGTCGTGAACATGAAAGCCATGGTCATATCCTCTTTAGCTTTTGCTTTTCCTACATAAATCACCCCACCAAAGTCCAAAGCCTTTTTTAATAACATGCCATAGGTGTCCCCCTCGAGCTTTGCATTATTAATGACTCCCATTAACTAAGCGCGTTAATGGACTTTGAAAAAGTGACTTATCTAATCGTTCTTCGATATAGCAAATTACAGTTGTATAGATTCCATCGTTTCGAGTTTTCAAAAGGTAACACAAATCTATTGTTATTATTATACACAATTCAAAGAACCCATGCTCGCCAACTTCTCAGGTTCTTTTGTTACACAAAGAGTTGTGGCTTCCTTCATCACCACGCAACGAAACTTGCCTGCTCCAGAGGGTCAGGTCAGGTCAGCTCAAAGTGAGAAACTGAGAGAGACCCACTACTGTTCCTAACACAGAAGGTGTTTATGCCTTTGTGGAGCAAGAGGATGTATATAAAATCATTGGATTTTGTTGTCTGTCACATTCACCTTATCTTGTTCTGTCTTTTACTGCGAAAAAAGAAAGAAAGAAAATCCTTTCAGAATATAAAAACGATTGCACTTTTGAGAAAGAGACATAGTTATTAGTCACCCAATTCTCTCATGGGTCCATACTTGTTCTTTCAAAGTGAGGTTGCATAAGAACAAATATTGGGAGTTGTTGGATGATTGAACCAATGCAGGTTTTCTTTGCTTTTTTTAAATCAATGGCTGACATTAGTGGATTTTGTCCATGTAATTGAACAGTCACAAGAAGACCAGCAGAGACTAGTATTGAATGGTATGTAATAAGTTAGTGTCACTGTTATACCCTGAAGTCAGGAATTAGCTTATCCGATCTCAAGATTTCACAGAAACACGGAATTTCTACAAAGCTTTTACGATGAAGATCATAACAAATTTAGGAGTGCAGAACTACAGCTTTTCCCAGTTTTACTTGTTGGGTAAACATGAGGGTTTTCACTGTATCATACTCTACAAGTACGAGACTTTGCTTTCTTTTTTCTTTTCCTTCCAAAAAATTCTCAGAATCATAGCTCCAGGACAGGCTTTGGACGAAGCGTGTTGAGAGAATCAAAGAGCACTATATCCGTGAGAATTAACAAATGATTGTGTGCAGAATCTGACTGTGTTCGTTTCCAAAAGGCAAATTTCAAAACTACAGAGGGCATTTAATCCGTTGACTCAAGCTCCAGACAGTATAATTAATAAGGTAGCAATGAAGACAAAGATTAAAACAGGTTCCATGGCAAATGTAAACTTTAGGACAGTCATCATGTGGGTGCCTGTTGTTCCATACACAAATTTTAATCTTAAAGTTGGAACTTCACTTCTAACTTTAACTTTAAAATAAATTTAATTATAATTCGTAATTTATAGCTATTTCATGTATCTGCTATTTGGTATGTTTAATAATTATAAGTTGACAGGCCATAGTGGACTCTTCTCCACGCAAGCTATAATGACTTGGATTGGAACTGTGCAGTGTTTGTTGGGATAGAAAATTTGAAGGGAAAGACTGGAAAAGGGACCACTCAGTGATCGACACAGAGAAAAACAAATTGATGAAAAGGAAACTGAGAAAGCTAGATTTGCTATTTCCATGGTAACATGTTTTTGCACTGGAGCCTAACTATGCATCTCCATGTCTAGGTTAAAAGATAGGACAAAAAATGGATGTGTAGGCAGAAGCAGATTCCAAAACGAAGAGAGTAAGATCATATAGTTTGGTTTTGCAGGTACACGATATACATACACGTTCATGGCGAAAAGAGAGGATGATTTGGTCTCCCACTGTCCCATGTTTATCACCCTTTTTTTTTCTTTTCCTAAAGTTACTTTGTCACTTAGCGACAACTTTCCATCGTTACGTTAAACTTTACATGCAAATCTCTATCTAATCTAATGGAAAAGAATAAAATATCAGTTTCTTGGTAGCTGGTGCTTCCCAGCGCAGTCTGTGTTCACTGTTCATCTTTTGGTTTTCTGCTTGGAAGTACTTAGGATCATTAGCTCCTAGAGTTCCAACTTCCATTCCATTATTCGCTACTGTATCAATCATTCAACATATATCTAAGTGCAGTAGTTAGTTCGTATTTATTTGGGGAATTCAACGACCAGTCTACTGATCATAGATTTACACTAAGATATTGATGTAAAAGGTTCATATAGTTTTTTTTTTTTTTCACGGGGTGTCTTAAGAATCGCAACTATGAAAAGGTACCTTTAAGTCATCTACACCTAAACTAATCCACGCTTCAGTCATATAGTAAGAGAGTGTGATTAGGTAGGGTGAGGTTCTTTTACCATTTTTTTTTTGTATAAAGGAAAAAGAGTTACAAAACAAATCTAAGAAAACAGATCCCGACAGATCCTCTGAGAGGATTTGAAGGCACCCGTTAGGTGGAGAATCAAAATAAATGACACCAATGTCGGATTGATTGGCCTGAGTAGCGAGTCAGTCTGCGCTTCTGTTACTCACTCGGTATAAGTGACGATGAACAACAGTCCAGTTTCGATTGAAGAGCTCTAAGATACCCATGACGAGAGAGTGGCGCATCTGAGAACTGGCGGTCAAGAAAGAGAGGGTCTGGTATACCCCCAACGAGTCCACTTCTAACTCAATTCGCCGGAAGACCAACCGCCAAGCTAAAGATAGTCCGGTATAAATGTCTCAGAGTTCTGCGAACTGCTCGGTGCACCAGCCTATATTCTGCATGAACCCGCAAAGACAATTACCATCACTATCTCTTAGGAGTCCACCTGCTGTAGCTGTAAAATAGATACGATTGCAAGCACTATCGGTATTCAGCTTTACTTAATCTGACGGTGGCCTACCCAGCCGAGGAGTTATTCCTAGCGGGAACAAAATCCTGAGAGCACCCGTAGCTGCCTCGCTGTTGCCTGCTGATAATTTTGTGATACTGTAAACAAAGACTCAATCCTGTTAGCTAATGACCTCTCTTCGATAGTTAATTTCTATAGCATTTAATGGAAGACGGGACAAGCGAAAGTGAGTGATTGAAACAATTTTGGTGATACCAACCCATCGATGTCTACACTCGTCTAATCAAATTATGATCGGTGAACCATTCACTGACTTTTCTGATCAACGCCGATTCTAAATATATACCCAACAAACTAGGTGCTAATACAAAATTATAATGCTTTGGGGATACAAATTAAATCTTTTGATTAAAATATATATATATCTATATTTCAATATATGATATTTTTATAAATATTTATTATGTTTAAAATTTTAGATGATTTTAATAAATTAAAGATAATACGTTTTAATTATATAACAATTAAATTTTATTTTATAATTTAAAAACGTTTAAAATAATATTTAGTATTAATAAATACCGTTTTCATATTAAGTCAGATTTAATACTTAATTTATATTTAAGAATCTACATTTGATTAATCTACATTTAATGTTCATATTATAGATTATTAAATTAAATTTTTTTAAAATTTTAAATAATTTTCAAATTAAAATATTTGTATCTTTTACTCTACAAATTTTTATATAATATTATTTTTCAAAAAAATTATATAATATTCGAAACTTTGAGTAACCTCCACGTGAAATCTTGAGATACGTCATATTCTGCCAACCAAATATCAACCTAACCGAAAAATGGTAGTAATGCCCATAGTCCATAGGCAACCAGAAAAGCAAATCCTCAATATGATAAAAGGTTGCCCTGTTTTGACCAACACCAGGACCAGGACCAGGAGGAAGGTGATCTCACTAACGGCATTATGGTCATTTAGAAAAAAAAAAAATATGTTTTCTATAAAAGGAAATACACCGAAGTAAATTACAGAGCGAATCTCGGGAAGTATAATCTGGACATATCCTCTAGCAGGATTAAATGACACCATATGAGTGTAGTAATTAAATAATAGATACCTACATTAAAATGAACTGTATTATTTTCTAGTTGCGCATCTGTTGTTCTCTCGGTATATATGTCAATAAGCAACAGTTCAATTACAAGAAAAAAACCCTCGGTTATAAGGTGGGTCTTACAACGAACTACAAACAAATACAATGCAAAGAATCTGCCGTTACACTTAAACACGATTCGAGGTTCAACAACTACCAAGGACAACAAATCTCACTAACACCACTTTCAGATTTTCAAAATTGCATGTGACTCACTTGCCAAACCTGATGCATGGGGCTGCGTTCTTCAACTCTGTTACCTGAGTAAAAAAGCAAAGCTTGAAATGTATGGAGTCTTGAAATGGTACTCTTTTGCTTCTTTTAAAGGAAACCCCCCAAAAAGGCACTCATTTTGCTGGTTCAGTTTTGATTCAGAGTAAAAAGGGTCAGTATAGGTCAGATGGATCGGTAAGTAACCTTACAATCTCGGTAATTGAGAACCAGTCTCTGTTAGGTGATTATGCTCTTTTCATATTGGCTTTTGCAGACCAGAAACACGGTTTTCTATGCCTAATCCATTTCACTGTCTCTTTCAATCTTTCCCTACTGTGTCTAAGCTCTTTAAAAATAGAGATTGTGAACTGAGCTAGACAGTGAACAGCTGTGCCATAAAAGAGTTAGCCAGAGAGTAAAAGCGGGCAAAGAAAGAGTAACTCCAGGTACATGATGAAAACGACAAATTTATAAGCAAATAACCCCCCTCCCCCTACTGTACACGAAAAACTTGCTGACATTGAACAACCCTTGAAGTTAGAGAAACACCAAATCAAAAGAAAGAAACATAATATTTGGAAGCTAACACGATTCTTGGAATTTAGTCAACCCTTACTCTCCCTGAAACTTAAGCTGGAAAAGGAAAAAGCACTTCAAATACTAAGAAGATCAGGTGGTGGCGATTGAGCTTGTGGTGGTTGTTGATGATGATGATCTTTCGCTGTTGTATTAGGAGAGTCTAAACCGGTGGATGATTGAGGTGTGGACTCTGTAACGGTTGAGTCTCCTTGCTTCGAGCTTGGTGGTTTAGGGAGCTCCATCAGGATTTGAACCACTTCCCGCATTGTAGGACGCTCCACGGCCTGCTCTGCCACGCACAGCATTGCAACATAGAACACATGCATCACTTCGTGTAATGGAACTGATGGAAGTCTTGGGTCTAGGACTTTCAGAACACCTTCCTTGTTGGAGTCTGTCATCTTCCTCACCCATTGAACTATGTCCACGCCGTCTCCAAACTCTCCCACCGGTTTTCGACCAGTAATTAGTTCCAGGAGAACCACACCAAAGCTATATACGTCACTCTTCTCGTCAACCTTGAGAGTATAGGCATATTCTGCACATAATAGGGTCAATTTCGTTACTACTATAGTAATGTAAAACAAACTAGTTAAGCCCATTTTAGAAAACCTTTTATGATGGGAAAAGCACATCATGAGGTCTACACTGCTTAAGTGGATAACAGCAAAGAATCATTTGGTTCCTGTACTTTCAAAGCTGACTGACACCTAATTTCAATGCCAAACTCGAGAGTGACCGAAAAGTGAAACCAACTTCTAACTACTGATTACAATCTACTATGCCTATGTCATGCTTAAACAGGGATCAAAGTCTAGAAAACGACCAAAGTACAATGCAAATTTGAATCACATGAATGCAAAGATTCCACACAGCAAAATCATATTATAAGTCAAAGATCGTACAGGAAATTCAACTCAACTTGACATAATTGAAACCAGAACATAATCTACCAAAGTAAAAATTTCTGCAAAACATTAAGTTGGAGGGAACACCAAAGATTAAGAATGTACCTGGAGCTATGTACCCATAAGAACCGGCAATAGCAGACATGCACTCCGATGTGCCAGAATCTTGTAAGAACTTGGCAAGACCAAAGTCAGCAACATGAGCTTCATAATTGGTGTCGAGAAGTATGTTGTTTGATTTCACATCACGGTGAACAATCAGCGGCGAGCAATCGTGGTGGAGGTAACAGAGTCCCTTGGCAGCCTCTACAGCTATCTTATACCTTGTGTCCCAGTGTAAATGGCCTCCTTTCTTGCCATGAAGAACCTCCCCTAAGCTCCCATTAGGCATGTACTCATAGACCAAGAGGTTTGTCTCGTGATTAGAGCAGAACCCCAATAATCTCACAATATATCGGTGCCGAATCCTCCCCAATGTCTGTATTTCGGCATTAAATCCATGATCATGAGAAGACCCCCGGCTCATCGCCGGTAGCCGTTTGACGGCGACGTGATCACCATTTGGCATAAAACCCTTGTAAACAATCCCAGCACCTCCTTTACCAATAATATTATCTTCGTTCAAGCAATCTAGAACATCGTCAACGGTGAAGTCCAAGCGCTGGAAAGCAGTCAATTTCCAAGCGCGAGACTCGCTGGCTTTCTTAAGAGACCTTGCCTTGATTATGGCTGCAACTGCGAATGCTATGGAGCAAACAAGGAGGCCAATAACAAGCAATAGCTTCAAAGAAGCAGAGAGTGGCCCTTTGAGATGCGCTTGGTGGGTTCCATTTGCAACCCCATATTTGCAAGGACCCAAATAGGGACCGCAAAGATCAGGATTACCCAAAAACGAAGTATAATTAAAATAACTAAACTGACCAGTACCAGGAACTAAACCAGAAAGATTGTTGTAAGAGAAATCAACAGAGGTTAAGCTCTGCATAGTAGATATCGACGAGGGAATGTTTCCTACAAGATGGTTTCTTGACAGATTAAGATAATTCAAGATCCTCATACCGGTAATTTGATTAGGAATCTCCCCAGACAGTTCATTCCTACTAAGATCAACAAAAGTTAAAAGCTTGCATTGGCTAATCTCCGGCGCAACAGGACCCGAAAACTTGTTATGGCTAAAGTCCATCTTCGAAAGCTGCTGTAACCTTCCAATCTCAGGTGGGATTCGACCAGAGAACTTGTTTCCATCAAGAAGCAACTTTTGAACTCCAGAGAAGTTGCCAATGTTAGGAGGCAACGACCCAGATAACTGATTGTTAGAAAGACTAATCTGGCCCAGATTGACGGCAGCAGATTCAGCTATCGGGAACTCTCCCGCGAGAAGATTATCTTGCAGCTCAACTTGCGTTAACAACGGTAACCCGAAAAGTCCTTTTGGTATCGACCCATTAAGAAAATTCTCTCCCATTCGAATCCTATTCAAGGACTCGCATTTACCAAGAGAATCCGGAATCGGACCAAACAAGAAGTTACTCAAAGTAATCAATGTCTGTAACCGATTACCAAAACACAAGTTAGGAGGCAGAGCTCCAGTCAGTTTGTTCGACGAGAGATCTACAAGCTCAAGATTCCCATTTGAACCCAAACCTAGGGGAATACTACCGGTGAAGTTGTTTTCCCACAACTGCAACACCTGAAGCTCCGGCAGATCTCCCATGAACTCCGGAATCGCTCCGTGTAGTTTATTTCTGAAAAGATTCAACAGAGTTAAGTTCTTTAACTCAGCAAAACTAGTCGGAATCTCTCCTGTAAGCATATTGTTAGACAAATCCATGGACTTCAAGCTCTTCAAGGCACCAAGCTCAGGTGTTAAAGACCCAGAAAGCGCGTTCACTTGAAGAAACAGAGTATCAAGTTTCTGCAACTTCCCAATCTCCGGTGTTATTTCACCGGTTAACCCGCAGTTTGCAGCGTCGAACCTCACCAACTCCGACAAGTTTCCGATCTCCGGGGGTAATCCACCATCATATGTATTGTAATACCCAATGTAGAGCTCCTGCAACTTCGTCAAGTTACCAATTTCCGGCGGAATATGACCAACCAGTTCATTCCCAGAAACAGCCAAATACTCCAAAAACATCCAACTGCCGTACTCCGGCGGGATCTCACCGGAGAAAAAGTTGCCACCAAGATGTAAGTGACGTAAAGTGGGCATTTCGGTGACTGTCAACGGCAAGACTCCGGTCATATTGTTGTTATACAAGTCCAAAACCTGTAAGTTTTTGAGCGCAGAAAGCTCAGTAGGAAACGAGCCATTAAACACATTGTTGGAGAGATTAAGGAAGCGAAGGCCAGAGATGGCAGAGAGCTCGGCAGGGATGGGACCAGCAAACTGGTTGGAAGCGAGAGAGACGTTTTGGAGATAACGTAGGTGAGCGACGTCGACGGAGAGAGCTCCGGCGAGGTTTAAACCACTAAGGTCAAGCGAGGTCACGTGTCGCCGTGAATAGTCGCACGTGACGCCGGTCCAGGAGCAGACCGAGGTGGAGGAGTTCCACGACGAAAGGGCGGACTGGGGGTCGTCGGAGATGGCGGATTTTACGGAGAGGAGGGCTTGTAACTCCGAGACGGCGTGTGAAGCACAGAGGTGGAGGTGGAGGAGAAGGAAGAGGATGAGTAATATTCGCATTTTCTGGGTTAAAATGCCGCCGCTGGGCTGGCGGAGTACGAAGAGTTGAGAGTGGAGGAAGGAGAGAGAGGCTGGCAAGTGAAGAGTATGCGTAGGAGAGGTGGTGGAGTTTAGAGATTTAAATATTTGGAGTTTGTTTTCGGAGGCATAAGCAACTGAAGTTGTATGTACTTTTTCATAATTGCAAAAAAAAAAAAAAGGAGTTCATTTATTTTGAGTTTTGGACTCTTCTTGTTCCATAAATAGTTAAGGGAAAATAGACAGGGATAATGTTTTTTCTCTTCCAAAACGTGAATGAATGCCCAAAGAAAATTGGAATGGTCAAATGTTTTTCAAACTTTCATTGAATTAAGCTAAATAATTTACGAGAATATGGCTTTAAAAAAATTAGAAAGATATAGATACTTTCTCTTATTCAAAGTAGGTATTATTTTAGATGAATTTTAATTATTTAAAATAAGTTTCGATTATAATTTTTTATGCATGTTTATAACATTATTTTCAAAATTACCCTTTAATTTCTCTCATATTCTAATTATACAAATTACATTTTCAAGGCAATTCAAGATGCAATTAATAAGGGTATATCAAACATTTCATTAGCTTTCTTAATAAATGTATATCTCTCTAAAACGACACTTATTTTGAATAAGAGGGAGTATTATATATCTTAGTATTTTGTTGAATAATTTTACAAAAATTTAGATTTTAGAAAAGTCATGGTCATCTATACTATTTCATCATCCATGAAAAATTTATGCAACTATTTCTATTTTTATTTTCATTTAAGGTCAACATTTTATTTCCAACCTATAATTACATAAAACAATTATAAGAACAAACATTATTCCTAAAACGTAAATATCTAAGAACCTCAATTAAAAAGTACAATTGACTTTTGATAGTTAAAATTTTGGTATAAAAACGCTCCTATGTAGAAGTGTTTTCATTTTTAACTGTTTATCTTAAATCAGTCATCAGATCTGCTACTCTCTAAACAATATTCATAGCTGTTTGAAGAGTCAAACAGCTGAAGAACCAATTGGTTATCTACCAAACGAGGTCTTCATGTATTTTTAAAGTTGGGTGTTTAGTATTTTATATAAATATTGAAATATTTAATTGAAATAATGTTTATTATATAAATATTTAATAACATCGAAAGTGGTTAACGATATTAACAATAAACTTAATATCAATTTTTTAAAATATAATTAATTAATTTTTTATGGCAATGCATGTATGGTGATCCATCAAAAGCTAATGTATATTGCATGTTGCATGTAGATAAGCAAATGAAGCCAATTTGATGATGTGTTATTGAAGTAGAGTGAAAGAGTTTGGTGATGGTAGTTGAAGTATGATTATATCATTTAGCTCTCTTCAGCTAAATTAAGGTTTGTGGCCAATCAAAGGGCACTGAAGCGGTGATGGCAGAAGGCAGGTAGTTTAGGTTACGGTTTGTTAAGCTCTTTCAGGAACTGCTTATGAATGTAAATTGACGATTGTAGCTTTTCTATTACTTATATATATATAGACACACTTACTTCAAAGGAGTTTATAATTGAAGAGGCTATGATAACCATACGTATACAAGAAGAGGCATCAAAATCTGTCTTTAATAGTCCTATTTAAAGGCAACATCTCAGTAGATTTGAACAATTAGTTGACACATTGATTGTGCATTTATAATCAACAAAGTATAAAATTAAAAGATTACGTGTTTGAATCAAGGTGTATAAATATACAATAAGTTGAACACTTAGTGCCTGCTTGATTGAGTTTTTGGAGAGTGAATAAACACTTTTTTTTTATTGCAAAAGCTTGTTTAAGAAAAATAAGTGTTTAACTATAAAACGAAAAACTATTTTTTTAGCAGATATAGATTTTTTGGCAGTTAAAATACAGTTTTTTAAGAAGTTCAAATTTGAAACTTCTGAAAAAATTATTTTTTCAGATATATTTTTTCAGATCAATTAATGAGACTAATTTTTAGTCCCTTTTGTCTTTATTTTTTACACATAATATTCACAATACCCACAAACTCATCTTCAAGTTTATTTTGAGATTTATATAATATTGTTTGGCTTTTTTATATATATTAATATTTATGTTTGATATTAATTTTACTTATGTTATAATCCATATAAAAGATTTGATTAGATATATTTTTATTTATATTTCATATGGTTTAAAATTATATAATAATTAATATATTGTATTTTGCATATTGTTTAATATACTTTAAATAATATTTACATGCATAAATAATTTTTATTACAAAAAATATAGTTAAAATTAATAAAAGTATTTTCATTTTTGTGTTACCAAACAGTTTATCGTATGAAACTCTTTCAAAAAATATGTTTTTTAATTGATAGTCAAACAATCAACTGATTTCTTAAAAAAACTCTTCTAAAAAAAATCATACTGATATAAATTTATCCAAATAGGCATTTAGTATATATTGGTTGAAATGTATAATAGCGGATCTTATTGTTACATGATAAGTGTGACCTAGTATGAAAAATATGTAACAATGGATCTCGTCAGATGGGCTCACTTTTCAATTAATTTTTAAAAAACTAATTATGTGATAATAGAACCCCAATTATCATATTAGCATTGTCATATTATTTAACTCACAGAGAATTAACATATTCTTTTTTTTTGTCTCTTTAATATTTGTTTTAAATATTTGGAAAAATTAAATTTTAATTTAAATGCTTCAAGATATTAAGTTCAAGGTATATTATATCATGAAAGTTGAGGTTTAAAATATACTTTTGGTCGTAATGTATTATTTATATTTTTTGGAAATGCATGTTGTTTTAATAATAAAAAACAAATTTTCATAAAAAAAGAATAATTAATTTCTGAATAAAAATACATTAATTTATTAAATTATTGAAAAAGTTAGAGATACACAAGAAGCATTTCAGTTCCTATATTTAGGCTTTTGTTCGTACCACTTCTACTTTTGTCACCTGCCTAGTTGCTTCTAAATTGACTCAATGTCGTATAAAAACGATATTTCCATGCAACATCCCTTTCCTTCGTTGTTTTAAAAAATAATTTGATTTCCATAACAGTCACTTCCTGTACTCATCATCAAAACCTCATATGGATTTACAGCTAATTAACCGAACGGTGGCACGACAAAGATAGCCTTGGATCCTCCTTTGGAAGAGGCGAAGCTTTTGAAAAGGATCAAAACAAACAAAATGCAAAAGCAGAGAGTCGGTAGAGTTGGTCAAAGATACTGTACTTTTACATTCATAAAAGCTTCTTTATAAGGAATAAAATTTAAAGAATATGTAATATTGATTAATTATGCTGAAATCAACAATTGAATGTTGATAATTTAATACAATTTTTAAATTTAATTCAAATCGATTCACTTAATTATAATGAAATTATTTATTTCAATCGAACTAATAATTAAACTAAATATTTATCTTAATAATATTTATGTGATATACTTTTTATAATTAGGGGATGTTTGGTTTGAGCATAGGGTTGGCTATGAATATGGGTATAATAGTAGAAGGGGATTGAAATGGGTATGAAAAATAAAAAAATAATGTTTGGTTTGTAACTTAAGTTTCTGTATTAATACAAATAATATTGTTTGGTTTGTTGCATCAATGAGAATGAAAAATAATATAATACCATTTTTACCCTCACTAAAAATGAA
>JAOSBK010000206.1:3616082-3640172 GCA_027568895.1 Erythroxylum shatona | reverse complement strand
TGATCTCTGCGTGGATACCTTTAGAGATAGTCTCTATTGGCTATTCAGGTTTGAGACTTCATACCGACACCTGGATCTTGGCTTTCGAGAAGGTCCCGGTAACAAAATTTTTGTTTTTCCGCTGCTGGAACATGTGATGTTCCCCGGGAGTTTCCTACAGGATCAAGTTAAACACTGACAGGGCCAGCAATCGTACTGCTTGCACCGCGGCTGCAGGTGACCTTTTACACGACCATGATGGCAATTGATTGGACGGCTTCACTCAGAACTTGGGTTGGTGCACTCCACTGTCTGCCGAATTATGGGGAGTCTTCACCGGCCTCTCACACTCCTGGCAACTGGGCTTTCGCCACATTGAGCTGGAGGTGGATTCGATCGCAGTACACACCCTGCTCACCTCAACTGTGCGCCGCACTCAGGCGGCCAATCCTATTGTCCTGGCCATACACGAGTTACTTTCCCGCAATTGATCTGTTGCACATCGACACGTCTACCGAGAGAGTAACAGATAAGCAGATTGGCTGACCTCCCAGGCGGCTTACTTCAATATTGGGGTTACTTTTTTTGACTCTACACCCCGGAGGTGCCACCATTTTCTCATTGAGGATCAGTCGGAGACCGGTGTCCCCCGCACTGTTTTGTAATTAGCTTCGGCTTTTCCTTTTAAACAAAAAAAAAAAAGGCCACACAATTATTTGTACATAACACTAAATTAATTAGTTGGGACCGATATATCACTCTTTTTAAATACCATACTAAGGTACAAATCATGCTGGCTTTTCTCCTTTTATGTCATAGCTTTAAGAGAATTAATTAGTAGTGCCTTAATAATACCAATGATTAGACTAAGTTGACATTTGTTTTCTTTAGTCTATGAGAATGGATGTCATTGATTCTGCTAATAAGCAGAAGCTTCATAGTCTGTTGTTCATCAAGTAACCTGAAGTAAATCACTCACTAAATTGAACTTTGATTTAATTAGTTGATGGACTTCTATAACAAATCCAAGTCTAAACTTCGAAATAACTAGAGGGTTTTGTTCTTCAACTGAGTTTAAATTTCGATGGTTCAAGGAAAAAAGAAAAGAGTAAATTGACCAAGTTTCAAAAGATAGCAACTCAACTGGGAGTCAAGGAGCTCCACAGTAATGGTGGTCCAGAAGAGGTAGAAACAGCTGGTGGAATCACAGTGTGGAGGGACCGATTCTTATGAGCTTATCTTCTCCAGTCTCTGTCAAACAAGGAAGAGTGTGTGTAGCTCATAATTAGGACGTTTTGCCAGTGTTAAGTTAGCGACACTGAAGAAGTACCTGCAGACCAAACAAACACAAATCTGGATGCATTATAATGGTGCAGACACCTTATCTTGCTGCTAAATTTTCGTCCAACAATGAGGTCACCCATATGTCTTGAGTTTGGCCGTATTCTACTTAAAGATGGAACGATTTGGAGGGTAATTGATCGAAGAGAAGATTCTGATTTTATCATTCAAGTTAAAGGTGAGTCCTTTTCAGCTAGTTTAGCTTCAAGTTGGTTTCTTCCAAAAAGTGGGGTTTCACTTCCATATTGCCATGCATTTTCTTGGCTCCTGTCACATCCAAGATTCCCGCTTGCTTGCGGAAGAGACAATCTAGTTCTATCTACCAATGTACTAAAACATTAATTCTGATCAGTTTCCCTTGTAATTCAGGCGAAGTTCACTTTCTAAGTGGCATAGTGAATGAAGATAAAATATTGATCTGAATACTTCCTTAAATTGTAATTCTGGAGGAATATTAACCTGTAAAACCTTAATGTTTGTTCAAGCTACCAGCTTGTGAATAGATGGTGTTAGGATTTACGGTCTTCTGATTGGCAGGAAGCCAGAAATATAGCTCCTGCTCCAGAACCGCCATGGCAATTCTCAACTATTACATTATCTGATAGCTCATTGCCAAGCATCTCCCACACACTGCTATGGAGATAGTTTCTATAGATTCGATAATGCTCGTAAAGACAACCTTCCACAACCACCACACTCCTCTTCTTCTCTATTCTTTCAAGCTTCTTTATTATCCCCACAATCCCAGCTCCGGCGAGACGGGCTCCTCTTTCTGCTACAATATCGCAGACCTCCACAACAAACTTCCTCGCCGCCGGAGTGCAATACGTTATCTGATCAGTGGAATAAGATAATTAATTTCTGCATGCAATCACTAAGCTAGAAATGGGAGATAGAATTCACCCCAAAAATTTCTCTTAGCTTGTCGCTGACCACTTCGTGATCCTCTGATGTGTCTTGATGCATGGCAGCCATGTCAGGTGAACTAATAAAATGTCGAATTAGACACAGAAAACCTATCAATAAGCACTGATATATCTCAATTTTTTTAAGAAACCGAGAATCCAAGAAACGATTCCATTTAGATTGTCATTTCTTGTTCACCTCAGTACGTATGGAACGGAAAGTTTTGCCGGTAAGTCCTCTCCGAATAGAGCTGTTTCTTGGGCCACCTTTAGTAAGACTCTTCTAACAATTTCTCCCAGGTATAATGCCGAAGTCAGCTTCTCATATATCTGAGGCAAGTAATGAATCAGAAGTCAGTTTCAATTACCAGTTTCGTATATATTTGGACAAAAACTACAAGAATTTGCATACCCGAGTACCAGGATTCAAACTTTCTGCATCCAAACCAGCATCAAACTCGGTAACGGGAAAGTGAGAGCAATTGAAGTTGTACCACTCAGTGCTGATAACCTGAAAGATTTGGACACATTATCTAATTTTTGGTTTGATAATTGCACTTAAAGTTAAGCACCATCCTGTAAGCTCTCTCACCATCTCCCCTGACTTGGGTACTGAAGAGGCATTCCTTCTATCGATTTCTTCTGTTGATTCTGAATAAACAGCATTTGTTCCTGATCCCAAAGTAACTGCGGCCACTGTTTCCAGGTCATAATATTTTCCTCCAGCCAAGTTTCCTGTAATGTCAACAACCTGCTCAAGAAGATAGAACAATGAACTTGGGTACTTTTGAAATGTCCAACTTATTTTGAGACAAATTGGATTAAAAGACTCTTTACCAGTGAGAAAACACGCATGTTTAGTCCCACTCTCTTCAGAGATTGGTTCATGTCATTCACCAATTCTTTTCCAACCTGAGTTGATTTTGAAAAAGTTTTTCAGGTGAAACGATTAACTATTAATTCAATTGATAATATCATTTCAAGTCATAATCTCAGATGAAGTCAGTCCAAGAAAACTCAACTGGATCGTCAGCAGAGAAACGCTTCCATTTAATGGCAGAGCCAGAGGTGGCTACATCTTGATCCACCGGATATGACAAAGTGAAACCCAGTTTCTTCTCTGTTCCTGCATCACCTTTTTCATCGTTCCCTGAATGTTCTGAAACAAATTTCGCTACCTCCACGGCCATAAAGTCAAACAGCTCCTAAAGAACAGAAAATTTCCAGGTGTAGTTTCATATGTACTATGTTGAATTAATTGTTCAACACGTTGCACATGTTTAACCTAACCATGATTTGAAACATTTTATTCCTGGAAGAACATAGTTTGAGTACATATGTACCTGAGAAGTACCAGATAATATTTCTGATGGTATAGAAATCTCCACTCTATGTAAATCAGAAACAGGTTCATTTCTCCCACCAAGTCGTGCACATAAAATCAGAAAGCTCGTATCTTGCAGATTCAAACCGTGGTATAACCCTTTCTCGTTCCTAGCACAAAACGCATCAAGAAATGACAATTAGTTCCAATAAGAACAAGCATGTTAATGAATCTAGAACAGAAAAGGATATAATTCCGTTGAGTTAGTACTTAATACCCATGGGGTAGTGAACTAACGTAGGAAACAAGCATGTGAAGGGTACTATTTTCTTTAGAATTAAGTGAATCTTCCATGGCGGACACCAACGAGTTCGCCACCTCCCATAGCTTGGGAACAGGAGTGGCACATTCTCTCGCAAATCTTCTCAAAATCCGTTGCGTTTGCTTCCACTGCCTGTCTCTCCTTCGTTTGTATGCAGCACCCGCCGCAACCACGGCCACTGTCGCAACCACTATCATCGCCGCCACGTGCTTCCTCATTGTTTAGCTTAAATGTTCTCGTCCTTACTGCCTCTTCTTCTGGACACCCTCTAACTGGCTAGCAGTGCCTGAAGAGAAAAAGCTTCAAACGTCAATATTGTTTCTAGTGATGGCTAGCGGATGAAGTTTTCGACGGGAAAGGGAGTAACAGAAATCCGTTTTCCATGCAGAGGAACGAGTAACATGGATGGTGATGAAAGCAATGAAATCCACATAACAATAGGTAGCTGCAGTTGGTACATGATAAGCCCAAGATGTATAGAATATGTAGGTTTGATTAATATAACAAAGTCCAATCGTGTCATGGGCTAGGCCAGATTCAAACACTTAAATAGAAAGGTTTAGACCTATCCAAAGTACACCTGCATCAATTAGCTATACAGGCCTTGTTTGATGATGAGCTAATAAGCTCTTTTTTAGCTTATTGATCCGTTTTAATTTGTTGACTTTATAAAAAAGCTAATTGGGTTGTTTGGTAAAGAGTTGATTGAGTTGGTTGATTCAACCCAACCAACTGGTTTTAAACAAGCTCCTCTACAGGAGCGTTCATCCTCATTAGCTAATAAATTTTTTTAATCTCCATTTTGCTCTCGTTACATTTTACTCACTCACGTCTCATTCCTCGTTTTCTCCAGACTCTTCTGTTCTCTTTCCTTGCTCTCGTTTTCTATTACCGTCTCAGCCTCACGTTATCTTGTTTTCGTTGTTTCATTCGTTTACTCCCAAGAAGCTTTCAAGTTGATTTCGATGCCATTGAGGAGTTCAGTCCCGAAGTGGAAAAGGAAAAAAATGGAAACTGTAGAAGAAAGTTCGTCTGCTAAAAGGTGACTTCCTCTTGAAGCTAACCTCGATGTTATGAATCAAGTTGGTAACTCATCTATGATTTTCTTCTTATTCTATTTGTTTGTTGAGATTTAGGGTTTTTCACAAATTGAACATTTAGGGTTTTTAAAAAAAATGCACCTTTTGTTGATTATTACTGTCTTACTTTACCGAAGTTTCTTCTCTAGATTGTCTTATTTTCTCATTCCCTCTGAAATATTATTGCTTACCAAATTCATGGTTTAGCTGAGAATGGTTTCAAGACTATGAGTTTCTTATTTTGGATTTCAGATCGCGGTTAAGTGTAAAAGGGAACTGCGGAGATATTCTTCAGAAAAGTGAACCTCTGGAAAGTACAACATTCTAGCTTTGAGCCTCATCTTTAAATTTTGGATTAAATGATTTGTTGACATCTTTCATTGCACTACTTGCGAGGAGAGGATAACTTTTTTTTTTTTTACCCCCATGTGTAAGGAGTTGCCTTTGATCTTTATGTGTTTGTAAAACACTTTATAAAGATCCTTCTTGCTGGCTATCAAGAGCCCAGGACTTCAGATATGTATGTTATGAAATATCTGTGTTAGAACAGTTTTTTTGTGGGATATATCACAGTGTGAACTTTGATTGAGCTAGATGGTTTTCTGTTAATGAATGATTGTACAGTTGTTCACATGATGTGATTACCAATTTGAAAATTTAATAAGTTTCTTTCTTAATTAGCTTAGCAAAAAAAGAATCCTAGAATTGTCACAGTGTTTAACCATTGTTCTTCAGTAATACTCTTTACTTTTGTTTCTAATGATAATTCACATTGATCTAACTTCAAAAATAGATTGTTATACTCTTATGTGATTTAAGTATGCATTGAACTGATATTTCACAAAGTGACCAACTTACAATGGGATAAAACTAAGCTTAAAAATAAGTTTGATTGGATGAGAACTAGATGGTATCTTTGGAAATAGTTGAAAGGGAAAGAAACAGGGTTAAGATGGGACTATGACAAAGGAACAATTGCTGCTAGTGAGAAGTGGTGGACTTTGAAGATTAAGGTTAGCCTATTTTAAGTTATTTTCCTTTACTTTAATGATAAATAAATAGTTAAATATAAGTTAACTATTTTTGTGTAAGTGAACAACAATTTTAAAACATTTAAAAAAGAAGGGCTTGAACCTTAGCTTGAATGTAAATTGGATCAACTTTTTAGATGTTTAGCTTGAGAAGAAATTACATTTTGTCATGTGGTTGACCCTCCACAAGAACAAATAGAAGTTGAGAAAGTATATGTTCCTTCTCTACCTGATAGTCATAATGTTCATCATCAATTGTTAGGCTATCATGATCATGAGAATATAGATAGATTAGTGATCTAAACAATTATCAAGTGGCTGGTGATTGGGAAAAGGTGTGGAGAGAAACCACCCTGACCTTTGCATCTACTCCTGTTGCTACCCCTAAAGCTTCACATGATGAAAGAAACGAGAAAAGAAGATGCAAAATGGTTTTAGAGAATGAAAGTTCACAAAGCAACAAGAGTGTAAGAACTGATTCTACTAAAAGGGTAGGAAGATCTGTAGTAATATATGAGAGACTTGACGATATGATACAATTGATTCAAAAGAGATAGAGTGCAACAATGGAGACGAACACTTCTATTACAAAAATTTTGAACACATTGAATATCGTGCATCATAATGTACTGGTGTAGATGCATCACATCATGATGTTACAAATGCTTTGAAAAAATTATATACTTTGCCTGGTTTAGAAACTGGTACTTTTGAATTTTACTTTGCTTGCTTGTTGATTGAAGATCCGCAGAGAAGGGTCATTTTTTTCGGTTTACCAGATGATACAAAGAGAGTTGAATACATAAAGTTTATATATAAGTATGACAAACATAAAAATTAAACATAGTTTCTATCCAGGCATTACTCTATTTAGTTTTTTGTTTTTATTATTTGTGCACTTATGTTGACATGGTATATTTTAGGACATTATAAACTTGGTTAGCTTATTTTATTATATTTTGTTATCTTGTTGGTAATCTATAATTTTATTACGTGTTATATTATTTATTTCTTTATATTTAGACATATTATTATTATGTTTATTTAGAATATAATTTTACTTGTTGATTTGTAGATATGGTTCATAATGTTATGCAAATTATGCAACTTCTGCAAATTAAGCAAATTTTGGACAATAAGATTGAGTTTTGAGATTCGGTCACTTGTGTAGCGGATTATATAGGTATATTTTTTTAATCACATATACAAGGAACCATGCATGACTTTCTATCAAGCAGGAGAACTATGGATGAATAAATTATTGCATGGTCATGAAAAACGGTATTTTAATACATTTAGGATGAATCAAAATACATTTCGTCAATTATGTATGATTTTGGAAAACAATTATGGTTTGAGACCTTCTGATAGCATGTCTATTTTAGAGAAAGTCGGTTTATTCGTGTATGTTCTAAGTAAAGATTCCCTAATAGAGATACCCAAGAGCGCTTTCAACATTCAGGTGAAACTGTAAGAAGAGTTTCTAAAGAAGTTTTGAGTGCTATGGATGAATTTTCAAGGGATTTACTTGTACTAAACGATCTCGAATTCAAGTCCACAACAAATTGCCAATGATGCTAGATATATGCCACATTTTAAGATAGTTTAATATGTTCTTACTCCCCCCTTCATTATATTTTTCATTGAAAATTGTTGCTTTATCATCTTATGATCATTGTTTTATATTAGGATTGCATCGGAGTTATTAATGGTACACATATAACAGTAGTTGTTACAGAAGAAGATCAAATGAGATATAGAGGACATAAAGGAATAACGACTACAAATGTATTGCTAGTATGTGACTCTAACTTACTATTTACGTATGTTTTAGCAGGTTGGGAGGGATCAACACACGATTCTTGTATTTTTCTTGATACAATTGGTAATTCGAGACTTAAATTTTCAAAACTACCGATAGGTAATTTTAAAATTTGTAGGAGTTGCTATTTATGATTTAGACTTTTTATGATGTCATTTATAATAATTATATTTTCTCTATGAACACTTAGGTAAATATTACTTGGTTGACAAAAGTTATTCGGAAAGAGAAGGATATTTGACACCTTACCCAAAGACATGATATCATCAATCAGATTTTCGTGATGTAAATATAAGAGAATCGTGATAAGTTTTTAATTAAGCTCATTCATCATTGAAAAGTTGTATTGAGAGGGCTTTTAGTGTTCTTATGGCTCGATGAAAAATATTGAAGAAAATACCTAAATATTCATTGATGGATCAAAATAGAATAATTTGAGTAACTTTTTCATTGCATAACTATATTAGAAGAAGTACAATTGGCGACCTAACTTTTAACAATATCGATCAAGATCCTAAATTTATCCTTCAGATGTATTTCAAGATGTTGAAGTTAACTTTATGCAAGAAGGCGTTGAAGAACATAGAATTCGAGAGATAATAACTATTTGTGATAATATTGCTTCTAGTTTAATGACAGTTAGACGTCATTCTTAAATTGTTATAAACCTTTGCTTTAAATGATGATGTTCATTTCTTTTGCTCTATTTGAATTGTGTTGTTAAACTTAAACTTCATTTGGATTCTTATATTTTACGTTTGGATGTATCACCATCATCATCATCACCATCATCATTATTATTATTGTTGTTATTGTTGTTGTTATTATTATTATTATTTTTATTCTTCTTCTTCTTCTTCTTCTTCTTCTTCTTCTTATTATTATTATTCTTATTCTTCTTCTTCTTCTTCTTCTTCTTCTTCTTCTTCTTCTTCTTCTTCTTCTTCTTATTATTATTATTATTAAAGAGTACTTTTGGAACTAAAATTATAAAATAGAAATAATAATCAAAATAAATGAAATATCCTAAAGGAAATTTTAATTATTATTATTATTATCATATAAAAGGATAATAATAATAATAATAATAATAATAATAATAATGACCAATATATAATATTAATAATAATAATAATAACCCATATATAATTTCAAAATTATAACACATCAGAATAATTTTATTTACATAATAATAATAATAATAATATGTTATAAGAATAATAGTAAATTTAAAAAACGACGCCGTGTTGCTCGAGTGGGGGCCCGATGAAGAACATTTATTACTTGGCCTTTCCAGACGTTTAACTCTCCATAACGTCGGGGCTACCATTTTATGACGTCTTCCTAACAAAACGATGTTAAATACTTCGTTTTTCCACGACGTCTGCGTACAATATCGCAGAATCTTCGCCTTTTCATGACGTCCTGAAAGACGTCACGAATGCCTCCTACATTTCGCGTCGTCTTCCCAAAAGACGACGCGAAATGTATGTTTTTGTTGTAGTGCATTTCTGTGCATGGAACTGAAGAGAGGACTGAAGAAGGAAACTTGAATTAAGATGAACTCCATCTGGCTTGGGCTCTAGCCAGATGGAGTTCTAAGGGTCTGGAACGAGTCCTGTTACGTTAGGACGGGTCATTCCTATTCAAGTTTGGCAAGGATTGTGAAATGTAGGGTATAGCCGAACAAGGCCCCTGGCACATCGAAGATCAACTACTTTTCTTAAGAAGATGGAGTCCGAGCATGGAAATACATAGAGGCACGAAAGAGAATTTCCCGCTGTGGGTCCATTTCCACAACCTCCCCATGGAACTGTAGCCGCTCCAGGGATTGAGCTATGTAGCTAGTGCCTTAGGTAAACCTTATCTAACCCTGGACTCTCAAACTCTGAATATGGAAAGGGTTGGCTATGCAAAAGTTTGCATAGAGATATCTAAATCGTCGATCCTGCCTGATAATCTAACTGTGTTGGATTCAGGTCATAAGTTATTCAAACCTAGCCAGGTCGTTACCATCCTATCAATTCTCCTGATCATGAAGCATGTACCAAAAGTCTAAAACATGCTCTACAAAGTAAATGCGTTGTCTAGAAAATTATTAGGACGAAACTTCATGAGACATTTCTAGAAAACGTGATATGATGTTTTCTCTTGTAGATTATTTTTGCTGAATTAGAATTAAATTCAAGAAATGACAAAAATATGTTGAATTGACTTCAATTATAGAAAATAATTAATGAAAAGTTTGAATTCTTTCATCAAAATTTTAAATTTTGTTTTTAAAAAATAAAAATAAGAATATTGGTCAAAATAATTATTCTCTTAAAAATTTACGATAATAATTAAAATTTAAAATAATTAGAAAGATTTACAGCTCTTTTTTCTTTAATATTTGAAGGCATTCTATAATCAAAAATTAAATTCCATGAATCAATCCAAATAAAGCCATTAGTAGGATTAATAAGTACTTTTATCAATTCTTTAAGGAAAACTACAACGCAGGAATAAGGATTAAGCTACTTCATCCTAAATCAACAAAAACCAAAGCTTGTTCTGAAAGGCAAGTTGCTTAGAACATGCCAAATATTCAATTTCCCATCTTTGATACTGTTATCACTCGCGACTAAATTAATATCAACTCTAGCAATGAAAAATGTAGTTAGTAAAGAGTTAAGATTGTTCTCACAAGAAATTTTAACGATAAAGGTTATACGAGTTTTAGACTAAAACAAAGTTATTGTCACTAATTTCAATTAATTCTAGTTTAGAAGCATTGCCAAATAAATTTGGGATTGATCGGAAGAATGTATTACTGCCATTTTGCTCTATCTCTTTTGAGCAGTAAGATTCTGAAACTTTCCTGGTGTATTTAAAGCAATGTATTGCCATCTTCGTGAAATTGTGAACCATCCAACAATTTTTGAACAGTTCATCGGTCCATCGTGTTATGTTCCTTTTAATTTTTAAGAAATATGAAAACCATATATTTTGAAAATCATCCAAATATCCTCACATAGCTAGATCTGTGGATGATTTTTCTTTTTGCTTATCTCTTCTATTTTGAAGAGATTAGATGGCGATAAAGCTTATATCTTCTAGTCACGAATTCATTCGACACTACTGTTGATGTGTTTTATTCTTCTGGGTTTTCTTCTCCGCTGTGTGTTTTTCTCTGCTGTGTGTTTTACTCATTCTGGCCTTCCTTCTGCTGCTTCATTGTGGCTTGGTTTGGTGCAGTGTTTTGCTATGCATTTTACTTTTTGGCTTGTTCCTTTATGCTGTGAGTCGCTTTAGGCTGCTCATGTTGGCTACTTCTGCTGCTAAGTTTTAGTGAAATCTCCCTGAACTTCTGTGTTTTGCCTTTGGACTCTGCGTTTGCGTGTCGCTGTGCTACCGTTTTGTTCCATCTAATCATGAAAGACATTTGAAATCTATTGCTAAAAACTTTATTTTATTATAATAATTTTCTGAAATGTCACATACATGTAGACATTCAAAAATATTAAGACTTAACTACTAATAAGTTTTATTTCTACATAGTTGAAGAAGAAAGCAATAACATGATATTTGATACATAATCAATGTCTAGATACCTAATTGTGCATAAAGCATCTCTGATCAATTGTAGTTTCCTATTAACATGCCTTGCATTCATTCAATCATTAGGCGACTCGGATGAACATGTAACTCCAATTTCAAATACTACTAGTAAGCAATTATGCACCTTTGGTTTCATGGAGCTCAGGTTCATATTGATCCCAACTGCATTGTTATTATTTTTCTGGAGGTTGCTTCTCTTGTATCTTCTATTTCAAGAAGAATTGGGTCTACTATATGCTCTAGTCTTTGTGGCATGGCCATGCGAATAAAGTCTATAAGATTCAATCCTTCTTTAAACATTTCATCAACTGGTCTTCTTCCTAATAACATTTCTAAGACTAGGATGCCATAGCAGTATATATCTCCCTTTTTTTATGCCTCACTACCCATTCCATATTCTACAATCAATGAAATGATGAAAAGGTCATTTGCAAAAAGTTAGCCGATCTTTTTTTGTTGTTGTCTAGCTAATGTGATGAACAAAAGTGATAATTGAATATGATAAAGTCTGAAACAACATTAAAGGGAAAGAATTTGGTACTTGGAGCAGTATAGCCAATCATCCCCTTTATCCTTGTAGTGCTATTTAGGCTTTGTGAAAAGTCATTGATGGTTGAGATGATCTTTGCCACACCAAAATCGCTTACATGAGCAATCATGTCCTTGTCCAGAAGAACGTTGCCAGGCTTCAAATCACGATGAATTATTGAACTTTCACATTCATCATGGAGATAATGTAGGGCAGATGATACATCAATTGCAATGTTTAGCCTTTGAAGAAGGTCAAAATTTTTCATTGTGCTTCTTTTATCAGGATCTGGATGCAACCAATTTTCCAAGCTCCCATTTTCCATGAACTGGTAGACTAGAGCCATAAATTCATTGCCCTTGTAATCCAAGCTAGAGCAATATGTTAGGATCTTCACAAGATTCCAATGTCGAATGTTCCCTAAAGTTTTGCATTCAGCAAGAAAGCTCTTTGAAGCTTCTATGTTTTGAACGTTGAGGACTTTAATAGCTACGTGTCTTTGTAGTTGATCTAGAAACCCCATATACACAGAGCTAAAACTACCTAATCCAATTAAAGTGCTTTCAGAGAATCGACTAGATGCTTGATGAAGATCTTTATAGGAAACATTGAGCAATTTTCCAACAGAAGTAGTTCTAGATGGTGACTTCCTTTTAGATTTTCTCCTCCACAAACAAGATAAGATGATGAATATTAAGAAGGCACTTACAGCGAGACGGGGAATGATGATGGATAAGTTGAAAGAAATGGATTTTCTTGTTGTGTTTAGTGGGACATTTTGGAAGAAAAAGTTCAAGAACATCACCAAAAAGTTTTTTGTTCCCGATCAATGATACCGCACTTGCATTTGTAAAGACCCCTCTAGTTGGAACCTCTCCCTCATGGTCATTGAAAGAAAGGTTTAAATAACTTAAAAATTGTAAGCTTTTTAGATCTCGGAGAATTTCACCAGTAAGGTTGTTTCGTGACAAATCTAACTTTTGAAGGCCTTTTAGGGAAGCCAAAGATGAAGGAATCGAACCTCGGAAGAAATTTGCATTCATGTGAAGTTTTCCATGCTAAGGAATTGTCCAATGGTTGTTGGAATTTCATCGAACATATTGTTTGCAAAGATATCTAATATGTTCAATTGCTTCAGATTTCCCACTTCTATTGGTAGATTTCCTATTAAGGAGTTCCATGACAAATCGAGCAATTTACTTAAGAAAGGCAGGCTTACTATTTCTTTAGGTATGGTTCCACTAAACTTATTTTTGGAAGCAGAGAGTTCAACCAAAGATTGACAATTTCCAATACTTGAAGGAAAGTTTCCTTCCAAATGATTCCCACCCAAGTATAGGCTGAACAAATGACTAAGGTTGCCTATGGAAGATGGAACCTTACCAGACAACTTGTTCTTTTCTAAATATAATGCTTGCAATTTGGGTAACATTCCAAGTTCAGAGGGAATGGAACCAGTTGAAAGGTTGTATTCCATACCTAAACCACTTAGGTTGACAAGTTTGTTTAGTCCTGCAGGAATACTTCCCATGAAATAATTGCCTCCAAGGCATAACTTACTTAGCTGACGTAGGCAAAACACCTCCAAAGTTATTGTAACCGCGGCCCAGGTTCTCCAAATTGGTATAGTTTGTTAAGATATTTATTATATATCTTATTATTTAATTTTGACATTTTTGATTATTAGATCTATAAGTTATTGCAAATCTTAAAATTCAAATTAAGATGAGGTGTAGCTATGTGATATTTTTTATTTGAATTAGATCTTTGGATAATAGTTCATATGAAAGAAGTCTATCTTGAATAGAAGTATAAGTGCATCACGTTGTTGTTAGATAATGGTAGAGTGGAAAAGAAGTCTAGTTTTGGATGTATGATTTTTGAGATATAAGATAAAGGAAGTTGTCTTGCAATAAAAGTGTGGAGCGGTGTGCATTAATTTCTTCTTGGGAAATACACTACATTAATGGAGCATGTCTATATAGCTTTTGGTGTATCACTGTTGGTGTCTTGGAATTAAATATGCAGTGGAATTATTGATTGGTTGTGAAGAGAGAGCTTCTTAGGAGTTTGTGTCACGATAGTATGTGTTGGTGTTAGAGGAGAAGAGACTATGTGTCTATGTTTCCAGATATGCAGTATAGGAGACGTGTGGGTGTATATTGTGCATGCTTTTATCTATGGCTGTAGAAGAGCTTGTGTTGGGGCGAGAGGAGTTGAGGTGAGTGTGCAGAAGCAGGGACATGCGTGTGTGGCATTGAAGTGAGGTGAATTAATTGTTAAATGAAAGTGAGTGCTGCGGTGTGTATGCTTTTGGTAGAAAGCTGAATAACGTGTTTTGGTGTATGAGGCAAGGTGAAGTTTGTTTTGTCGGCAAGGTGTGCCGAACTGTGTTACCAAGTTTCTGGTATTTTTATTATTTTGGTTTTACTTGTTTTTATTTTGTTGATGTCAAAGAAGTTTACAAAAAGTTTGTGAAAAAAATTAACACCTTTGGTTTTTCACAGTTCTTCAAAGATGTTAAGAAAATCAAGTCATTTGCTGATTTACTTCCTATGCTATTGTTGTGGAGGTTTAATGTTCGAACATTTTTTAGAATTCCCAAGGTGATTGGAACCTGTCCAACAAAGTTATTGTCACCAATACCAATCAATTCCAGTTTAGAAGCATTCCCAAATGAATCTGGGATTGATCCATAGAATCTATTTCTGGCAATGCCAAAGAATTTGAGATTTGGGAGATTGAGGCCAACGTTGTATGGTATAGTCCCACAAATTTGATTATCAGTAATTGCAAAGGCACCGTGCGAGGAAATATTAAAAAGGGTCTCGGGAATTGTATGAAAAATACTATTGACTGAAATCTGGGAGTCTTTTAAGCTTGACAATTTGCCTATTTCAATAGGAATCTTCCCCACCAAATTGTTGGATCCAGCATAAAGTAAATTGAGCAATGTGAGGTTGCCAAGTGAAGATGGTAACTTTCCTGTTAAGTTATTTTGAAGAATGCCCACATAATTTAGCTCCACAAGAGAACCAATGTCTTCAGGGATCTTTCCAACAAGCTTGTTGTATGAAAAACCTATACCATTGAGCTTGGTACAATGAGACAAGTTAGTTGGAATATCTCCTCTTAAAATGTTTCTTTTGAGACCTAAGTGTCTCAACCGAAGCAAGTTGCGACTTCCTGCAGAATCTCACATGTAAAATTGTTGTTGTTCAGCACCAGAGTCCTGAGAAAACTTAGATTTCCGATATATGGCGATATAGTTCCAACTAAATTCTTTCTAGTTATGTTCAAGGACGTGACTCGTTTATGTCGACGACCACATGTGATGCCATGCTAGTTGCAGAAAAAAGTGAAATCATTTCAGGAGTTAAAGATTCCCAAAGGGTCGCTGGTTATCCCACTCCTGAATTGGAGCAAAGCAATCTTGTCAGTTTCATTCCCTAAAGAATTGGCCTGCCACCATTGTGAAAATGAATGAAAACTTCGTATTTTTGTATTGATTTTTCTGTAAACACAAGATATGCACATGGAGGCCTTTATATACAATTAACTCTAATAGCTCTGTGCATGGAATATAAAATTGTTACAACAGAATTTGTTATATCTATCTTCTAGAATGTTTCCTAGCTGTGTTCTTCTGAGTGAGGATTCATAGTAGAATTAGATGACCCTCCTTGGATTGGTCTTTTGTATTGTGTCGATGGGCTTGGACTAATAGCTGTTGTTGGCCCATCTGTAGACTTTGACATATGTTGAGGCAACATGAGTAAAGGGCTTCTCGTAACATCCCCACTCAAACTTAACCTAGGATTCTGAACTAGGTTGAGTTTGGAGATAAGACGGTGAAGTCGTGCGGCTGGCATAGGTTTGGTGAGGAGATCGGCTAGCTGATCGGTGGAGCTTACATATCGGACATCGAGGGTTCCATCGGAGATTTTGTCCCTAATGAAGTGCACATCGACCTCGATGTGTTTGGTGCGAGAGTGAAACACCGGATTCTGGGAGAGGGATCGAGCGCCGTTGTTGTCACACCATAGAACTGGTGTGTGAGGTATGGAGAAGCCAAGCTCAGATAGGAGGGAGAGAAGCCAGATCAGCTCGGTGGAGAGTTGGGAGAGAGCTCTATACTCGACTTCAGTACTCGATCGGGCCACAACCTGCTGCTTTTTGGAGTTCCAGTACACCAGATTTCCCCCCAGGAAGACACAACCACCGGATGTGGACTTCCGATCATCAAGTGAGCTAGCCCAGTCGGAGTCACTGAAGGCACGAAGAGCGAGGGGAGTCGAAGAAGGTTTGAAATGCAAACCAAGATGAGACGTCCCTTTCAGGTAACGCAGAACACGTTTTAATGCAATCCAGTGAGGCTGGAGAGGATTTGAGAGGAACTGACTCAGCTTATTGACAATATAACTGATGTCAGGTCTTGTGTGGCAGAGATATTGCAAAGCACCGGCGAGGCTGCGGTAGACAGAAGGGTTGTCAAGAGGAGATCCATCATGCAAGGAGAGTTTGGCACCGGTGGAGACTGGAGTGGAGCAAGGCTTGCAAGACAACATGTTAGCACGTTCAAGTAAGTCATCAATATACTTGTGCTGTGATAGGTAGAGGCTAGTAGAGTTGCGATACACCTCAAAACCAAGAAAGTAATTTAAACTGCCAAGAGATGTGAGAGCAAATTTGGCATGTAGCCTAGCAATTAGGGCTTGAATAGCTTGTGGATCATTGCCTGTAAGCAAAATATCATCAACATAAACCAGTAAAATGATAAGAGTGTCACCGTGTCTAAGGTAAAATAAAGAGGTATCCGATTTAGGAGTATGAAATCCCCACTGATGGAGAGTGTGTCTGAGGGTGTGAAACCAAGCCCGGGGGGCCTGTTTGAGTCCATACAGAGCTTTGAGCAGTCGACAGACATGGTGAGGTTTGGTAGGATCCACGAAACCTTGAGGTTGGCTGACATAGACTTCTTCTTGTAGCAAGCCATTCAGAAAAGCATTATTCACATCAATTTGCTGAATATCCCAGTGATGAGAGACTGCTAGGGAGAGAATAACCTTGATAGTAGAAGCCTTGACCACTGGACTAAAAGTTTCAGTGAAGTCAACTCCAGGGGTTTGATTAAACCCTTTAGCAACAAGGCGAGCCTTGTGCTTAGCTACAGAGCCATCAGCATTGTACTTGAGCCGAAACACCCACTTAGTGCCTAGAACATTCATATGTGAGGCATAGGGAACTAGCTGCCAGGTTTGGTTGCGAGTCAGGGCATCAATTTCATTTTGCATTGCTAGGGTCCAGGTAGGATCAGTGAGAGCTTGGGAAAAAGAGGTAGGTTCAGGAGAGGAACAGGAGGGGGAAACATTGGTGAGAGCAGTGTTGTAGAGTTTAGGTTTGTAGATACCACTCTTTGATCTTGTTTGCATAGGATGAGTGGAGGAAGGTTGAGGAGTAGAGATGGTAGTCATGGTGGGCAGAACAGGAGAAACAGAGGGTGATGGAGGAGAAGTAGAAACTGATAAAGGAGTAGATAAAAGTGGAGAAGAACATACCTGATGAGGATTGTCGACTGGAGAAGGCAGAGAGGATTGGTCTGCTTGCAAAGGGGTGCTTCCAAATGACCTGTGAGAAACAACAGTAGGAAGAAGAGTAGAAAGAGGCAAACAGTGAGGAGATTTGGAGGCAGAAACAGGTTGTTTGGGTGGAAAAAGGGTGAGATAAGGAAATTCCTCCTCATTAAATTCAACATGGCGAGATATGAAAATTTGTCCCTTGGCATTAAGGCATAAATAACCCTTTTGATGTGGGCTGTAGCCTAGGAAAACACACTTGGAAGTATGAAAATCAAATTTGTGAGTAGAATAGTATCGGAGATAAGGAAAACAGCTACAGCCAAATGATTTCAGATTCATGTAATTCGGTTTCTTGTGATACAATCGTTCAAAAGGTGATTGATTATGAAGAGTGGGTGAGGGTAAGTTGTTGATGAGGTAGGTTGCAGTAGAGAAGGCTTCAAGCCAAAAAGTTAAGGGCATATGGGCATGAGAGAGCAAAGTGAGGCCCATTTCTGTAATGTGGCGATGTTTCCTTTCGGAGACACCATTCTGTTGATGGGTATAAGGGCAGGTAAATCTTGGTGTAATCCCATGTTGAGATAAGTAGGGTAGAAAGGCTTTATATTCCCCCCCATTGTCTGTGTGAATAGCTTTGATTTTAAGCTCAAGTTGAAGTTCGATATGAGTTTTAAATTTAATAAAAGTAGAGAGAGCTTCAGACTTGAGTTTCAGTGGATAAAACCAAGTAAACCTTGAGTAAGCATCAATGAAAATGATGTAATATCTATGGCCAGCAGATGATAGATAGGGTGAGGGTCCCCATATGTCTGAGTATATAATTTCAAGTGGTTTATGGACTGTTATGTTATGATTAGCAAAAGGTAACTTATGAAGTTTACCATGTTGACATGAATCACAGAAACTAATAGTATTTGGATTAATGGGCAGATTCATTGACTTTGCTACAAGCTTTAGTACATTGATGGACGGATGTCCAAGCTTTGCATGCCAAACATTTGCATTAATGTGAGCAATATTTGCTTCAACTTGATCTAAAACAGTGTTAGGAAAATGAGAACTTAAAGCTGTGGAGTCTTTAGGAAGAAATGCAGAAGATACTCTGGGTGAAGTAGACTGAAGTCTTTGTTGTGTGATAGATGTAGGCTGAGGAGATGTTTCAAGGCTGTAAAGGCCATTCCGAAGCACTCCCCGAAGCAGAATCATTCCTGTAGCCTTGTCCTTAAAGAGACAACACTCATCAGAAAATTCAACAACAATTTTATTATCCTTTGTCAGTTTTGAAATACTTAAGAGATTTTTTGTTATAGAGGGCACATGTAATATTTGTTTTAAAGCAAGAGGTGTATGTGTATTATCATGAAATTGTATGCATGAGGAGCCAATATGAGCTATAGGTAAGGTGTTACCATTTCCCACTGTCAGTTGCTCCTTGCCACCATATTCTGATCCAATGGACAGATTCTGAATATCTGCTGTAACATGATTTGTTGCACCACTGTCAACAAACCATGTGGTGTTGCTGCTGTCTGAAGTAGTATAGGGCTGATTGTGAGCAAGAAAAGTTTGGGGAAAGTTGTGTGTAGGCTGTGTAGGCTGAGGATTCCCCTGAAAATTAGACTGTGAGTTGTGAGATTTCCAATTAGACTGTGTACCTTGCCATGTCTGATCAAAACGCTTGTAGCATTTTAGGGCATCATGTCCTGGTTTCTGGCATAGCTGGCAGAAAATGCGAGAATTTCCAGACCATCTTCCTCCTCTGCCACGACCTCCTCTGCCTCTAGAGCCAGTAGTTGAATGTCTTCCTTGATTGTTGTTTTTGGACTGATTGCTATAATTAGCAAAATTTGCAGCAGGTGCTAAAATATTGGTTTGAGAAGCTGTATTTAATTGTTCCAGTCGGGTCTCATGCATCATTAAGGAATATTGTGCTTCTTGAAGAGTGGATAAAGTCATAGTATGAGTTAGAAGTACAACCACAGGGTCATATTCATGCCCTAGTCCATTTAGTGCACTAAGGATAAGATCTTGTTCAGTTACAGCATGTCCTGCTAAAAGAAGTGCATCTCCTATTGATTTAATTTTTTGCATATACTCACTGATGGTTAATGATCCTTTCTGAATGGTTGAAAGTTGTTGTTTCAGCTGTAGAACTCTTACCATTGAAGTTTGAGCATAGAGTTTCTCAAGGATTTGCCAAGCCTCAAGAGAAGTTTTGGACTGATTCACCTGGCCAATAACTTCCTCTCCTATTGTGGAGAGTAACCAACACAGAAGAAGTTGATCTGATCTGCGCCAAGCACGGTAAGCTGGATTTATTTGAGCAGCAGTTGATGATGATTCTGAGGAGAACTGCTGAGGAGGAGCAACATCTGCAGAGATGAAAACATCAAGCTCAAGGGCTCTAATGGCAGCCAAAACTTGAGCTCGCCAGTGAATAAAATTTTCCCTATCTAGTTTGATGGGAAAGTTGAAATTGAGTGTTTTTGCAAGAATTGAAAAATCAAGGGAGGTTTCATAAGTTTGTGTTAGCTGTGTTGAAGGATGATTTGTAGAGGATGACTGATTTGTTGTGTCTTCCATTTTTAGACGTTTGTCTAGAGAGGCTCTGATACCATGAAAATGAATGAAAACTTCGTATATTTGTATTGATTTTTCTGTAACCTAAAGGTATGTACATGGAAACCTTTATATACAAGTAGCTCTGACAGCTCCGTGCATAGAATACAAAATTGTTATAACAGAATTTGTTATATCTATCTTCTAGAATGTTTCCTAGCTGTGTTCTCCTTAGTGAGGATTCATAGTAGAATTAGATGGTCCTCCTTGTATTGGTCTTTTGTATTGTATCGATGGGCTTGAACTAATAGCTACTGTTGGTCCATCCTTAGGCTTTGTCATATGTTGAGGTGAAATGAGTAAAGGGCTTCTCGTAACACTCCTACCTCTTCTTGTTCACACTATCGCCTACACAGTCCTCGCATCATCAGCCTCCGTCTAATCAAACCCAATTGCGGAAATAGGGTTTAAGGAGTAGGCAAAAAGGAAACTTGGATCAATCTGAAATTTTTTGGTGGGATTGTGGCGTTGGACGATACCAGGGGTTAACAGGGGCATTGGGGTATCGTTAGGTTCAGATTTAATTGCATCGATGTGGCTGAAGTTGCAGCGACATATGGGCTGTTCCAACCATTCTAAGAGATTGAAAAGAGCGTGGAGTTGCTCTTTTGATGAAATGCAGGATTGGATTTGCCATCCTCGCTTCGGTGTGGGGCTTAGAACCTAGCAAACCACGAGGTTCTGTTCTAATAAAAAGATGCGTATCACGACGTCGTCGTTAAGCTGTGTTCTTAGGGAGAAAATAAGAACAGCCTGTAATAAGTAGCTGAAAATGGCTTGCCCTCACGCAGGATCGAACTACGGACCTTCAGTTTACAAGACTGACGCTCTACCACTGAGCTATAAGGGCTTCTCCTGCTAGTCGGAATTCAGAATTACTTATCTCAAGTAATACATCATGAATTCACTACAGGACGCGCTTCTTAAATTCTAAAGAGCCGAAGTGGCGAGGGAAACGGCTTCACATGGACGACGAAAGCACAAACACTTTCGATCCTGTATGCTTACATTTGCCATTTGCCATTTGTTATTCTTTTTCTGTTTTTTTTTGGGATTTCACTTAAATCCTTTTTGATGAACTTTGAGAATCCAATTCTTGTTCACAGGATTTGATCCATGCCATCTTCAAACACGTTTGGTCCAAAACAGCTGTTGGTTTGTACTCGTTCACGTCTCTGTTCTTATCTTCCGACCATTAATCTTTCATTTCTTATTTCCATGTTTCTATCCTCAAATTGTCCACTCTGATGCAGAGCGTGAGAGAAACCAGGTCACCAATGCTATGAACTGTGAGGTTTGCAATATGCTTTCTAACTTTTATTTTAGCCTTTTCGTTTCCTCTAATTAACTTGATTGTTGCTTATTTATTGCAGGTAGGTGTTGGGACATCTAAGAAGAATCGCCCCACTTTAGGTACTTTCGGATCCTTTTTCAAATTTGCTGTTTTTCTTTCCCAAATTCTTCTGTTGCTTTTGCTTATGTGACTGCAATTTTGGTTGAGGTTCTTAAAAATTAATTAGCAAAATTTACGATGTGTTTCTTATGTTACTGTTGTAGCTAACTCAATTGCGCTAAAGCTGAGTTGTGAGCTCGTGAAGACTTTCATCTCAGGTTAATTGCTCTGACCCTTTTAGTATTTGCTCTTCTTTAATTGGAGACATAGTAAAGATCAACTCTTTTCACTTGGAATCGGTGGAATATTGTTGTTAAATTGGGATGGAGCTTTTCATATGGATGCAGAGGCAGTGCAGCGTGCTGCATTTATTGCTGAAGCTGAGGGAGGTACTAAGATTGAAGCCACTCACTTGGAGAGGATCCTTCCTCAGTTGCTTCTGGATTTTTGAGTAATTGTTAGATTACATTGCTCTAGTCATCAGACTTAGTTGCATTTTTGCAATTACATGGAGTTACCGAGAATAAATTGAGCATGTGAGGCATTTTCATAGGCTGGATTGTGGAACTTCTGGCTGTATTCCAGAACTTTTGCTGTTTACCTTACCAAAATCAATTATAACTTATATGTGAAATTGATCTTGTAAGTCTCCCTGTTTCCGTTGCTCTAAAAAGCTTGTCTCTGCAGGAATGGACAATTTCTATCGTCCAGCAAAGGTCATTGTTGTTGTCACAGTGTTCATAAGTTCAAGTAAACAGTGATTGTTACTGTCAATTGCTGGTGCCAGTGCCTTGGATACCTTAGCTAGTTGCCATCTCCTTCTGTCTGAATAAGATTGACCTTGTGGAATATGAAAGGTCAGAAGCATTCAGCCAGTATAACTTTATTAATTTGGAGCTTTTTTAACTGGCTATGCAAATAGCAGTATGAAGAGTTCATGAAATTGACTTTTGTATAGTGGATATCCATGTACGAATATCTGGAGGTCATCCTTTCCTGCTGCTGTATTTCCTGTTATGAGAAAATGGAACGAAATCTTCGACGCATAGTTTCATGTGTGCTTGGTTTACTTAGGAAAATGGTAGTAGAAATTATAATAAATATAATAAAGAATGAAAATAGATATGACTTCCATTCTTTACTATATTAGAAGTACGGAGTATTGCTCTAAAAGGGGATATAAAAATATTGTCATTCAATCATAATATATTACCAACTATCTTTTTTTATTCCTTACTCATTCCTTTCTTCCTGTCCTAACTAACCAAGCACCCTAGTTGATTGTTCTTTGAGAAATCCACTTACCATTGTATCCACTAAAATAATAACAACATTTTAGTAATAACCTTGTTGAGATGCGGAGTTTAAGAAAATACAAAAGTACAAAACTTTACTCTTAACTAATAAAGAAGTTATTTTTGATAAATTAAAAAAAAGTGTATGAAAACTTTACTCTTAACTAATAGAAATGTTATTTCTAATAAATTAAAAAAGTTTATAAAATGATTGGAAGAAAAAAATTGCCAAATGTATATAAAAATAACTACATAAACAAAAAAATAAAATCAAAACTAAAATCAATTTTTAAAAAATAAAGAATAAATAAGTAATTAAATAAATAGGAAAAAATAAATAAAAATTGTGAAAAAATACTAAACAAATAAATTAAATAATTAAAAGAATAAGTCTTCAAATGACATATGAAAAGAGATAGAGATTTTTTTTTAAAAAAAGAAGAGAGATGGCAAAGTGGATCCGGATTGTGATCAATAGGTAAAGATTTGGGTTGACTAGGCCTTGGGCTCGAAGGTTGTAACTCAAGTTTGAGTCTAACTTGAAGCCCAACTAACTTGATGAACAAAATAATGTCGTTTTAAGCTGTGAACCATTATATAAATGAAGTAAAATAACTTTATTTTATATTCATATGGTTACTTACATAGGTGTACATGTGATTGTGTAAGTCATTGTATGTTTTGCAGATTTACATAATCACATACATGCCGTCATTTAATTATCTAAAAATTTAGCTTGATATTAACACTCTTTTGATTTATCATCTAAAAATAATGTTATTAGCAAATAAAATAGTACATCTTTTTATATGTTCTTAGTCAGTGCATTCATAACTACCGAGTCCTAACATACTTTATTATAAACTTTCTCTAAATCAATGAAATTATATATAAATTCCTTTATTTATCCCTGTAGTATACTATTAATTGTCTAACAGATGTATAGATTCTCAGCCTGTTTGGAAACATTCGAATTGAATTCATTAACGAATTGAATTTAATTACATTAATGAGATTGAATTGAATTCAATTTACGCTGTTTGAAACAAATCCAGTAATATCAGAATTGAATTCAATTACACTATTTGAAACAAATCCAATAAGATTAGAATTGAATTCAATTATTTCATATGACATATTTACCCATGACTAAAAATAATGTTATTAACTAATAAACATTTACACTTACATTAATGCAACTTATAAACATCAATTTCATTATAAGTAATATCATCAAAAAAGTTTATTATTAAAATGAAAAGAAAAAATTGA
>JAOSBK010000206.1:3550995-3595332 GCA_027568895.1 Erythroxylum shatona | reverse complement strand
TGCATTGTACCAATGAATGCATTCAATAGTCTCCCACCACGTTATAGGTCATATGTATGATTTTAAATGGTACCATTGGATCTTTTTTTCTTTGCCTTGAAGAACACATTGGGGGGTGATTTTCAGCTTGGCACGAATTTTACTTTTTGATGACAATAATTACATTTGCAATAGAAAATTCAAATGCAGAGACTTATGCTACCTCTCTTTTTTTTTGTTTTTTTGTCTTGCATAAATGAGATCATGTGGCGGCGTCAAGATTAAATTTTACAGACTTTAGTTAACCCTTTTCAACTGACAGAAAATCGGGATTCGTCCACTTTAATCTTAAGTGTGTATGGATATGTTATATGCACGTAGTCCAATCTGACCGTAATCAAATTTTGGGTGCAGAAGAAGATAAAAAATTTACAGATTTTGAGCAGATCATGATAATTGAATAAACATGAATAAAACATAAAATAATTTAAAAATCGTACCTTATTTATTTTTCTGTTAAAAATCTTTGAAACTTTTTATAATTGATCAATCACGAGCTGTTTAAGTGTCCAGCCTCTAATGGTATCCACAAAGCAATCCTCTAACTGATTTGAGAGAAAGAAGACAAAAAGTACTAGCTTCTAAAAAGCTTTTCCCTTCAAATAAAAAAATCATAAGAGGCTTTTATTAAAATTAAATACTAATTTTAATTATAATTAATTTAATTTTAATAAAGTCAAATATCTCATATTTGATCCCTAAAGTTTTTCAAACTTTATAATTAAGTCAAACTTAATTCAATTGATTTTTTCTTAAATTGCTCTTTGATATGTGACCCGTTATGTTCCTAATAAATTGGCAATGATTATAAATTATAATTCTAATTCAGAATTAGAATTGGATAAATTAAAACTTCTTTTAATTTATCTTTAATTCCTTAATTAAATAATTCATAATCATAGATCATAAATCATGATTAACGTCTAGCAACATGTCATGATTACTCAAATATCAGGAATGTCAAAGTAATTGACTTAACATGTCCATGCATTGCTATGAAGTATAATTTAATTCTTTCGTCATTCAATATTCTAATTGGACAGAGTATGGATACAGTGTCGACTCTTATCATCCAATTATGTTTGTTCTTGCTAATTAGTAATTGATTTATAATTGAAATTTGAAAACACTTTTTCAAATGTTAATTCACTCTAGCTAGAGAATTCCATAAATCATTCTTAATTAAGAACAGTAGAATATTCTCTCTAATTACTTTAGAGTGAGAAATCCTATATTGACTTACTCAACTATCTAAATATGGTTCATACTGTATCCAGTTACTACTAACTGAATTATCCTAGAATAATTCATAAGTAGTATCAAAACACAGTAATTCCCACATTAAATACCTTGGTAATCTCAAATCTGAGGATCAATTATACAACCATCATTATGAGATAATTCATAGACACATAAGTAATATTTCATCCGAAATTCTCATAATTAGATCAGTTCAATGACTTATTCTCTAATAGTCACCCACACATTAGTTTAAGTATCTTTATACTTTAATATATGAGATTAATTACTTTCTTCATAAGAAAGAAACATAATGTGTGCTAGTTTTACCGTTTCAACAATGTCCAGTCTTGATGAAACTACAACTAGGAACAATTAGGAATAACACATAAGTGTAAATTGAATCTCATCATAATTTCAATTACACAGTAATTATTCCAAGGATTTTATCTTTAGTATTAAAACATAAAATATTAATTAAACTAATACATAAAGATAAATAAAGCCTTTTCATTAACTCAAAAATAATGTCATACATTAATTTGCACCCAATTGATTGGCTACAAGGGCATAAACTAACATTATGATGATAGGCTGTTTGTAATTATACACCCCTTTTATTAATTAAATCCTTATTTAATTTCTTAAAAAATTACATACAATTCACATATAAAACAATTCATTTTCTATTCATTTCTACTCAAAATATTCTTATTATGACATTATGTCCCTATTTTTAATTAATTTTTATGAATAAGCAAAAATTAAAAAATCCTTAATAGCAAGTAGTCCAACATTATGTATGCATTTAATTAATAAGGAGAATTATGAGGGCTTGAATTTTGCGACTCCAGTGAATGTGAATAGAAAAAGAAATGAGATAATAAATGATGAAGTTTTAAAAGTTTTAAAATTAGTATACAAATTTTACAAATTTTAATTAAATGTCTAAATTTTTTAAGATAAGACAGTTTAATTTAAAAGATTATTTTATTTATATTTTGTTAATATGGTATAACTAATTTGAATAATAGTATTTCATCTTCATATATGATTTTTAATTATAAATCAATATCTGCATCTCAAATATGTAACTATGAATCTATTTTTGTCACATGAAAACTCATAAATCATATCATCAAAAATAAAGAATTACTTAACCCCTCCAACAGTTAATTATTATGTTATTTGACTAATTATATAAGGAAAATATTAATAAATATAACCTTTTGAACTAAATTATTTATTTTTTAAAAGATTAAATATTTAATTAAATCCATTAGAATTAAATATTAAGTAATATCTTTTTCTTTTTTAATTCGTTATCCTTCAATGAAATATTCATTTCGAAACCTAGAAATTGAAAGGCTCTCCAGAGATATTTTTAAGTAACCAGGTCGAGATTAGGATGTTCTTTCGAATTAACTTCAACTTCTATTTACTTGTATGTTTAATATAACAATTAGAAGCAGAGTAATTTATATTTTGTTTTTTTTTGGAAATCAGAGTAATTTATATTGTACAAAAGCAAATTAAAACTTTATAAAAAGTTACATAGATGTTGAAATTGCATCCTCCTTGATTAGTCATCCACAACAACACTAATCATCCTCATTCTAACTTTTAATATACTTATTTTTATTAATTGTATTATATATATGATTATTTAACAACAGTTCATATGTTACTGTCAAAACCTACGTTTGTTTATCGGGTCGGGTCCATGAAAGTAATAATAAAGACAGGAGTTGGTCGGTGTCTAAATTAATGTCTCCAAATCCCATTTTTCAGGAGCAATTAAGTTTGTTTAGAACAGTCGGCGAAGTATGAAAGCAGCTCGTTACGAATAATTTTTAATGATTAAAAAACTTTAGAATGATTTAATAGTAAAAATCTTCAAATATTTAACTTTTCGGTTAAATTTACTTTAATAATTTTGATTGTAAAAAATTGATTAATTGATTAATTTTTATTAATTAATATATTAAATATAAATTAAAATTAATTAATTAATTAATAATATTTTTAATTAAACTTTAAGTTTTCGATAAATAACAACAATCTTTCTTAATCATATTTTAAAATTTTAATTTTATTCCGTCTTTAGCTAATTTTATGACGGTCTAATATAGATTAAATATTTTAAACCAATTTTTTTTTTCCAATTTTAAATTAATTCGGATTAATTATGCAGTTAAGTTGTTTGCCATGTGAATTAATTCACCTTATTTTGGAGTTGTTTTTTAATTAATTCAGATTAATTAACCGTGACATTGCTCAAGTCATCATCCTGTGTCACACTGACCTGTGTTGTATACTTATCCACATCATGGTCCTAAGAAGTAAGCTCGCATACGTTGAAGATGGATTAATAACTATACATATGCTCATTGTCACATACATAGAGTAGCAAAAGTATTCATAACAATTTTGCTCAAAATTGGTAATAATGAATTGTAAAGTGTTAATTTTTTTAAATTATTTAATTTCTAAATTTTTTAATGAAATGTTTAAATTTCAAAATATAATTCAAAGCTTTATTTTTGTTAATATTTTATTGTTATATAAGTGATAAAATATGTAATAACTAAGATATAAATCGACTATGTGACATCATTTTTCGTATAGTTTTTCATATCGAATATTTAAAATATACAATAATCAATGTATTTATAATAAGAGACTAAAAAAATTATATGATAAAAGCGAAACGTTATTTAGCTCATTCAAATATTAGGGAGTACTTGTTTCGAGGTAACGGAAAAAAAAAGTACAAGTATGGAATGAAAACTCATGTTTGGTATCAACAGAGGTAACACTTTTATTCTCCTATTTTCAGCAATACTTCATTCCTCTGGATTACTAGCTATACTTCATTCTCATTTCTTACTATATTCATTCCTATTCTCATTCTCATTTTTTCTGTGAACCAAACGTTCCCTTAGTATGATGTTGCTAATATTATAATTCAATTCACCTCTTAAATTTAATTTGAACTAATTAAATTAAATAATTAAATTTATTATTATAAATTAATATTTAATTTAACTTTAAAAATCTTAATATAGTAAATATTTAATTGGTTCGAATGTAATGTTTTTACTATATGTTTTTTATTGATATTAGTCATTATCATCTGCGAATCAAACAAACACCTCCATCGTTGGATACCAAGTAATTGGGAAAAGGTGCCAAGTATAGTGAGCTAGTTTGATTATACCGAGGAATTTACAGGGAGTTTCACAGTACTTTATGTTCAAATCTCAAGAACAGCATACAATAGAGTCTAGGAAGGACAAACCAGAAAAGAAAAAAAAAAAAGAAGACAAGTCTGGGATCGAACTCCTAAGCAACGTGCGCCTCGATAACAGTATACAGCAGGAATATGCGGTCAACCCTCAACCACGCAAAAATGTGAAGCGAATAACCTACTTGGTCTATGCAACTTCACGGCAAACACAAGCTTTTGCTAATATTTAATGGCGATTCAGATATGTAGTAGGCTTAGATTTCGGATACTACACGTAACTTCGTTGGACGGCGTGAATTTTGATTCTTTTCAGTTCTTCACATGAACTTCAGAACAGCCAGTCTTAGATTTCTAACCAAATCCTTCACTGTCATCGTTTCCTCGTCATCCATCTGCAGAAACGTAGTTTCATCTGTATGACTCAAAACTCATAAAACCGAACCATTTTCTAGGGAGGGACGATAAGTTGATATTTGTTTTTAAAGTTAATTTGACACTATTCTTTGCGCATGGCGCACTTAAAAGATGAATTTGTAAACACATATATTTGATGTCATGTACTTATATGGTGTGAATGAATCTCAGTTGAGACACTGATATGTAATTAGCTTCTAAAAGGGCATTGGAAAACAGTACGTACCCGAGCAACTATGGTAATATGAAGGGTGGAATTTCCAAATGGCAGGACGCTGGTAGTAACAATAGAAACATGAAGATTCTCCATTTCGTTTAGTATTTTGGCAAGAAGACCATTTCTTTTCTCGCAGTGTATTCGTATGAGTAGATCCTTGTCAGAAACTGTTGCTTCGATCTCCGGGAGAGCCGAATTGAAGCGACCACCAGAGTTTGAATCGTCACATGAAGAAGAGTCGTCATCGGCAGATAGCTGAGACTTCCTGACAAGAACGACTGATTCCACAATTTGCTTCTGGGTCTGCTCTTCCAGTTCCTTGACTCTTTCCTGAAGTTGTTTTACATACTTGACAGCGTCTCCGAGGACAGAAGCTTTGTCCATCTGAAAAAAAAAAAAAAAAATCATGAACATGAATCATTCATGATCTAGTGCCATGTATAGAGAATAGTACTATGAATCCATAATACCTTCTTCAGGCCAGGAACAATGGACGATAGTGCTATGAAACGCTGGCTAATCTTTTCTCTCCTCTTTCTCTCGGCCATAATATGGTCATGTGCAAACGAAGGATTTCTAGTCATAGACGTGGATTTAGACCTCTTGTTACTTGCTTGGTTGTTCCTTGAATCGTAACGATTCTGGTTTTCATAAGAAACCTTCGAAATAAAAGGCTGAAAGTTCATGTTCCCTGGAGACAAAGCCTCTTCCTTTGGGTTCAGGTTGAAGCCTAGACCCCTGAGTAGCTCCTGGGAATCGTTTGTCGGTGAAACTGAGGCCTCAAAAGAAAGAATCTGAGAGGTTGTCGAAGAGGGTGTTGGTGGTTGTTCAGCTGTGATGCCTGAGTTCCAGCTGCTGGTTTTCTGCTGTTTAGATGGCCTCCCAAAGCTATTTCGAGTAACATCTAAAGCGGAATTGCTTATGATATGAGTTTTTAGATTAGGGTAAGAGGAATGTCTATCCAAAGATAAAGATTTATGGAGATTTTCTCCAACTGAAGTTGTCATATTTTGGGCGGTGAACCCATCGACAGAGCTGATATTGCACTGAGAAATGAATTGGTAATCGTCCATGCTCTGCAAAAGTAAGACAATGATCAACTTAAAAGAAAACAAATAAATGGCTCCACACAGCTCATAATCAAGTCGGGATTTAATTAAAATCACAAGAAAAAGAGGCTTGGATCTTATAATCAAAATCCTTGAACTTATGTGCCAAGTGATGAACATTACCAGGTCTGTGAACCATCTAGCTGATGCTGCATCCATGACGAAGCTTCTTTGTTTCCTTTAGATGAACACCCTGAAGGAATTGGAATTCCTGATCAGTGCACCAATTCCTTCTCTATATTACAACACTCTAGCCTGAAAACTAAAACCAAACCCAGACCTATAGGTACCCAGGAACTTCGGGTTGATCAATATTAGCTTTTAACCTAGCTTTCTGACAGCTGACTAAATTCTGGTTTATCCAAGTATTGAAGAACAATCACAGGATTACCATGTTCTTGGAAGTGCTAAAATGGTTTTTATTCTGGTTTTCTATCCAACAACAAACGATGATGTTCCCTTATTATAGTCGAATTCTGATGCACGAATGCATCTCCTACCCACGTGTGAACATTTTGTCTTTACTTAAGACTGTCTCATTATCCAACTGAAAGCCTTTCTGAAGCAAAGATGGGATTGACTTAAACAAAAACCAACCTGACATCGATTGAGACACCATGTCTAAGGTATCGAGTAAAGAAGCAATATATTTCTTATCATTGCCCACCGATCTAAATATATAAGATGGTTACTCACCTTTGTTCCCATTGCAAATCTTCAATGATCTTGATGTGATTCTTTAGCTTACTTGGACTATTATGTAACATAGGGTTCATTGACTTTGTTTTTGTTTTTAGGAGCATTTATATAATTCTGTTCCTAATAAAAAAATGAACTAATTACCAATATAATTATATTTCCTTGCTTTTAAAAACAAGGCTATTTATTGGGTTTAGGTTTTATTAAAAATGATAATAAGACTTTTTTTTTCTTGACTCAAATTTTAGTCAAATAATTTAAGTTCTGTTTAATTAAATTAAATTTCAATTTCAAATTAAAACAATATTAATTTTATTTATTATATTAAAAACAATTTGATAAATTGAGTCGAATTAGTTTAATACGTTAAAGTAGAGTTAGAGAAAAATCAAAATTTGATCAACTTGAATATCCAATTTTGCCAACCCTAGGTTATTCTTTTCTTTACCAATAGACTTTACAATTTACTAGCCAATTTGATAAATTTCAAAAGAACAAGTCATTTCATTTGTATGAAGATGAAGATCAAATTAACTCCTGAGTTCATGATTGAATTCTGAATCTAGTAGAACTATACAATCAAAACCTAAATTCTCCAAAGTACAACTCATAACAATTGGAAACATCAGTTCATGTCCATCATCACATTATTATGAATTCATTATTGGATTGAGCTGTTAGGAAGAGTTTTACATCCAAAAACATATTATTTTTCTTGAATGGAAAGATCTTCCTAATCTAACTATTGTTGCATTAAACCTGGCAAAATCGTGTGTCAATTATTGGATAAATGTTTATATATGACAGAGTTGCTGTATATTTATAAATTGTAATAATTATAAATAACATAAACGTTATGATAATAAAACCATCTGTTATCGTAATATTATTGATAATTCACAGAAGGGTTCGCAGTGTTCCAACAGAGAGGAACCGAAACCATAGAAAAAAGACAAAACAGGGGTCTGGTCCTAATCATTATTGACGACAGATCAGAATCCTGTACATAATCCAAAGATGTTCTCCCTACAAGCCTACACAACAAAACAAAATGGTAAGGTACCAAGTTGTCTTATTCGAAGCATGATGCTTGCAAACTTTAGATTTCATGTAATGAATTTGTGTTATTTGATGTTATTGAATTAATATGTATTATTTGTTTACAAGAACATATATTATTTGTTTGTAATTTATTCAATATTTATAAAACGTATTTAATAAGTAATTAAAACCATTAATTTTATAATTTTATCATAAAATTTTAAATTAAAGAATAAAAAGTTTGTGTTCTATGTTACAGTTTGGCAAAATATATTTTGGTTACCTGATGGAGTTGGCGCTTTATAAGACAACCTGGCATGTCGCATCAGACACGTACCACGTTGATACAAGTTCTATTTTGTCTCATATATACATTTACATTGATTAATTATTTAATAAATGATATTATGATCTCGTATTTTTATTTCTGTTAAAAATACCTTTTTCTTATTTAAATTTAAAAAAAATTAATTTTAACTTAAAATCAATTAATAAAACTTAATTTATAATCAAAATCAGAATGAAGGAATTTATTGTAATTTACTAGTTTTATCGTAAATTATTATTGTTTTATTTATCATTTGAAAATTTCTCTATTAAATAAAAATAAGGTTGCGTAATATTAGACCTTTTTAAACTCTACGACTTAGCAAGATTTTTTCTTGGTGGTGTTGTTAGTAGTTTTAGGGGGCGTTTGGTTTGAGCACGGGGTTGGGTATGGATATGAGTATAATAGTAGAAGGGGATGAGAATGGATATGAAAAATAAAAAATGACGTTTGGTTTGTAACTTGGGTTTATGTAATAATACCAATAATGTTGCTTGGTTTGTTGCATTAATGAGAATGAAAAATGATATAATACCATTTAATGATATAATACTATTAATGGTTTGTTGCATTAATGATGAGAAGATGAGAAAACCTTGGAATGAAAACTTGATACTCACCTATTTTGGAGGGTTTAGTAGATTTTCAAATTTCATGAGATAAATCCATTACCTTGAAATTGAAAATCCCAAAACAAACAATATTTTTTACAATTATTTCATTCCTTTATTCCTAAATCCTCAAACCTTAGTTTCATTGTAACTTCTTATTTGTTCTGCTTGTGCCTCACAGGCTTTTACTATTTTCAGTAAGCTCCCGTTCAATACAGGAACTCTGATCTTAAGCCTCTTTTAAGTTTTTGTGCAATGCACGAACTCTGATCTTAAGTGGGAATGGCATTGGACACTTTCAGACTTCGAGCCTGATACGGCAAAAAATCCAGTTAACTCGAGCTAAATCTGTTAACATCAAGTCGAACCTGACCTAAATGTTCTCTCTTATTCCTAAGCCTCTCCTCTCATGACCAGGAAAGGCACCACTAGTGCGATTCCTGTTAAGCCCTGCAATGGTCGGAGCGTCTAATGCAATTAGAAGTGGAGGGAAGAAGAAAAGACTCGAGCAAAGGACGCTTGGTTGCTTCTCCCACTAGAATATGGAGGCAATTGAATAAACAGAACAAACATCATAAGAACCAGAACCAGAACCAGAACCAACATGAAATCCAAACACATTTTTTGAGGTTTTCTTTTTCTTTTTCTTTTTCCAATTTATTGATGAAATCGAATCCCCTACACTCTACAGCGAAGGAGATGAAACAAACTGTCTGGGTAAGATAAAGAGATCTTTCCCTTCAAATGGGGAAGTCCAGTCATGGGAACCAGAAGCAGGTGTTTCAGCATTTGCAGCTCCACCATCCATCAATCTTGGCATGGAGGTACCATTGCCACTGGTAGCTGATCTTAAAGCTAACTTAACCGCCAACCCAGATCGATTTGAATCATAGATTTCGCCGCCATTCTTTAAAGAACCAGGATCCATCCACAATCCACCAAGGCTTGGTGATGATAAACTGCGATCCATACTCCAGTCTATGCTGTTATAGTCTAAATGTGCCATCGAGCCTGCAGTGCTCCAGTCTACTGGAGATGAGGCCCCTGACGAACCAGTGGAACCCAAGCCAGAGAAAAGTCCAAGTGAGGAAGCAGCAGCAGCAGCAGTATTTGATGTTGTTCTAATTCTTAAACCATTTCCTCTGCTTGTTCCTGGAGAAACCCCTGGAATGTTGCTGGGAACAAGCTGTTGCTGGTGTTGATACTGAATTTGGTGGAACATCTGGTTTGAATTAACATTGCCAGGGTTGAGACTTGTTGTAATTGGAACGTTAGGCATCATACCATTGGGCTTCATGGTATCAACACCATTTGTGGGATACCAACTGCTTGTCGTCCCAGGAAAAGATGAGTTTATACTTATAGCTGGAACAGGCTTGGTGTTTACTGATTGAGGTCGCTGCATCATCACAATTGGTTCCCTAACTACTCCTGGCTGAAGGTTCTTATATTCACTTCCAACAGCAACATACCGGGTTTCTGCCTTAGCTGGTGGAGGTGACACATGCAGAGACGACGTCAAAGAATAAGAAACTGAGGTATTGGACCCTGCAATATGCCACTTTTTTTCCATCGATACAGCAGGTTGTTGAGGTTTTGCCCACTCCAACTTCTGTTGAACTTTCTTCAAAGGCTGCAAGCTTTTACTTCCTGCTTCTAAGGATCCTCCAACTGAGACAGATGTTTTCGTATAGTTAAAATCCTTGTCATCTCTTCTTTGTTGTATCATCAACGGCTGGTTGGATCTGGGTTGTGGACTTACCACATTCTGCCTCAATGCTACTGAAGGTTTAGAATTAGTAGCTGACCGAGGATCCCTTGTTTCATCAGGCTTTGGGGGAAGAGAGGTTGGTTCAAGCTTTAGTGTTCTTAAAATCTCTGCAGCCTTGTCAAGATCACCCTCAGAGGACACCAGTGCTCTTTCAACCTCCTGCTTTGTGCATTTATATCTGATCTCCATATCAGCAATTCGAGTAAGTTCATCAGATATGTCAATTTTCAAATTACCACCACCAAGGTGTTGATCCCTATACTTGTCTGCATCTTCATTTCTTTCAAACAGCCAGGTAACAGATTCTTCTACTTTCCCTTCATTCAATATAAGAGCCACGGTAGCCCGTTCATGTGGAAACCCCATCGCAACCAGCTGTTGAGCAAGTGCCTCAAGCTTTCTTGACATAAGATAGGTACTGCATCGCTCATGCAACTCCTGAGCTCGTCTCTCCTTTTGACGCTGATGCTTCCGTTCATTCTTTTGACGAATTTTTTCCCGCTTGTCAGTGTCAGCTCCTGGAATTATTTCCTGTCGGGCTGGAGGATTAGACATTTTATCTTTGTGATCTTCTGATTCACCAGACCAGCTACCATTGTTTGAGACAGAATCATACTCAACCCCAGCACCATACAAACCACCAACATGATCATCTGTTTCATCAATGGTCTGGAAACGGCCATTAATTTGTAAAGGTGAAGCAGAGGATGCTGGAACGGTTTCAAGTGTGTGAAAGGTTCCAGAAAGTGGGTTATAAGCACTAGCTGGGATACCACTACCTCCACTTGTCGCTCCTGCAGGCTTTGATGGAGCCTTCTGAGCTTCCTTCACAACCTTTTTATCCTTGGACTTGGCTTTTGATGCTGGAGACATTGTTATCTTGTTTATAGACAATTTATACCTGGAAATTATTTATTTATTTTTGAAAAATAAACTTTAATTTGTAGTCTAGTGAACAAACTAAAATATCACAATTACCACGACACTTAAAAAGCCTCTTCTATGGTCATCATGCATTCACAATTTCATGAAATCTTAAGTATTTAGATCTCCAAACACTTGATCGACCATGTTAATTAACCCAGTGCAGCAAATTTTCTTCTCTATTGCATCTTAAAGCAATTCAGAAAAGGGCACTGAAATGACAAGACTTCACCCACTTTTCCTATAAACCAGAGAGAATAAACTAGTATTTACAGCAACTTCCAATTGGCTAAAAATAAAAGGCAAGTTAAAGGGTAGCAACTATCTGCAGGAATTAGGAAATTTTGAAGTGATTAGAGTCAAAAGATCCTTTTTGACAGAAATTAAAACTTTAAAGCTCCACAGATGAAATGGCTACTGAGTAGTAATATTGAATTTAAATCTTGAAAACCAGCCCAAAATTGGCATTATCGAATATGTTGACTATTCATCTCCAAAAGTCAATAAAACACGATTTGCTAAATCATATGCATATCTACACTTTTGCCGCCACACTAGAGATGTGAACCTAGTTCCACTAATTATAAAATTCTTCCAAAAGAAATTTAAAATGCACTAATGGAATAGACCACTTTCTTACATATGAAAGTCTAAAAGAAAACAAGATTACACAAGTTATAAGCCCATTGCATCGTCTTTCACGTCTTGTAATACTATAACAGCGACTTCAATTTCCTTAAATTCATCGAATATTGATGAGTAAACAATGCATGAAACTGCAGTCAAGTAAAATTTCCGCATTGTTCCGTTAATAATAAATAGAACACTTCATAGAGTTGGGTTTATTTCATTATCCATATACTTCCGCACTTAGGTTAGTAGAAATAGACCATGTCTGATACGACAGAACTCAATTTCACCAACGATTTCTCACTCATGCACCAGAAAGCCACATGCTTTGCTGTCACTTTCATTCCTCAAGTGATGCATTCAGAATTCTAAGATGTTCTTTGCCAATGGTTCAAATTCAAGCGACTACCGTGTGAGTAATTTATGAAACTAATTTGATCCCAGCTTTTGATCCTATTAATAGCTGATCAAACCAAACTCAAACATTGCATAGCTTATAGCTTTACTTCTATATTCACATTTCCGAGCATCGACACTCCTCTATCACAGAGAAGAATATGTAATCGACCTAAAACGCAACAGGGACGATGCACTTGAAATGTTTCATCAAATTTGAAATTAAACAACATGAATTCAACAATTATCGACAATTTCTCCTTTAGACTTCTTCATTAACTCACTGGCCCCATATTAATCGAATAAAAATAAAAAAAATAATAAAGATTGGATCGGATATTTGAACGCAGAATCAACCAAAATTCGAAATCCCAATTTACAGAGAAATGAAACACATCGGTCAGGTAATCAAAGAAGATCAACGATAAAACGAGTGAAGGAAAGAGAAGAGCCACACCTGTAGAGAGAGAGAGAGAGCACGAAAAGGTCACCGGCCGATCGGTGGTTTAACGTCAGAAACAAGGGAGAATACGAGAGAGAGAGAGAGAGCGAAGGGGCGAAATGAAGTGAGAGTCCAAACTCAATCCACAGAATTAGGGTTTTGAGATAAAATAAATAAATATAAAAGAAAAATCGAGAAAAAGGAGATTTGGCAAATCCAAAAAACTAACCTCTTGTATTAAATTAATTATTATAATTTCTAAAAAATATTAATCCTTTAATACGATGTTAAAAATAACGTTATTTTAGAGTAAATAATAAGAAAAGAGTATTATAAAATTAAAATTATAATTTTTTTGATAATTTTTAAAATTTTTGACAATATATTAAATTAAAAAGGTGTTTAGCGAATTTAACTTTAAGTATATTATTTTAAATTATGGAATATATACTATAATAAACCGTTTATTATAATTAATTAGCACCAACGGGCCGGAAAAATATCAGGGTCAGGCCCTGTAGGCCTCACCACCTTTGGTCCTTAAAATGGGACCAGATTCTCTGGTCCACTTTTTGTGGATCAACTCTGTGCCACTTCATCTAGTCCATCTATTTATATAGGACCCACGTAAATAAATGGGTCAAATAAAGTGGCACAAAGTAGGCCCACAAAAAGTGGACCAGAGGATTTGTCGCCCCTTAAAACACATCAAGTTCGTTAGAATTGAAGTCATGGGTTCTTAGAAGTTAGATCAGAGGCCTTGCCATGCTATTCTTGCATTACCACGCCTTCCATGCCATTATTTGCTCTGACAAAACACACGTACTTGAACTGCTGGTTAAATACAGGCTTGAAGAAAAGAGATATGCCCAAGATGGTTCTTAAACGAGGCATTTGGATAAAAACATCCCATCATTGATCACATCAGAATTACGATTACCCTTCACACCAACCTACATTACACCACAATGACATCAAAAACATCTTTAAATACTGAGTTCATACAGATCTAAAAGTTTCTCAACACATTACCTGAAAGAGGTAGCTAATCAACAATAAACCGAAGCCACAAGCAAGTTAAGAATCATATTGCACAAACAGGGGCATCTGTTTGGGAAATTGCAGAAGCTTCAGCTTAAAAAATAATCAGTCTTTTATCTTCCATCCCTAGTTATGCACAAGTGTTAGCCGTGTTGCATAACTGCAACTGAAGAAACAGATCAATCCTTTTCCTGAGTCCAGATCTTCACCGTCAAGTCATTGCCAAGTGCACCGGAAGCGATAATGTTCTGCGTAGGATGAGATGCTACTGATATAACTGTATCAGTGTGGCCCTCTAGTTTCTGAACGATTTTTCTACTTTGAAGTTCCCACAAGTACACACAATTATCCTCAGAACCACTAACAATGTACTTCCCATTCGTTATCGAAAAGGTGGATGAAATGCAGAATTTCGAATTGGAATGACCAGTGTATGTCTTCAAAAATTTCCCAGTGGAAATATTCCATAACCTCTGCAATCACAACATAATAAATCCAGATTAGACCAGCAAGATAATAGAGAAAATAAAACCACAAGCAACGGGAACCTGAAAGGTTCAAGGGACCAAAATTTAATGAAAAATATTCAACCATTGAACTTCGAAATTCAGATCTCTATCCACGTACAGGCATTAAGTTCATAAAAGATCTATGTAATCTCAATAAACCCCAGAAGCTCAAATAGATCAAGTGCTTCTTGCAACATATTAACATACTGGAGAACCCATGGAGAATGTAGAATGTAGAATCGTAATGACAATCTCTAAACTTGAGAGTAGAGGACCGGATAAGCTAATAATAGATGTGTAGGGACACTGCATGTCTCCAAGAATTCAATATGAAATGCAAAAAGCTAAGTGGGGCGAGGAACAACAAAAGACTGTACAGCTAACCAGATAAAATTAGCAAGTAGTGCTACAACAAGAGGATCAATGCTTTGTATGAGGAAACATTGGGAAAGAACCATTAATACAAGTTACTGAAATGTAATGTTGTGAATAATGCTGCTGCTAACATATCAGAGATCATAATCCATCAAATTTTAGCAGGTTCTCCCTACAACTAGCTGATAAAGATCAAAACTTTTTCAAAGCATATGCAGTAGAGCTCATAAAAATTGATAAAGATTAAAGCTTTTTGCTTACCAATGTATTATCCAACGTCCCAACAAGAATGAACTTGCCATTAGGTGAAAACTTAACAAAAGACACCGGTGGATTCTCGTCATCAATCAAGGTCTTCATACAATGCCCAGTTCCCGCATCCCAAATCCTACACAGACCATCATAACTGCTCGAAACAATCAACGAACCATCTCTATTGAAGTCCACCGCCGTCACAGGGTCAGAATGCGCGGGGAGCACCTTCAAGCACTTCCCGCTCCTAACATCCCAAATCCTAACAGTCTCATCAAACGAACCCGAAACAATCATGTTAGATTGGGGGTTGAAATTGACGCAGAACACGTAGTTGGTGTGGCCATGGAGGGTTTTGATTAGTGAACCGGTAGAGACGTCCCAGAGGCGGATTGTCTTGTCGTCGGAGGCGGAGACCAGGAAGCGGGAGTCGGAGGAGAAGGTGAGGTCGGAGACGCCCTGGTCGTGGCCGTGAAATTCGTGGATAGGAGTAAAGGGAGAGGAAGGAGGATTGGAGGGAGAGAGGGAGTAGATTTTGAGGGTTTTGTCGGCGGAGGAGGAGGCCAGGAGGCGACCGTCGGAGGAGAATTTGACGGCGGAGATAGGGCGTTTGTGGCCGGTTAGGGTTTGGGTGAGGGAGTAGGGTTTGAATGTGGGGTCGGCTGGGTGGTGGTTGTCGTCGTCGGAGGGGAATTTGCGTTTTAGGGTTTGGGGCGACGACATCGTATTTGGCGTTGCCGTTCTCGAGAGAAGGTCGTAGGGGTTTATAGTTATACGTGGGGTTTAGCCACTACCTCAGACCACTGAGCTCCGACACTCTCTGGATTCCTTGTCTGCTCCCAAGCTCCATTTCAATCTAACCGAAGCAAAGATAAATTTTTGATTATATTTCCATTACAAATTCAATTATAGTCTTAATATTAGATTTATAATAAGCTCAAATAAGTAATTTTTACAAAATTTTTATAAAAAGTCACTCTTAATTCAAATTAGAGAGATTCAAATATAATTATCTTTTAAAATTCAGTTCTTAATGCATTACAAAAATTATTTTAAAATATGCTTGTAATTTTAAATTTTCACTTAATACATACGTAATTATTAAAATTAGCAGTTTAAATCAACTGAAACATTTTCATTAGTAATTTAAATTGAAAGATTAATTAATTAAATTTTCATTTTTGAATTTCAAACCAAACTAGCAAAAAATTTTCTATCCCAAGTACAATGGCTCTAACTTGCATTTATACTCAACCTCTAAGTCCCACCTCAAGTCCCTTTAGGTGGGAACCCCTTGTTTCTGTTGAAGTATTCCAATCCTGTGTTAATTAATATTGTTCATATATTTTATAGATTTTTTATAAATATGTGGATGAGATTTAATAAAACAAGATAAGAATTGATTAATTAGAAAAGAGATTCAGATCCCAATCTCATACTATGAACAAAATAAGAATTCAGGGTACAGTACGCATGCTGGAATGTCAGAATTTGCACTACTAATTAGAGGCTAAAAGCAAACATCCCAAGCTTCCTATTTAAAAAACAAAAGAATGACCTGCATGCATGGATACTCTTAGTCAGGATAAAGATTTTTTTTTCAGATATTTACAATTGGCCATTGTACAATTAGAAGCTAGAAAAAGAGAAAAAAGCTATCTCCAGCTAGTAGGCTATACAAAAGATGGAGAGGCGAGCTTTGGCTTCAGAAATGTGGATTGGCAGCAGTTAATGAAGTAATGTGTTATGGATTGGTGGAGTTAGATGGTTCTGTGCGATGAAAAAAATGGTGCAAGTTGCACATGCCAGAGCTACGCTCCTATGATTTGTATCCGAATTTAGCTTGGGGTGTTGAATCATGACCCGTCATTGGCCCTTTGTAGATGTCACTTATACCAAGATATGGAACTCCATATGGACGTTGCCTTGGAGTTCAGGTCCACGCATCCTGTGTGAGGATAATCAGAGATAATATTGGATTGAAACATGTAGCAAATATAGCACATATACATTTATGTGATGATCATTGGAATAGTAGGACCGTGTAAGAAGCAATTTTAAACCCTGACAAGTACCACAAAGACACAGAAGCTAAAGGTATGATGATAGTGAGTGACAATGGTCGTACCTTATGCTGTTGGCTGAATTCAGGTGTTATGGGTGAAGCTGATGAGCAGTTTTCGTTAAAACGTGAAAGCCAAGTTCCCAGCTCTGGACATGAACTGCGCATATCTTTGAGATGCTTCTCCGGGGTGCCAGACCAGGAACCTGGCCTGCAACTAAGCCCATGGTCACTACTCTTTCTCAAATCAAAATATGCAGGAAGGGGTGAATTATGAGACAGCACGTAGTATGAACTTTGGTGCTCTTCCCTGCAAAAAGTACGATTTGGATCCCATGGTCCTGTGGAAAATGACCTTGAACCAAAATCTCGATGGTGCTGGTAGACGCAAGATCTGGAAATGGTTTGACCATATATTAAGGGTTCATATCTACCTGAAAAAACATTTGGTGATTGTTTCATATTCAAGACCCCCAAATTCGGTGTCTTAAATCCCATATCTTCAATTATTATTCCCTGCTTAGCTGCTATGTCCAACAATTGTTTTTCATCAAGCCCCAGTCCCATAAGCAAGTTCCAAAGATTTCTTTGTGCCTCTTGTTGATTGTGGATGATTTGATCCCTCATTGCCATTTCGAACTGAAGCTCGGTATTCGTCATTCCCTGAATCCATACAAAGCAACGTTAAATTTTAACAGATAATTATGAGACGATTGATGCATTCTTAACCTTCATTCCTATTGTTGTTCCTAGAGAGAAACAACGTCCATCATGATAATTGTTGTTCTCTGGAATCCAACATAGCACAACGTAGACAGACTACTTGATAAGGATATTCGTGTTCTTTTGCTAATTGCTACAAGTGCTGAATAAACATCAGCTGTACATATATATAAAGCCATCCAGGTTTTTAAATGCATATGGTAAGCAATATTTGTAATGGTAATTGTACTATATCTCCGTAAAATCATCCATAAATATACCCACCAGAAGCCTGTATTGACTTAGAATCCGCAGGTAGGTCTTGTTGCCATTGTTATTAATGGCTTCGTCAATCATATCTTGAAGTCTGCAGCGATTCTTTTCATTAAGTTCAATCTCCTACAAAACATGTTATAAAGTTGGTGACACGATCAAAATCCAAGAACATTAATAATCCATATCAATCCAGTACAAGCAGAGACTTCACATTTTGATAATTCACACCAGCCTCATCATTATCACGAATGTTATCAAGAATGACTTGTCGTCTTGCTCTCAAGGCCTCAACAATTGCTCCTTCCTTTTCAATAGCCTGTAAAAGAAAAGGAGAAAAACATCAGTAACTAATAGAACCATTAAAGCCTACAACTGCTCCTCCCTATATAACAGTCTTCGGTTTTATACACACGACTACATGCACATTGTAGTCTATATAACAGTCATAGGCGATATACACAAAGGAGAAGAACATCAATGGTTGAAATAGTTCACAGAACCATGAAAGCCTAGAACTGCTCCTCCTTGTATAACAATCTCTTTAGGTTCTGATTGTATTATAAACACATGATTACATGCACAAGCACATGCTTTAGATAATTCTGTTTGAGTTGGCTTCAACTCCAAACAAGTAGGACAAGGTAGCAATATCAGGTTTTCTTCATTCAGCTCTTTTTTATATGAGATTCTTCCTATTTGAACAAAAATAGAAACATACATCAAATACAACTTGTAGATCATTTGCCTGCATAGACATTCTAGTTAATTTGCAAAATACTGAGACTTCAGCACCTGTTGCTTTGCAATTGCATCATCCAGATGTTGGAGTTCATAGCGATTACGAATATTAGTTTCCTCAATTTCAAATAAAGCTTTCTGCAAGTTTATCCGTTCTTGAACATTTTCACTAGTTTCACGGCTTAAAATATCCAACCAGGAGAGTTCATCATCTACAGCTTTTTCAGTTGGCTTGACACTCGGCCGAGACTCCTTCTCAGCTAGCTCCTTTCTCAGGCGGCAAACCTCAATCTGCCCAATCAAGCATTTTAAAGTTCCAATTTCAAGAATACTGGCGTCAGCAGATAGTTCGATACAAAAACAAAAAACAAAAAAAACTGCTTGCCTGAAGACTGTCAATCATCCTCTGGTAATCCGATACATGAGTATCAATTGTGCCTACATTTTTCTGTAGAAGTGACAATAAAAAGGGTTAAAATATTTATGAACACTAATAACAATCAATATATGTTCGAAATCTACAAAAAAAATTAGTGATTAACTTACCTGTATATGTGTCTTTATTTCCTTTGCTCGGTCAGCATATTTCAAGGAATTAAGGGTATGATGATACTGACTGTCCGCTGGAGATATTGTAGCGACCATGACAGTTTGAGAATTACCGCTCAGCCCATCTTTCAGTATTCGGGTCAGTTTGCTGCAACATACTGAAATTAGTTGATTACAAGGAAGGAGAGGTTACTACTGTAGCATAATTTGCTCAGCAACAAAAAATATCGCTCTTTTAAAAGAAATACCTATTACGGTAAGGGACATAAGCAAGACCCTTCTTTTGTTGTTTTCCAAGGGCATTAATGCAGTTTGCTAATGCAAGAAGGGATCTGTTAATATTAGCTCCATCCCTCAGCTTTTGTCCTCCAATATTTGTTTCAGAAGCTCGTTCACTACCAGCAAGATCTACAAGTGCAAGTTTTCCTCTCACGACCTGATCACGGTACTTGTTTCTCTGTTTTCTTTTCACAGTAATTTCCAGAACAGCATGTGATCTGTTCCATGAGCAAATGTTTTTCTGAGTTATTGTGAAAGTGGCATAGCAGATAAAGTGAAAAATATTCTGTGTCTCCTATTCAAAATAAATCCCAAAACAACATGTGATCTGTTCCATGAGCAAATGCTTTTGTGAGTCATTGCAAAAATGGCATAGCCGAGAAAGTGAAAATAATTGCAGTGTCCAATCCTTCACAATATAGATGTATGGATGTAATGTTAAGATACATTATGCAATTTAATGATGACTTAGTAAACTTTGACTTTTGTTAGTACTTGCTGTTTAAATGTACAGTTACAAGAAAAATCAGAGTAGAAATTAAAAAGATACGAGAATGATGGGCTTCCATCAATCTTACAAACCAGATGGACAAATTCATATAAATGCAGTGCACCTTCCAGCCACTGGTTGAACAAATAAATTATCTCAAAATGTTTATTTACGAACCTAGATGATGTTGCATTAGCTTCTGTGCTTTCTATTTTTCTACGACTATTCCCCAAATTCAACAATGCAAGAATCTTATCAGCTGAATGGACCTGAAACAAAGTGAAAAACCATCAGTGATGAGCGGCTTACCATAGCAAGATTGATTCCAATTCAACAGAGAATTGGAAATTAAAAAGAAAAAGAAGTTAGTTTAAAGAAGAACTATGCACAAGCTGCATGAAATAAACATATCAATTCAGAAAAGATTGTAATATAAATCAAAGTGATTTACAAGCATTAAAAGCATGTTATCATTAATTGTAGTGTACGGTTATCTGCCGCATAAGATATATGAGTTAGAGAAGGCAATACGAGTTCCTATCTCCAGGTTTGCCAATAAATGGACTGTTGCTACAAAGTCCGAGTGAAGCTACTTCATAAACTGTAGCTTATATTAAGTTTAGATGATATTATACAATGAGGACATCCATAAATTTCACTGTAGTAAAATCATAAAAATGTATTGAGTTTCATTGACTTCAGGTGAGATTTCCAGTTTTATAAAATCGCTAAAAAAAAATTATTCTTCCAGTTCTAAAGCATACATCCAAGCTCTAGTCGGTCAATTACCGGCAGATTGGGTGACTTAAAAAAAGAACTAAAAAAAATGATCAGTTTGACAACCAGTGAGAAGAAAAAGAAAAAGTAGTATTGACCTTAATGCATCTCAGGCCAGGAACCACTATTCCTTGCTCTGGATCTTCTCGAAGCTCCAAATGTCCTGATGATTTCTCGAGCAAATCATAGATAACCTAAATCCATCAAAAAATTAAATGTCGATAAGTTGACAACAAAAGAGAATGATAAAAAATTTAAAATATCCAAATAACAAAAGTACCTACCTCATTATAGACCTCAAGATAGGAACACGAAACTTCAAATTCATCAGAACTCTCGTCCTTTTTTATAAGATGAAAAATTGTGTTCAAACTGAGAACCATAAGTCCAGGGTCATCCTTGGTCCCCACCATTGTGTACGTCTTACCACTGCAAATGTTTACAGAAAAAAGAAAAAATGGAAAGGTGAAGAAGGGGGGATGAGGAGAGACAGAGATTGTAAGGTGCGATTTGGACGACAGAAGAAATCATCATAGTTCACGAAAGTGAGCATGTCATTATGATAAGAAAATAAGTTCAAAACGAAGAGTTTCATCATTGATCTTGGCAGGCATAGAAAAATTAAATATTTATTCCTTGTCCCTAACAAGTTCAAATATTGGTAATTTTGATTATCAAACAACATTCCAAAGTATCCATTTATTTAAGATCTATAGATTAAAAACTGCTACCCTGCATTTATCGTGAATAACTGATGTTCAAGCAGGAGAATTTGGTAGAGGCATATATTTACACAACCATAACAATAAATTCAAGGTCTCAATCATATACACAAAATTAAGAGGCAATATAGATCAGTTTTTCCTTCTGCTTACTACATCTGTATGTCACCCTTAAGGATCAAAAGAAGGCAAAAAGCATAGTACAGAGACAAGAAAACTGATTTTTGTTTGAAGTACCTTCCAGTAGAGCCATATGCAAACACAGTCGCATTTAGACCTCGAACAACCCCAGAGATCACAGAACATATGCATCTCTTATAAACCTCCTGATAACAACGAAATCAAGTAAGAAAACAAAAAACGATATGGTCAATCTTCTAAATACATACATACACACATACAAATCGCTCATCACCAAATGTCACACACCAAATTTGAACAGCGGGGACCAAACGCATTATCGAAACAATATCTCTTCTCTTTACTACGATTCTGTATTCTGTCAAGGTAGCCCTTTGACTGGTCAGGATCCAGTACAATCACCTCCTGACAATCATTCAGTTGAAAAAAAAAAAACAATCAAAACACAAATTATAATGAACAGAACATATAAAAAAAGGCAAATTCCACTCATCTTATACCTTATTGGCGGTAACACGAACAATATTTCGCCCGGTTTCTCTCTCCGATAACGGTCTACATTTCACTGCTACCTGTAAAAATCACAGTAGATTTTCCTAAATATACGAGCGTGTGTGTGTGTGTGTGTGTGTGTGCGTGTGTGTGTGCATATATATATATATATAGAGAGAGAGAGAGAGAGAGAGGCAGTAACCGTAAGAGTTGTGGTTTTCGTGGAGGCAGGAGCTCTGATACTAGGCATTGTTCATCAACATCAATCTTGAAGAAGATTGATTCTTAAAGAATTTTAAAAAGAAAAACTGAATCGGAGAAGAAAATGCGAGTGAGCTTAAAGGAGTATATACTGTAGAGTCCTACAAGCAAACAACTGAATGTGCATTTTCTATGCATCCAAACAACAACAAAAAGGAAAAGAGAGAGAGATTTAGGACGCGTTTAGGTAACGAAAATCAGAGAATAGAAAAAGAAAAGACTGAGGAGAGAAGAGAACAGGAGACATACATATGGTAAACAAGCTGTAGAGAAATAATGAAGTAGAACAACAACAGAAGACATACAGAGCAGAGAAAGAGAGAAGAGTTTCTGTAGTACTAGAGAAGAAGGAGGAGGAGGGCGAGGGGGAGCTGTTGTGGAGTCGTGACCGTTGGATTGTTTTTGTGTAGAGAGGGAAGCGAACGTGTTTATTTTTACCCTTTTTTTCCATTTTTTTTTGTAAATTTTATTTTCTTGAAAAAGAAAGTGTTAGTTAACAACCAGACCATTGATTCCGCTGGTTGACGCGGTTGTGTCATTATTAGTCTTTTTACGTGAGTTATAATTCAACATTTTTTAAAATTTTAAATTATAAATTAGTCATTCCTATCTAAAATAAGTATCGTTTTAGAGAGATTTTAATTATTCAAAATAAATGTCGTTCATGATTTTTCATAAATATTTATAATTTTATTTTCAAAATTACCCTTTAATTTCTCTCACATCCTAATTATACAGATTACATTTTCAAGACAATTCAACATAAAATTAATAAAGGTATATCAAACATTTCACTAGCTTTCTTAATAAATGTACATCTCTCTAAAACGACATTTATTTTGAATAGGAGGGAGTATATTAAATAATATATATTTAGTTGGTTCTAAATAAGATTATAAAAAACAGAAAATAAGAAAAAAAGGATACTTTTTAAGTTTTCATAATTTTAAAAAACCGGAAGAAATTCAAAAATCAAAAACTCAATCTGGCAAACTTTTTTTATAAATTTGAAAATAAGAATAAAAAATAAATTTGTCAATTTTGAAAATCAAAATAAAAAGAAAAAGAAAAACAAGAAAAAGGTTGATGAGAAAGATTGGCTAATAATCCCACTTCTCCTGTTCGATGCTTTTTTACTAATTACGAGTGTTTATTTAGGCTGTGAACGTGGCTATGACTGTGCGATACCATAACAAGAAATAATCATAAAAGATAAGTGACAGATGGATACTATCAAGTTTTGTACATGGCGGCTAATGGGTATTACTAGGTCAAAACAGGCTTCGAAAAGCCGTTTTCTTGTTAGGGTAAAACACCGCCATACCTATTATACCATGAAGCTGCTTGAGTTCACCACCGATGGATTGCTAGATCTCCAGCTACACTCCACCAAAAACCAATGTGCGATTACACATCAGAAAAAGTGTTAAAGAGGGTGGATTCCTGAAGTTTAGTTTCAGTTCTGAAGCCTCCCATCCAGGAATCCTACCGGAGAAATTGATCCAAGTGGGTTCATTATGCCTCATTCAGCTGATGCTACCTTTAGGTCTACTCGACCCTTTTATCTATTTTGAGTAATGTGTAATGATAATACCAAATTCCATGGCATTGAGCATTGCTTCAAGACATGTAATTTGTCTTTTCATATGGTTCGAGTCTCTTCTAAGCAAAAGACAACAATATGAATAGATAATGAGAGGACTAGTGTACACTTTTCAAGGTCAATTTAATAACATTTTGTTGTTAAACAATAACCAAAAGGACGATTTTTTATATTTTAAATTATTTTATTGATTTAAATTGATTTTATGTTATTAAGTTTTTAACTCAATTGAGATGTCCCATCAAATTATTTTAATAGAAGTTGTCACGAAATTAACCATACACTTAAACTTGAGTTTTGAATCTTTTGATATAAAGCTAACCATATCTCATCATCATCGTCATCACACCCAGTCTAAAATTTCGCAGTGAAGCGAAATTTGGAGAGGTTTGATAGTACACAACCTTACTCCTATATAATAAAAATGTTGTTTTTGGTAGACCCACATGCAGATGCAAAATAATGATGCAAGACACAGAAGAAATAAATGAATAAGTAAAAACTGACACGCTGAATATTTAAGTAAATAGAATTATAATAAAAGATAAAGACATACTTGATGTTTAACCCGATCTGTCAATACTTTACACTGTGTAAAGACCGACTCTTTTTGTCACTAGTCGCACTAGGGGTCTTCACTGAGCGACCCTAAGGTATGACAATCTTACGATTTAGGCGTCTATCGTAGGAATCTTTCCCCAACATTAGGTTGAACTTCCTATTTGCATGAAATTGATTTTTGATATAATGGGATTAGGAAGTGATATGTAGTCTTTATTAAAATAATGTACATATTAAAAGGCTCGTCAAAAAGTTTAAATACCATAATATACTACTTTTTAATTAATTTAAAATAAAAAATATTAATATTTTTAGAAAATAAAATCATATTTATTATTTATAATATTAATTACTACGTTAAGAAACTTTTTTCCTAAGAAAATTTGATGATGTAACTTTACCTATATTAATTTGTCAGCACATGGTCACCCAGCATTTGAGGATTGGCTTAATTAATGATCATTTCATTATATTTTAACTTCCAAAAATGGATTAGTTGATGTTACAACTAGCAGGCAATTAATTTTACCTTTTCTTTTTTCTTTTGGTTTCTCAATGATCATCAAAAGTCAGCCACATGATCCCTTGATCAGAAAGATGAAAGGAAGTTCTTGAAACTGAAAACATGAGTTGTAACCCTTAAACCACTTGGTGGGTGACACATCAGAAAGAGTCAGGTTGGACCCCATGAATGTTGTGCAGGTACTAGGAATGGAGCCTGCAGGTAGAGCTTCTTTGGTGAAAGCGTGTTATTTACAACCCAAAAGCTTACCAAATATGGATAGAAATGGCATTACCTCTTAGAAAGCTGTTTGGATTATGTAACCGTAAAAATACAAAAGAGCTCCATTAGGACCAAGTGGACAAAAGGATCCATCTTTGGATCCTAACCGCAGTTACATCAGCACTATACATTATACCCTAGATCCCATTAGCAACCACAGCTACTTCCAACTTGTCTTGCCTTTAATTCTCTATATAAATACCTCACGTTCCTACCTCATATCGTGCAAGATATAGCTATAGCTGGCTCAAGTTCCGATAGAGAGAAAGAGATATAGATTATTATAGTATAGAAATGGCTTTTTCGTGGATGTTCATGTTTGGTCTTCTAGGTAACACCATATGCTGTTCTAGTTCTCATAGTTGTCATATATTTTACCTTCTCTATATGCTAATTTAAATTCTTGTTATTATTAATAGGCAACGTCATTTCTTGCATGGTCTGCTTAGCTCCTCTGTAAGTGTTCTCTACTGCAAATTTTTTTAATATGTTCATGTATAGGCATTACTTAACAATCAGACGCACTGCAGGCCAACATTCTGTGCCATTTACAAGAAGAAAACAAGTGAAGGGTTTCAATCAATTCCATACGTTCTTGCACTCTTCAGTGCTATGCTCTGGCTTTTCTATGCAATTTTCCAGAAAGATTGCACCCTTCTTATCACCATAAACTCATTTACTTTTGTCATGGAGATTATCTACATTGCTATCTACCTTATCTATGCAACCAGGAAGGACAAGGTATTCCAAAAAATCATCTGTTTTTTATCACTTTATGAAACCTTATCGATAAACTTACTCGAAACTACTCCCGTATCTGCAGATTATTACCTTGAAGCTTCTGTTGTTGTTCAACGTTTTCGGGTTTGGTTTGATCAGCATCCTAACTCTTTCCCTTACACATGGAGAAAAGCGTGTGACAGTTCTTGGATGGATTAACATGGTATTCTCCTTGTCTGTGTTCGCTGCCCCTCTCTGCATTTTGGTGAGAATGAACTGAAATGTCTTAATCCGCATAAGATTATGACATGTTTTCTTCTTCTGATTCAATAATTTCTCTGCAGAGGAAAGTCATAAAAACCAAGAGCGTGGAGTTCATGCCTTTCTACTTATCCTTCTTCCTCACTTTGAGTGCAGTCATGTGGTTCTTCTTCGGTTATCTAAAGAGAGACCCTTTTATTGCTGTAAGTTCTTGTTACATAATTCAACAAAGATAACACTTTTTTTTCTTCTCCTGTTTCTTCACTAACAACCCTTTTTTTCCTTTGTCTTTTATCTGCAGATTCCCAACATCCTAGGCTTTATCTTTGGTCTTGTTCAGATGATACTTTACGTAATATATAGGAACAGCCCCAAGAAAATCGTGGTGGAAACAGACCCTAAACTCCACCAGTTGTCTGAGCATGTAGTGGACGTAGCAAAGCTGAGTGTCACCACGTACTCGGACCTAAACGATTTGGTTCCTCGATTAAACTGTAATGGAACTGAAGTAGCCGTCGAAACTGAAAAGGAACCTACCAAACAAGACGTAGCGGTCTATGTCAGTGTCACAGTTTAATAATAAGTTGATGGAACTTGTGCACTAGTTTGCATTTTCTCCGTTTGCCTTAACCCCTTTCGAAATGTCTCTGTGGAGTTGTAGTTAAGAGAGTCAAAAAAGGGGAGACACTATCTCTCTCTCTCTCTCGATCTGCATGTAATTTATGTTTGTTTTCATGAAAATAAGAATATTTGTATTTTAAATTATTGAATTTAATTTGGATCCCTAGAATTTCTAAATTGTAAATATGGGATTAATACTTTTTAATCATAACAAATCGCTTTCAAATGAATATTATTTTATTTCGTTAGAAGTCAATAATATATGACAAATACAAGTTGATGATATCTAGAATGCTTATAATTTGGGATTAGACTTAATCTTGTCCACGTATTTATAGTAATAGTATAGGAATAGGAACTCTAAAAAAAATGTGATGAAACAAAATAAAGAATGGGTTAATCTAAGTTACCAAAGCCTAATTATTATGAGGCTCTCGATTAGTAGTAAAAAGCCTAGTGGGTAGCTTTGTGGAGTGGATCAAACCGTCGGCAACCTGGGTCAAGCTGAACACGGATGGGGTGGTGCATCACGGAGCCTCCCTTGCCACGGCTGGCGGGCATATTCGAGATGAGCATGGTCATTGGTGCGCAGGGGTTTTCTTCAGCATATGGAGTCGCGATCATCGTTTGCAGCTGAATTTCAGAGAGTCCTTTCGGGTTTTACTTTGGCTTGGTCGATTGGTTATCGACAAGTCATTCTTGAAGTCAATTCGTTGAAAGTTATTAATATATTATCCTCCTCTGCTGCCCCTTCAGCTGATATTACTTTTTTGTTGGCAGGTATCCGAGATCTCCTTGGACGGGATTGGGCGATCCACCTCCAGCATGTCCATCGTGAAGGCAACCGGAGTGCAGACCATTTGACTCATTTAGCAGCCCTAGCTAGCCCTGGCCCGCATTACTTACAGGCACCATCGCCGAAAATCATGGATTTTCTTCACCGTGACAAGCATGGAGTTTTGTACCTCAGACTTCTGCGTTAGCTAGTCTTTTCAGTTCAACTTTTTTGGCTTTCCTTTGTATTAAAAAAAAAAGCAACATCTTCCACCCCCACATGTTATCTTTAGAATGATGTCATTTTTTCATTAGCTTTCTATGATCCAGTCCAATTTTTTAAAGTGTATTCTAATTATGTTTTTATTATTATAATAATTCTTAATTGAAGAAAAGATTATAAAGTTGTGTATTATTAGATCTTCTCGTACATTACGTTTTAACAAAATTTTTACTAAATTGTTGGTTGATAATAATTTCTAACTTATGATAGGCAATTTAAATCTTATTTTTACTTTTGGAAGAGGTTGAATTAATTAATACTTTTTAATCATAACAAATCACTTTCAAATGAATAGTATTTTATTTCGTTGGAAGTCATTAATATATGACAAAGACAAGGTGATGATACGTAGAATGCTTATAATTTGGGGTTGGACTAATCTTCTCTGCACATTTAATTTATATGAACTCTACAAAATTGTGTAGATGAAACAAAATAAAAAAATGGGTTAATCGAAGTTACCAAAGCCTAATTATGAGGCTCTCAATTAGTCGTAAAAGGCAACATCTTCCACCACCACACATGTTATCTTCAGAATGATGTCATTTTTTTCATTAGCTTTCTGTGATCCAGTTCAAGTTCTTAAAGTGTATTATAATTATGTGTTTATTATTATAGTAATTCTTAATTGGAAAGAGATCTTAAGATTACGTATTGTTAGATTTTCTTAATTTTTTTTTGTTGCCCACGAGGTATCCTAGGAGGGTTCCAACAATGGAAAGGCACCTTTAAGCCATCCACACCCAGACTAATTCTCGTTCTAGCTGAGTAGATCCCTATGTGGGAAGCAAAGCTCTAACCCCAAGTTTTAAACAACTGCATACATGAGAACGATTCGAACTCGTGACCTCACTTAAGTCAGGAGAGTCCCTTACCAACTCACCTGCGCTCTGGGGTTAGATTTTCTCAAATTTTACGTTACTGAATTGTTGTTCATTAATAATTTCTAACTTATTGATCGGCAATTTAAACCTTATTTTGACTTTTGGAAGAGCTCATATAAAATCATTTGTGCAGTAATGGATGTTAATAATACTCATAAATCATAATGGATACAATGAAAAAAGAAACCCATCTCAATGATTAAGCCAACTCTTCAGAGTTTGGTAAGGATGCTCGTAAGTGACAACAGCCTACATCACATCCTTTTGTATAGCTTTCTCGAGTCAGCTTGGGAGAAATCGTTGAGGATTGCATGCTTTTGTACGAGCAAACCTGGAGAATCACTATGGTTAAGTCGATTACAAAGTTTCAATCCTGAAGAAGACCTGAATATTCAGTGTAAGTTGACAGTGAATCACGTTCAATACCTTTTCCTTTCGAAGTGGTCAGTTTTATTTTGATGATTAAGTGGTTAGATCTGTTTTACAGGGAAGGTATTAGGATTATATCCTAAAACTGTTATGTTCTTATCTTAATTTTAATGGAAAAAGGTTTGAATGTCTATGCACTTAGAAACTTAACCAATTTTAACTTTGTTTCAGCTACCTTATAACTAAATTGAAGCTGATTAAGAGTAAAATTAATTAGAAGATTATGAATATTAATTATTTTATTTCTAATACTTCCTTTAAATATAAAAATTATGATTTTTACAAATTTTAGCATACTGTCATAATCAACTTTAAAATTTTATAATATTGCAGTTCATGAATATTTATTATTATAAAGGATGAAAAAATAAAAAATTACCATTATGATATAATCTTAAAGATTTTAATAATGTTTTCAAAATAGGACCAGAAGTTAAACAAATAAGACAAGAGATTTAAGATTTAAAAGATTCAATATGTATTAGACCATATAAAACTAAATAAAGATTAAATAAAATTAAAGAATTTAAAAAATAATTACAGAAGGCTATCATTATATGTCAAAAATTTAAAGTTTAATTGAAAAAGAAATTGTTAAATGAAAATTAATTAGTTTATTTTAATTTTTATAAACATATTAGTTTATAAAAATAATTGATTAATTAATAAACTTATCGGTTTTTAACAACAAAGATTATTAAACTATATCAAACCGTAAATTAAAAACCGAACTAAAAAATTAACAAATTCAAAGTTCTCATTATAATATCGACGCAACCTGTTCAATTTTTAAAACATTTTTTATTATAGGGTTATAAAAAACCAAAGTCAAAAATTATATCCAAATCATCATCTTAAGTGACATCATCGAACCATACCTATCCTTTAATAAATTATACCAATCTACTTTAATTTTGAAAGTTCATGCAAATCTTCCATCCAAAGGCAAAAATCCAATGCCCTGACGTTTGCAACTTTATGCTTATTCATAAATAATTGAATTAATCATTAATCCCATTTAAAATATACAATTAAGGAGATAAAAGAGGAAGACAGACTTTTTATATTAATCTCCTTCTTTAGATCGTGGACGACATGTGAACCTTACTAACATATATAGTACCAAGTCTTGTCGTTTTAAGACAAAGTAACTGATTTGGTCCTCCTTTAACAATGGAAGGTGTACCCTACATTGCTCCTTAGTAGTCAGCAAGGTCGCCATAAATTATGGATATGCACGCATGCTCAATGCTTTACTCTACTCTACTGAATTGTTCCTAAAATAGGATGTATACAAGGTGAAATTTGTTTTGACTAAAATTTAAATCAGGTTCAAGTTTTATTTTTTATTAAATTAATAAATCCTCGTTATTTTATTATACAAAACTCTTATGAACTTTACCCCTAACCTTGATCAAGTTTCAGACTCAAACTGGCTTATGCTCTAATTACGGACTCTTGATATAGATTAAGCCAATAATATCATTGTCATCGTCATCACATCCAGTTCGAACTCTCGCAATAAAGTAGCATCTGAAGAGGTCTGATAGTACACAGTCTTACCCTTATATAATAGAGAGACTGTTTTCGGTAGACCTCACCCACATACTGCATGTGACAATAAAATAGTGATGCAAGTGAAAGAGTAAATAAGTAAAACTGGTAAACTAAATATTTATGTAAATAAAATTACAATAAATAAATAAAATATAACTCGACTTTTTAAAAATAAAATATATTTTTAAACTAAAACTAAAATATAACGAAATATATCATTTCTTTATATGTAGAAAAGTACCAATACCCAGATGATAAGAAAGCAATAAAGCATTAAAGAACTGTAGAAAAGTACCAGTACCTAGATAATAAGAGAACAATAAAGCATCAAAGAACTCGACTTTGACTCAAAAAAAGAAAAAATCATGTGGAAACACAAAATATTTGAAACTATAAGATCATGAAGCATAAAAAATGTTTAATTAGACCATAATAAAATTGATCAAAGATTGAATAAAATTAAAGAAGATTGTCATTAGTTATCAAAATTTTAAAGTTTAATTGAAAAGAGAAACTATTAAATTAAAATTAATTGATTTATTTTGGTTTATAGAAACTAATTATTTTATAAAATTGACTGATTAATTAATATTCTAATTAATTTTTTATAACAAAATTATTAAACTAAATAAATTAAAAATTAAAACTGAAAAGAGGCCGACTAGTTCAAATTTTTTACTTTGGTTCAAATTAACTATATTTGTAATATTAGGAACTCATTGTTATTCATAATTTACAAGCTCTTCATCTGTGATAAATAGCATATGATAAAATGTAGGAAATCGGAGGGGAAAAGTTGCCTGGACATTTTGTTTTTTCTGCGACCCAATCCACTGGAGATTCTTTGTCATTCTCAGGCGAACACCTGATGGAATGTGATCTAACAGTACAATCAAATTCCTACCAGCACTGTGTCACAGTTGCACATTCCTCATATATGAAAACCAAAGTAATGTCTTCCCTGAACCTGAAAAGGGGAGAATAGATTCCTGTTGTAGTGTCAAATGACTGGAAAGTAAGCTTGAATCTGATATAAAAATGGCCCACCATACTTTATATTTCATCTCTTTTGTTCCACAGTAAGCATGCCATTCCATATGAATCAATAATTTCAGGAAATGTGAATCTGCAATTTCTTTTTCTCTTCCATCAGCCACCTTATAATTTCTTCTTATTATTGATGATGAGACAAGACGAGAGCAAATTGGCAAAGTTTGAGATTTTCATTTCCTCTAGTTAATATATAGAAAAAGAACATGAGAGGATTGAAGAATTGTTTAAATGATGGCATAAGCAATCAAAATTTTATAAATCAATTTAAAACCTTAGGTTAATTAAAAGCTATGAGTTTATTTTTATATATAATTCATTTCATTCTTATGTCTTTTTTATGTAAGATAAGGCATAAATCACCATTCATACAAGCTAACTCGTCCATAACAAATTAACTTTCTTAACTCATAACTAATAAATAGCTTTATGTAAATCAAAAATTATCATCATCATTATCACATCCAGTTTGAAGTCCCGCAATAAAACGATGTCTAAGAAAGTTTGATAATGTGCAGCCTTATTCTTACATAATAGAGAGGTTATTTTTGACAGTGTCATATCTTAACTCCAAACTTAAGATCGTAGGTGTAATTCTTATCTTATTTTTATATATAATTCACTTTATACTTATGCCAATCGGATAATTTCACTTATGAACTTTTAGCAAGGATATTCCCAATCCCTTTGTCCTAGGAACCAACTTCTTCAACTTTTTGTTGCATGTGTACTATAAAGGAAATTGAGCAAACTCTTACACATAGTTTTACTCATCATAATCGAAAGAATCTTTGGTCTCATTGCTTCACAAAAGATGGCATAAGAATAAGGAATTTTGTTGGTGCATGCCTTTAGTTGTGTGTGTGTGTAGGGTTGGATTCCACCATTAGCTGTATTTCCACCATATTGCTTCCAAACCCATCTCAGAGAGTTTGGTGGCACTTCATTGTATGTGATTATAGAAACCATATTCCTTATTGTGACCACAGCACTTTCAGCTTCAAGCACTATAAGCTGTACTTGAACTAATTTCCCTATGGAGAATGTAAGGACAAGAATTCCTAAACGAAGCCCCGAAAGGGTTGGCCTAACCTAATTAGTGGAAGACATGATCTCAATTCTCAAGTGCCTCTCAAGCCTGATATTCTACATATGTTGAGCCAAAACCTACTATAGCAACACATAAACATATTGGATACGTTTTCTATACAAGCCCTATCTCAAATTATATTGTATAAATTTCTATTTTTAGTATTTAAAATACACATATTTCTCCTTTTTTCATTTCTATTTTATTGAGTTGCATGAGACCCTTATGGATAAGATGAGGCAAGAGTTGTCCATCAAAGAAGCTATTTATATCATTTAGTAGATTTGGTTCCTCAAAAGGTTCTCTTTGAGATTAAGATGTTTGCTATGCTTCAGGAGATTACAAATAATAGCTCACTTTTTATGCTTGCATCAATTTCCTTTTTTTCCTCTCTTTCAGCAAAGATATTATAAAGAATCTAATCCCTTATAACAATCATGATAGCTTTATTGACAAAGCATTAAAGAAGTGTTGGGAGTTAAAATTTTCAACCATGAAGTGATGCAAATTAAACTTTATAATCCAAGATTAATTTGTCATTTTGTCAAATTAATATAAATGCAATTACAATTAAGATCTCATAACATGCATTAACATAAACGTTAGTTCTTCTAATAATAAGTTATTATTAGGGATGACAGCCGATAACATGTAATAAAGTCTCGATTCGGAGCCAAAACAATATCAACTTGTTAATAAGCTCTTCGACTTATTAATCGAAACGATATCATTTTAATAACTCGACTTCATTTAACATTTAATTTAAAGAACTATGCTTAATGTCTTTTTGAGCAATTCACACACCCTAAATCTTGTAAGTTAGTAATTTTAAGAGTTTGCTAATCCCAATTAGATTCCAAACTTTGTCTCCAACCTAGACTTGTGGCTGAGCTTTTTTCCCTCCTCTCATTAAGTGGGAGAGATTTAGTGGTGGCTGTTGCAATGCTGTGTGTCTTATGGCATGACAGGTGTTTACCTGTTGATGCTTTTTAATCGATACAAAACGCAAAGGTCAATCCACTCTCTTTAGATAATAATTAGATGTAAAGAACTTCTACACTTTCCTACCATCAACGTATGCATTTCCTGTAACTCCAACAATGATAGGTTTGAAGCAAGAAAAAGTGGTGATATTGGACATTTTTGGACCTATTTAGGCATATAATAATGGACCCAATGAAACTCATTAACCTTCTTCGAGCCCATTATATCAAAATAGAAGAGCTCCTAGTAAGGACAATACAAGAATTAATCTCGCGTAATATAAAAAGAATTCACTTAAAGATAATAATTAAGCCAAAATTTAACCTAATTTAATTTAAAATTAATAGATCAAATTTAATTTAATAGAATCGAATTTGAATTTTAATGTCTAGACTTGATCAGGGTCGGATTTGATTTCAAACTTAACAATTTTGTTTTGAGCTTAATTATTTATGAGAAATTAGATTAAATCAACTTGAAGTTAGGGTTGACAATTTTAACCCAGGTTGATTGGGCTACAGGCCAAGATAGTTCGGCCCAGGGCACATGTTGAGTGAAATTTTATTATTATAGCTTATTTTTTCTAGCACAGAAAAATTATATGAATGATAATGGGCTAATTTATAGTCATAAATTCAAGTATTTTTAATGAATCGACTTATAAGTTAGGCTTAAACTCAGACTAACTTAAGATCCAATTTTTTTAAGCTTAATCGAGCTTCAGGTCACCTAAACCCAAGGTTTAGTTAAGACCCTAAGTGTAATTCAGCTTTAGGTTGAACTTGACCTGATCATAAAATTTTGCCAAGCTGCATAATTCATCACCAACTTTATTAGTAACTATAATGTATTTGCGGTGATTAAAAAATTGAAATTGGTTCAATCAATTTAATCGTAAAAATTTTTAAATTATCTACTTTTTTAGTTAAATTTTTAATTTTTTTAATTCGATTTATTTTAATGATTTTATTATTAAAAATTAATAAGTTTATTAATTAATCGGTCAAATAATCTATTCAATTTATATAAATAAAAAATAATTTTTAACAATAATTGTAAATTATATTTCAAAATTTTTAATTTTATTATTCATCTTATCATTTCATCTTAAATTTGAATTCGATTTTTAAAAGATTGCAAATTTGGTCTTTTACACACCGAACAACGAAAAAGACGCCGTTCAGAAGTTCGAACGCCGTTACGTTTGGTCAAATTTGCTCGGTGTGAACTGGAAACGGCAGCAGAAATCGTGTCGTTTGAGGTAGTCCAAAGACTTACTGTCAAAAAAGAACACCGCGTTATCTGTAGAAAAAAAGAAGAAGAAGAAAAAGAAAAAGAAGCTCCAAAACCCTCCTTAAACTCTCTCGTGCTTAACGATCTGAGTTGAATTGAATCGAGCTTAGATCTGTTAATAGGTTGGATTTTTAGGGATTTGATGAGTTGGTCAATTCGATATCAGAGTCTTGTAATTGGGAACCACTGATAGGGTAGACCAGACCGGAGAAAAAAAATTCGTAGTCAACTCTCTTTCAAATGCCGGACGAGGATTTGGTTGACATCAAGTTCAGGCTCTTCGACGGCTCCGACATCGGCCCGTTCCGCTACTCCTCGGCCTCAACCGTCGACATGCTCAAGCAACGAATTCTCTCCGATTGGCCCAAAGGTAATATTTGTTTGTCTTGGCTATGTCGTAAATACCTAGTTCCAATTCCAATCTGCAAAGTTAGAAAAATTTGGTAATTTTTTATTTAGTGAATTACTGAAAGATCAACTTGGGTTTTGGATTTGAAGCTGTGGCAAGAATTCTGGTTGATTGTGATTCCTTGGATGTATTTTGGAAATTAAAAGAAGAAGCTGTTAAATTGATGACTATAATTGTTGAATGTTTAAACTAGAATTTGCAAACTATCTGGATGGGAGTGGCCGTCAGTAAATGAGGTTTTTTTTAATTCATTTGCAAAGAGTTTCCTTTTCTTCAATATGTTTTGATTTTGCTTCATAGGTAAAACAATTACTCCTAAGGCAGTGAATGAAGTGAAATTGATATGCTCTGGTAAAATATTGGATAACAACAAGACCGTTGGTCAGTGTAGAACACCGTTTGGTGATGTTACCGGCGGTATCACCATAATGCACGTTGTTGTACAGCCGTCTCCTGTTAAAACCAAAACAGGTATTCTCCATCTTCATCAATCATATTTCGGCACACAGTATTATACATACGATAGTCGGATTTTAAGGGTGGTGGAAGGCTGATATGGAGTTGCAGAACGTATGGGACTGTCGTTACTTGAATTAAGATAATGAAATTCTGTATGGGACCGTTGTTACTTGAATCAAGATAATGAAATTCTGTTTCGCCTTGTTAGTTGGAACTTTAGACATTTTTGTCTGTTTGAGAAATGGGATTTTTGGGATTTATTATCCAAGCTTGTGGTGGAAATTTTCTTATTTCAGTTATTTCATGCATCTTTTGTTTGATTTATGTGTGAGAGCTGGTTTTCCTTTGACTTGTTCTAGTTGGCAGTGTTGGAATAAGTGATGAAAAGTTTTTGTTTTTGTGTGAAAGCTGTCTCTGAGGTTTCTTTACTTGAAAATGCTAAACAATAATTGGAAATATTACAGACTTGAATTCATTCGTTCTTTCAAACTATTGTGATGGATGTTTTTGGTTGGATTTAGATTGTAACTGCTTGGGATCTTCGGTTTTATCCTGTTCTGATCTAGATATGTATCCACTAAGGAAAGCTTTTGATAATAATTAGGACTAAACCCTCCCATGGTTATGCAGTTGAACCAAAATCATTCAGTTTGTTATATGAGTAAACTCCAGCTGCCATTTCAGACTTTGCAGAGGAATAGTGAGGTGACTTTCCAGGAATGGAATGGTATACTTAAAGTTGATATAGTGAGAGAGTGGCAATTGAACAAGTATATATCGGAGAATTTTGGGACTGGGGAGTTGTGTTATTTCATTGTTTATGTTTCTCCTAAAAGGCTTCTTATTTCTGGGACCACAAGTGAGATAATTTGCTTTCATAGAATAAGTAAAAATATGCCTTGGGAGACTTAATGATTGAAAGTTTGATTATTGATCTTACTTAATTACTACTCAACTTCATATCCAAGCATCAAATGTTTGTTGGCCTACCTAATGATTTTGTTGATTATTGGCCGTTGTTCAGCATGTTCTCTTACGTTAACTGTAAATTTGAGATTCTCACTCTGAACTGGAGAAGCTTTCTTGTTATTTCTATTAGTATCTTGTGCTACATCCTAGAAAATTAAATATAATTTCAACATACCTTTTTGTGGGTAGTGATGATGTTGTGAACACTAGTTTGGTTGCTGCATCATCCTTTTCTCTCTAGTCTTGTAGCTGTACTTTTTATGTTAACACATCTTTGTTGACTGTTTCAACAGAAAAGAAGATTGATAAGTCCCCCAAGAAAATTGTGTGCTCGTGTTCCATACTATGACGGAAAACATGTTGATATTCAGCGAAATCCTCTACCTGGTGTCGATGCTTTAAATGAGAAAATTGTATTCTTTTGGGCATCAATGTTGATTGTTGCAGTATTCATGTGTAACCAAGTACGTTGAGTGACCAAAAACGGTTGTGTTGCTCCTTCCTTATGCCATGTTCACACCTTACTTCTCTATTTCATAAGACCTCGAACAGTTTGTTTAATTTATAGAAATAATTGTCAAAATATGGTTGTAACTCACAATCATTGGTACTTAAGACTCTTTTAAGTTTTTGCTTACATTTCAGAAAACACTACAAAAACCAGCATTTCATTTCAAATATATGATGGTTGCCAATTTATACATAAATTGATTGTACCCTTTTAAGCGATTGGAAAGACCAATCATCATCTGAATCGAGTCAAATATGTGTCATTTAACTAAGAAAAAGCTTAATTTACACATTCAATCTCCCAATACATCAATGGCATTACAAGATATGCTGTTGTTGCAGACGAATGTGTTCTTCCTTGAGATCACTCTTCCCACGTTCAACCTGTTTGTGAGATGGTACATATAAATCATGTTCAAGTTCAATTGCACATATGAAGTTATCTACAAAAAGGGCTTGTGTGAAATTAGAAAAGGAAACAAGTGATAGCAGAATAACAACAGCATAGCACAAACTAAGGCCCTAAATTTGCTGGAAAACTTTTGCAGCTGCAGCTATTGTCTGTTCAATATCTTCAGGAGTATGTGCCAAACTTGTAAACCCAGCTTCAAATGCTGATACTTATCGGGTAAAGTATACACCTTCCTCCAACATTCCTCTATAAAACCTGGCAAACTTGGGAGTGTCACTTCTCTTTGCATCATTGAAGTTGTAAACGGACCTTCAGTGAAGAAAAACCCGAACTTCCCACTTATATAATCACCACACATAGCATGTCCAGCCTTCTTCCCTGCATCTAAAATGCCTTCAATAACTTGCTTTGTAATCTTATCCAAGTATCTATAACTTCCTGGCTTCTGCAATCGCTTTAGCATGCGTATAACTGCTGTCATAGCCAAAGGATTCCCACTCAAGGTTCCTGCCTGGTACATTGGCCCAGCAGGAGCAACCATCTCCATGATATCCCTCCTCCCTCCATATGCACCAACCAGTAGACCATCACTGATAATCTTCCCAAGGGTTGTGAGGTCTGGAGTTACAACAAAATACTCCTGAGCTCTACCGTGTGACAGACAGAATCCGGTCATAACTTCATCAAATATCAGAAGACATTGTATTCTTATGTGATACTGGAAAGGACATTAAGAAAGTCTGATTTAGGAGGTACAAAGCCAGAGTTCCTTACAGCCGGCTCAAGAATGAGTGCAGCAATTTCTTCTTTATTTGTCTCAAAGAGTTCCTTAATGGCTACAAAATCACTGAAGGCGCAGTTAAAGTCTCATAGGCTGCTCCTTTAGGAACGCCATGTGAGTCAGGGAGCCCCAGTGTTGCAACACCACTGCCTGCTTTGATTAGGAATGGATAAGCATGACCATGGTAACAATCCTCAAACGATAACCTTCTCTTTTCCAGTGAAGGCCCGGCCAGGCAAAGCACACCCATGCAAGCTTCAGTGCCTGAATTGACAAAACGAACCATCTCTATGCTTGGAACTGCTTTAATCACCATCTATGCTAAAACATTCTCCAGAGGACAAGGAGCACCAAAGCTGGTCCCTTTCTTCATTGTTTCAGCCAAGGCCGCAAGGACCTGCTATTAGCAACAGAATTTTTCAAAAGCATCAAACTACACAAAACTAGAAACTCATGAAGAAAATAGATTAGAACCTCGTCATCCGCATGACCAATAATTGCCGGACCCCATGAACCGACATAATCAATGTACTCGTTCCCATCAACATCCCACATGTGAGAGCCCTTGACAGAGTCCATCACATAGGTTGTCCACCGACAGATTTGAAAGCACGTACAGGTGAATTTACACCTCCTGGCATCAACTCCTGCCAAAAGAAGAGTACAAATCTCATTCTTCATTATTATAACAAGAAAGCCACAAGAATATGATAGGAATTGATTTCTGCATGTGTTCAACCATGAATGAAAGTTTCAACTTAGCCTGCCAGCATCCACAGCCTCTTGCTCAAACAGCAATTCCACCGGTATAATAACAGAACATATGGCTGCTTTATATACGTGTTCTTTTTAATCCATCAAACTTCGATATCCATTCATAGAAGCAGCAAAGATGATAGTTTCAGCCTTTCAGGGGACCCTTGTTCAAGTATATCAAAAGATTTAAACTTCTCCAGGTGTTCACAACCACAGTGATTTGGAAAGAAAAAACAATGCAAAATCCAGTTCTCAAAATTCTCCAGAAATGAAGATTAAAGGCAAAAATTCAGCGCCGTTAATTCAATTCCTGGCATACAAACAAAAGGGAAACTCACAAAAACCTTAACGGCATTGAAAATTTCCTCAGATTTCTGGAGGGTAAAGCTCTTCTTCTTCCTCTGCTGTTCGACGGAGACGGTCATCTTAACAAAGCATCGAGACGATCTAGATTGAGAGGTTTGACTACGAAGAAGCTTGCCAGTAGAACATGAAAGATCTAACTCCACACCAACCCCTGTAAACCCAGAAGCCATGAGTTGATTACACATGGAGTTTGGCTTTCAGAGCTTTTTGGTTTCGCTTCTCGTACTCTGACTCTCAAACTTGAACAACCAGATACCATGTTTTTGGCACAGGGGCATGTGAAATTGAATTCATTGTACATGATGGGAAGTCAAAGTAATATATGCATGTCCAAACAACTCCATTAGAGTTTATTCTGTAGGCTGTCCAATTTGTGTATTAGAAGGATCTCAAATATAAGTAGTTACTTTTTAAGTCATGCATATTTAGACTAATTCAAATATAAGAAGTTACTTTTTAAGTAATTCACACTTAGATTAATTTATACTTGAGTTAAATAAATCTCTTATAAGAAGTAAAACTCTAACCCTAATTTTAAACGATTGCATATATTAGAGAGCGTATCTTATTTTCTCCGCATTCCACGTGACCCAACATTTGTTGGTTTCTGTCCTCTTCACGTCTGAACCAGACAGCCAACCCTCTTGTGACATTGATCCATTGTCTTGTCCTTATACAAATAGAGACAACCACATAAACCCTGCGTTTGGTTAGTGTCCTCAAGGTGAAGACAGTGGACAAGGACGGTAAAGTCCTGTCCTTCATTGCTGTTTGGTTCGTGTCTTCAATTATATTTGTCCTGTCCGCATAAGACAAAGACACAAATTTGTGTCCGTTCCTAAACTCAGGTACAGAGACTTCTGTCCATAGGACAAGATGAAGAAAAGACAGGGTTAGCCTCGTTTTACGTCTGAAACTCCCGCAAATACAAAGCTCCATTTTTCTCCGTCTCACCTCCTTAGTTCAGCTTCGTCTCCACTGAAAGGCGCGGTAAGTTATACCACTGGTTTCTTGTCTTCTCTTCCCCCTTCTTACGCATATGGGTGTTTGGTTTTCTCCTTCTATCTCTATTCTCCATAACTTGGTCATCTATGTTTGCGTCTCCGTTTCCAGATTTTTATCCCTTCTCCGGCGAACCTCGGTCTTCGCCAACCCCGCTTGCGACCATCTTCCTTCTCTTTTGGGTAAGACACAATATTCACACTCATCGTCGTTTTTTTCTATTGCGGTTTGGTAATGGGATCCGAAGATTGTGCTCTGATGAATCTTCGGATCTCCATTTGTTAATTCCTAAACTTTCTGCAAACATTCTTTCCATAGGAAAATAGATAAATGCACTTATGTATGCATAAGGATTAGAATTTAATGAATCATTACCGTGAGTAAAATAACTATGGAAGAAAAAGTGAATTGCTCGAAGAGGAGTTCTGATGAATTTGTATTTAATAGTAATGGGTATCGATTGGGATTAGGTTAGGTTAATGGGTATTTCGATTGGGATGAGAATTGGGTTGTAGATGTACTCTATTGTTTGAAGTTCGATTGGGATGAGAATTGGGTTGTAGATGTACTCTATTGTTTGAAGTGGTTTGAAGTTAAAACATTCATATATGTTTGTGAATGTAATTAGTTTGCCTTCTTCAAATTGGTAGTGAGAAAATTAAAAAGCTGTATGTTGTTTAATTATTATATGAGTTAATGCTAAGTTGTTCACTTTACACATAATTGTATAACATTCATTAGCAAAGGAGTAAACATAATTGTATAAGTAATTTCAATCCCATAACTCCAATAATTGCATATCTTAAAGTTTTCAGCCTTTAGTTGAAGTTGTGTAGTGTGCCTACTGTGGCCTTTATGAAGCACATTGTGGCTTACATTTGAATGCAGCCTTGTGAGGAATTTATTATACTTTCTGTTCTCCTCTTGCTGCCAACAAATGTATTGAGTTTTCATTCTAATTTCATACGATAATCTTATAACTTTGTGTGGAATGGTGTGCATTTGTGTTAACTTTCGGCAGAATGGTGTGCATTTGTATATATGTCTGAAGAATTTGTTCCCATGTGCAATGCTGGAATTATTAGAATACCCAGGTTTTATTTCGTTGGTGCATAATTGAGTTTCAGAGGGGAAATTGATGCTCTTTTTGTTGATGTTGTTTTATTAGGATAAGCTAACTACTAGGTTTTAATATTCCTGCTTTATTATGGTTGGAAGGCAAAGGTTTTTACATCTTTTGTCAGTCAATCAATCAACTTAATAAGAATATGGATATATATCCACTTAACCCCCAAGGACTCTTTATTTATAACTTCTTTGGCCAACTGTCTTCATTTATAAGTTATTACAATATTCTTTAACTAACAACATCTTCTTCATGGCTTTAATAATTGAACTAATTCTCAATTCTCTTTTATCTTTAGGCAAGTATATATTTTTCCATTTTAACTTTTCCCCTAATGCATTTCTCTCTATACCTATGGTTCATTAAGTTGCCTCTCAATTTAGTTGACAATATATTAATTTATAAGGAGTTTGCTCATGCTGAAAACCTATTATGAAGGAAAAGATTCATATGATTCATAACCAATTTATACCATTTATATATGTACTGTGAATCTACAGTTATTGGTTTTTACTTAATCCTTCTATGTTGAAGTAGTGTAGTAGTCTACTGTGAAGTACAACGTATTTCCTTGATCAACTATATATCTTACTTGCACTTGAGTCAACTAATCAATGATCTGAAATTCCCAATTACAGGGTCTGTTTGTTGCAATCTTTCTGCCTCAATCTTCTTCCATTGGGGAACTTGAAATTTGAGGACTTCGTATCAAAGTGGTAAGTCCTTCTTTAGCTAACCTTCATATTGAAATCTTCTCAGTGTTTGCAGATTGAGTTTAAATGTGGTAAGTGCTTAGATTTGCAATTGTATTGCAGTGTAATGAGAATGTAAACAGTAAATACAATGGATACATAGCTGAATGTATACATAGCTGAATGTATACAGTAAATTGCAGACAAAACAGAGCAATTGCGAAGTTGATATTTTCAGTTTCTTGTTCTTTTTTGTAATGATGGTAGTTAAAATCCAAGCCCCCACTAGATCCATCACTACTTGCATTTAAATGCACTAGATCCATCTTCGGATAGAAATTAGCAACACATTCATTACTACTTGCATACGAAACATAGTAAATTATGACATTTCCAATGATGAAGATCAACAACATTATGACCAACATGTAAATGCTTCATGATTGAGTGTCAAAACAATGACGAAATCAAGAGGCAGCTCAAACACAACATGAAGCTCTAAAGCAAATATTCCAAAACCAACCTTGCAAAGGGTTTGGAATACCAATAAAAATACAATATAATAGTCTCAATGCAGTATTATGTTGAATTAGTACCAAGTCGTTCTATTTGTACTTATTCTTGACAACTTATAGTGGTAAGTTAAGGGCTGTCAAGTATTATGCAGTCATAAAAAATGTGTAATTCAACATAGAACACTGTTGTTGAATTACAAGTTTATAGTATATGCTTGTTAATGAACTTTATTAACTTCTATCTATTTCTAATCAAATAGTTCAATAAAACTAAAACTGGAATAAGTTCCAATAAAACGTCATTCCTTGAAATAAGTTCTCATTTTCTCATCAAATAACTTCCAATTGGAGCTTATGGTTCATTCTTTGTTACACATCTTACTATTCTAAACATATGTACAAATGTAGTGTTTGAACATTAAATTGTTTTCTGTTTGCAGCCAGTTTTCTTTTGAAATTTGGAGTCAATGGCTCATGATCACATAATTAAGTGTCTGGCTTTGTATGAGATTATGAAAGGGCAACTGGATCTGATGAAGATGGCCTTGCTCATATGCTTGTATATATACACCAAAAAACGACGTAGAAGTAGGAATGCGAGAGGAAGTAGGGCATTGACAGTACCAAATAGGGCAGCCAATGTAGATAGGATTTTGCATGAGGGGGATAG
>JAOSBK010000206.1:3509217-3550895 GCA_027568895.1 Erythroxylum shatona | reverse complement strand
TTTCAAGGCAATTCAACATGCAATTAATAAGGGTATATCAAATATTTCACTAGCTTTCTTAATAAGTGTGCATCTCTCTAAAACGACACTTATTTTAGATAAGAAAGAATATATTTTTCTTATATGAATTTAAATTGTAAATTATATTTATTTACATATAAGGTGGGTTGTGTGCATTAATTGAGAAATTTATGATTATATCAAGCGACAGGGCAATGACTCTTCATTGGTTGTTATTAATTGCCTCCCCTGTATGTCAGCTCAGGTGGTCCTTTTCTTTCTGTGATTTTTACTAATTTTTAATATTTTTAAAAATTAAATATATAAAATAACTTCTTTTAATTAAGTCCAAATTACTCAAATACAGGTTTATTCAAAACCCAACTCTTCTATGTCTTAACAAAATTGAGTATCCGATATAACAAAATTAAATCTCCGGTATACGCAAAGATCAGCTTATTAAAAATATCTAAATTTATACCGACAAGTCAGCCTATTATTATCCCTAAATCAAGTAATTTCAATAATAAAGTTACGTATTATCAGACTATTCCCGACCCAAACCGATCTAATTTAATTTTAATAACAGCGTTTTATTAAATTATTTGAACCCAATCAAACTTTTAACCCAAAAAAAAATCAGACCAAAATCAACCCATTATCATCTTGGCAGCAGACTGATTGACAGTTAATCCATAGAGCTCGTACGGCAAAAGGAAATTGCAGACTCTACTCTTTAACTTTTGCTCTGTCTTAATAAAAATCAGACATGGTCACGAGTAGCTCCAAGTGGTACACGAGAATGATACATATCCAACTAAGGTTCAATTACAAGTTTTCACGTTTAAGCCATGTCTTCTCTTCAATCATTGGAAACGTGAGCACAAGTAGATGTTTCTGAAGACAGTTTTGCTATATACATTATCTTATGGAACACTATGCACAAAAGGGTATTGAAATAACTGCACTAAAGGCCCTATTTTGGTTGAAGAATGCAAGTGTTGAGCAACTTTTTGCGGGTATAATTTTCGGTCCAGGATAGTTGACGATCACGGTTCACATCTCATACCTGTTCCTATCCAAGCAATGGCTCCATGTCGGTCTTGACAGGTGTAGATGTTTGATTTTCGTTATCGTCGTACATATCTACGCTCTTGATAAAGATCCCTGGACCAAGTTAACAAGCAAAGCGAAAGAAGCTTCAATTCCAAGATATGGTAGAGTTTTCTGGATAAGCAGAAAGGAAATACCAACAAGAAATGCATTCGTATAGTAGCCATTAACTTACCTATAAGCCATACTCCAGCTGCGATGAATAATATTGCTGTTAGAGCAAGTGCTGTTACCCTCCAGTTGTTCACATAATCCTGTGAACGAAACCCATCAAACTTGTAACGAGGCTCTTCGAGATCCATTAGAAAGTACATTCAGTAAGAACCTAGCTTAAGCACGCTATGATGATGTAAAAGAATCAAAGAGTCTGCCCAGTGCAAGGCTAAAGGAGAAGCTGAATGTGCCTTAAAATCGTCGTATATTGTCATTGCTCATAAGAATTGAAGGAAAAGAACGAATCAAACCTCACTAAAAGCAAAAATATGGATATTTCATCCGGATGAGAATATTACTACAAAAAAGAATGATAAATATGCCAAAAATTTCTCATGTACATGAACTAGCAGTCTAAGAATACTCGGATTTCCTGAATTTTTCAGAATAGAACTTTAAAGCACACCTGGAGGATGCCAACTAGCGGTGAGGAAGGCACATCACCAAAGATATGAATTGATACAGTTGAGATAGCCATAGATAATGGTCTCAGACTAGGCTTGACACAGTGAAGAGACACATAATTTACTGGAGCCTACAGAAGAAATTTGCAATGATATCTGTTAGCATTTTAAAGAAAATGCAACAGGAAGATGTTCTTCCAAGTATTTCTATGTATATCCATACATATATGCATATAATTAATTGTTTCTGATTGACAAGTCGAGGTCCGAACAAGTGAATGTGATCAAGCAAATAATAACACCAATGAACAAAACACATGAGAAAGTGCAAATAATCACAATAAGCACAATATCTTTTGGGGTATATATTTAACCCAACTGGAATTTGAAGTTACCTGTGTAGCAAACACTAGTATCTCACCCACCGAGAAAAGGACAATGAAGCCAATCAAGCTCTTTAGACAGAATGCACTAAAGCAGAATATGGCACCCAAAAACGTTGCTCCCGAAAGAAGCTGTGACAAAAGCAGAAATACGACATTAAGCAGCATTAACAGCAAACCATTGCCGTGGAAATCCACAAAGAAAATGCTTGTCCTTCAATAGACAACAAATGAAAAAATGAATATCTCTGCTAAGAGAGGTTCAGCATGATTCAAAGGGAAGGGAGTGTTTTCGATATTTCCTCCAAAGTATCCACATAAGAATTGCATGAAGTTTAAAATTATAACTTAAGAATGCATAAATTCAACTTCTCAAAATAAAAACACTGGAATTAGTAATTCAAATTACTCTTAAAACTAGGAAAATAAACAGAAGGCATGGACCACGCCGCAATTTTCTTCACTTGGGACTCTTTCTAAAAGAGTAAGGGAGAGAATAACAGGTGGAACATGAAAGCATATTGTCCTCAAAAGAAGAAAAAGATGCCCTCAAAATCCCATGATTTCAAAGACCTCAAGTAAGATGACAACGTAAAACGAAATCTCATAACATGTCGCATAACTTACCTTGAAGGCATTGGAGATTGTAGCAGTCATGCGATCAAGCACAAACCCTCCTGCCAATGTTCCAAAGATCCCACATACAATTGTGATTCCTCCAAACAACATATCTGCATTACTCTGTCAAAAACCTCAAGATTATCCCTCATTACCGTCATCACAAAAAACCAATCAATAAAAAGTGGCAAAGACAAGAAATAAATAAGTGGAAACAGTATATAATATATCCACACAAGAAGACATTCAATTAAAACAGAAAAGAAGGAAAAGAAAGCGCATACCATCTGATAAATGTTATAGCCAGCTTTTGGTCCCCAGTATGAATATGCTCCAAGAACAAAGTTGTATGCTATGTAACCTGAGAAACAATGTAGTGGATATCCTGAATATGACCACTGCCTATAATATCTTTATGGAACAATAAAAGGACAACTTAGCAGATTTATTCTCTGGCATGAATTCATAATGAACAAGAAAATGTGAGAAGATAACAAGCTAATGATCAGTTATGTGATACTGAGAGGATGTTTAGTTACAATACATGACGAAGGAGGAGCTACAGAGTGAGCATAATACCCAGCAAATTTACAACATAGACTTTATCAAGAAGAAGCACTTTCATATCGTTGGAGAAGTGTGATAGCTGATCCAACAATCTGGGAATACCCTTAATCCTGCCACGGAGAAAGCAAAATGACAGAGACTAAATCAAATTAAAGATCACATTATTCGTAATCTGATGTATGCAATTGCTAGAATCCCAAGGAATAAGAAACCAGAAAGAGCTGCTTTGACAATTAAAATTTTCCAATTACAGAAAGCAAGCAATTTAAAATTTCCAGAACATACATAAAAATAAATGCCTCAAAATACTTGATCTGAAGAATGAGCAACTTACTCAGATGCTTTAACATATTCATGACTGACAACACATTCTTTATTGCTCACATGTGTTGACTCATTGTCTGCACGTTAAACAAAATATCGACACTCAGTATTGACTCATTGTCTGCACGTTAAACAAAATATCGACACTCAGAAAGAGAAAACCAACCTCAAGAATAACAACCAAATCAACATAAAAGGCTCTTTTGATATAAAAATCCATATTCACATGCATTGTTATAATATGCACACTAAACAAAGTATCAACACTCAAAAATAGAAAACTGAGCTCTAGAATAACAATAATATCAACATAAAAGATTTTTAATACAAATCAATATAAATCACGAACAAAGAACAATGCTTCATGAATATATATTCAGCCCATATAATTGATCTTCACACATAATTATTTGCAAATATTCTCTAAAAGAATAATCAATACAATTTCCATAATTGCATTTAATGCAATTTTCTGCAGGTGTAACTTTAAAACCCTACTGTATGACAATTGATGGGGTTTGCTTGAGTCTTATCTATTATACAAGTATGACATTACTATTTTCCATGACGCTGTAACCATAACGTATTCCAAGTTTCAAATAAGAGATGCACCAAAGATAATAGTGCTTGCCATCACGTGAATCTGATAAGACTGTTCCAATTCACAGGATCAAAACATATAAATGTTCGCTGCTTCATGTGCGTCTCACAATAAAAGATACTAAATGAAATTTCAAATAAATACCAGCATCACCCCATATCTAGCAGTGTTCAATCACTACAATAATGATATAGCAAAAATTTCATAATAAACATAGATCCTAAAGGAAAAGGTAAAAGTACCATGTAGGTTATTCTCTCTGAATCCGGTTAAAACATCTATATCCAGAGCATACATGGCTCAAAAGGAACAGTAGCAAAACAATAACAATGATAAGGAAGATGGAGTACCTGTTGTTACAGATTCGGATGTGTCAGGGGCTAATCGCTTTCTTGATTCAGCAGGAGCAAAACCTGTCGTTTTCGTTACAAGTAAATATGTCGCAGAGAATTACACAAAGCTTTTAAAGCATAAATGATACATCACAGTTAATGCACCTTTCAGTTGTAAAGGTTTCATGACAAATCCAAAAATAGCAAAGGGAAGCATCAAAAGTGCCTCTACCCAGAATGCATAGCGCCAGTTAAAATGATTCCCCACCTAAACGTTTAGCAAACAAAAAGAATAATAACATCAAGGATATTCCCAGACAAATCCAATCAGAGCAAACAATCCCTTTGGCAGGTCATGATAGAAGTTGCACTCCAACCAAGAGATGATAATTCACTGCAATTGAAGGTTTATGTATAGAGGAATATAGAAAAATGAAGCTACTAGTGTGGCACGAAAACTTACAAATCCACCATAGACATAGCCCAAAGCAACTCCAGTAGGGATACACATGTAAAACATAGCAAGCCAGGCTGTTTTCTATAAAATGGAAAGAAGCAAACCACATTCAACAACAAAAGCAAATAACTTCAGGCATTGTAAAGTCTTTATAAGCGTCAAAAAATACGAGTGTATAGAACAAAACCCTGCAGACCTGTGCAACTGGAGCATGGTCATCTATAAATGGCGCAGCAAGACTAATAAAAGATGCTTCACCGACACCAACTAGCCTAAAAGGACAAGATTAATGGTAAAACTAACAAACTTAAAAGGAAAACATAAACAAAGGATTAAGTAGTTTTAACTTTTAGGAGGGAAATAAAATCTGACACTTACATGCGGCAAATTGCAATAGACCAAAAATCAATCGCACTACCACATCCAGCTGTAGCAAAAGTCCAAACTGATAAACCAACTCCAATAAGCCTAAAGGGGTTGACACTGCAAATGCAAAAAAGACAATGAGACCTTGCAAAACAAATCACGATATAAAAGATCAATGACACACAAGGAAATCGGAGTTGTTTACTCGTTCTCCTAATCAACAATACAAATAAAGCCAAAAAAGTACAAATTTTACCACATATACACCCCAGTCAAAACTTGAGAATCAAAACAGATGATGAGCAATACAGATTCTCACCTCTTGACCAATGAAGCAAAAATTGGGGATGCCACGAGAAGTCCAACCATGAATGCAGAGGATAGAACACCATCCTGGAAATTATTTAACTTGAAATCTCCCCTGCACAACAGGTACAGATACAAACATAAGTAGCGAAAAGATTTAAGTACCCAGAAACAGAACGACACCTAGCAGATGAAAAACCAAACACGAAAATATTGATGTGTAGAGATAACAGCAAGCTAGAAGAATTATAGTGCTTACTGAATCCCACTACCAGCAGTGCAAATTCCCTTATCATCGCAAGTACTAAGACTCCCATTGACCCCATTACTCGCTATGGCCCCACGATCCACATAATTCAGCATATTAATCGCACAAAAGATCAAAAGCAACCTGTTAAAAGAACAAAAATGGGAAACCCCCTTATAGTATTTTGTTTTCTCCAACTCAAAGCAAAAGATCAATCAGGAATTTCTTTTCTTTTTCCAAATAAAAAAGAGGGGAAAGCCGCAACCTTTTAGGGGTGAACCATGAAGGCGCCGGAGGAGCTTCCTCCGATGAGATCTTAGCCATGGTGGGTCCGATTACACGCCGGAGGTGGTGACGGCGGTTGTCGAGAGGACCCAGAAAGATATGGCCTTCGACGTTATACGTGTACAAACTAAGTATTATACATATAAAACTTACGATATTTTGAAAAAAGAGTACAGTGGCAAATTAGCCTTCATAAAGATCCAAACTTTGCTTTATCCATCTACAATTCAACACTTCGAGCTATCAGCTACCATTAGTCTTCGTCGTTGTATCTCTTCCTTCACCTTAGAGAAAAGCTTTTAAGCTTTTTATGTAGTTTTACTTCAAGTCACAAGATAGATAATGGCTCGACTTAAAATTTTCTAGTCTCAAGACTAGTAAGAGAACAAAACTCTATTAAGTAAGATCTTGTTTTTAAAAAAATTAAACTTATTTAATAATAAGGTAATGAAGTGATAATTATTAATTTTTAAGTACGTAAAGTATTAATGAATTGATAAGTCAAATTTAAATAATAAATTCAATGTAATTAATATTTATAAATTTTAATGCATATTAATCTTCCATTAATTATTCTTTTGAACATTTTAAGAGAATTACAAAAAGATTTGTCAGAATTAGTCTTTTCTAAAGTAGTGACTAGAAATAGAAAAGTATAGCGTGATCGAATAAATGTAAAGAATTAACCTTTAAAAGTTCGCCAAAACAGTATTGTAGTTATTAGGAGATGTTGTTCGAGTAAATTATCGCATAGGAAGTCCAACTCAACGTTCGTTCTCCCTTTTTTAAGTGTAAATCTTAATCAAGACTTATGGGCATTCAACTTGGCTTATCGGAATAGGTGTGGGAGGACAATAGGATTGTCGTAACTTTAGGATCTCTGAGCAAAGTCTCCTAACTTAATTAGAGACAAGAAGAGTTAAACTTTACAGATTATTAGGCGCTCGCAGATCTGGACTCCATGAGGTATACTTTGTTATTTTTATTTATTTACGTATTTATTGTAATTTTATTTACATAATAATTTACCATGCTAGTTTTACTTATTTTATCTGTAACACGCATCACTCTTATATTGTCTTATTTGCATGTGAGTTTATCGGAAACAGTCTTTCTACTATATAAGGCTAAGGTTACGTATTATCAGTCCTCTTCATACTTCACTTTATTGCGAGACTTAAGACTAAATGTGATAATAAGTCAACGGAGAAGTGACAGAGACATAGGAGAGTAACATTCTAAAGACATACCGTTCTTTTTATTCATACCACAATTTGAGTGTAAAACCTGAAATAAGCTATATGCAAAACCCAAGCATTATGTTCTACCTGTACATAACGACATCAGTAGACGATTAGAAGTGCATAGGGATCAACTTTCACATATTTTTTACGGCTGTGTATGCAGAAACATGAATGTCATAGCATTCTCCATCCCAGGAGAAATCTTTCGACATGGCATCCACTATCTTTCCGTTCCATTTCGAAGGGTTATTCCTCTGCAGAAAACCAGTTATTGACCAAATTTTAGAAAAAACAGATATGAAAAGTTTCATCTTTTAAATGTCAAACTCACCATTTCATCTAGTGCCTGGCTCAGAGACATATTGCCAAAGGTAGACTTAATGAACTGCGAAAATTTTGAGGTTTCTTGGTCATGATCCACAAAATATCTGCTAAGACACATTGCAGTAGAAGACATATGTCATGTTTGTTTCTGGTCAGAGAGGGGAACAAACTGCTCTGCAGTTCCTTAGAATAAAGATACAGTTACCTGAATCTGTTCTCACTGGCTGATATTTCTATTGGAGCTGCTCCATATTTCAAAGCTTTGAGCTACATATATGGTCAATATGCAAGAAATAATTAAGAAAATATCTCACAAAAGCCAGCTTGGTTGTGATTTTATTGAGCAACAAAACAAGATAAAACAGTTTGTGAACTTAAAAACGATATACAGCTACGATAATGCAATAGCTCGCGCCACAGAGCCTAGAAATGGCAAGATAGGGGTAGTAAATGGAGAAGAGGGTAACAAACAAAGAATAAGAGAGAAGAGAAGGTGTATATCAGATATAATAGGTAACTTTTCTGTAAGCTAGAAACAGCACTGACTGGATTCAAGTCTGGCAAAATGACCGAGAGGTGAACTTGCTGGTGTCATTTTTGTTTTTGTCAAAATCAGATGTTTGGGAACTGGCTTCAATTTTATGAGCATTCATATAAGCAAAAGAAAACAAATTGCAAGATATCAAACATAAGAAATTCCAAGTATGTGAGCTAAAGATTTGGCTTATAAGAAAATGATACTTACGGGCACTTGGAGCACAGGATCATGAAAAGAATGGCACAATATGATATCTGATCCTGCCATGATCAGATGTGAGAGGACTTCATCATATTTGTTGACTAATCTCACTGTTTCATCCTGTTGACACAGGCAAAATAAACAAGACAAAGGGATTCGTAAAAAATGAAGAGGGTATAATAAGCATGGATTTTATTTTATCTCTTCTATTTATGTTTAGAAGACAGGTTGTTTGGGTCTTATGGGTGAACTCTGAATTTCAAGAACCTGAAAATTGTAGACACAGTTGTTCATTTAGGTTGAAACAATGGAAACTATTCAAAAGATAGTTTTCTAGAATATCAGTTCCTATAAATACTTTGCCTATTTCATGATGATTACATATGATGCTAATCAATTTTGAATTAATGTCTGCAATCGAATAAAAATGTCTTCATGTCACCCTATTCCTTTTCTCTTCAGAAATTCCTTACCTTAATAAATGCACCCAAAATACAGGAGAGAGGCAAAAAGGAGTGTATCACATACCTTGATTTCCTGCCCAAGAAGCTCCAGTGCCCTGCTTGTAGTGGCCATTTTACTTGTCATGAAGATGAACTGTGGGAACAACCAACAAATTTAAAATTAAGCAAAAAGCATGTGCAGGACTGAATCTACAGAAACTCTACGCAGACTGAAAAGAGAATATAACATTTTATGACTCATTGTTCCAAGTACTTTGAAAGCATCCTCATTAAAAGAGCCAAATTCAGAGTATATCCAACAGTTTCTGCAATACAAAGAACCTGAACATCCTTCCTGGTCGTTATAGTATTCCCAACAATCACTTTCAGGTTATCCAGATCATTATCTGATATTTCTGATAAGATGCTTCCAACCTGGTAAACATCTTTGCCTTTAGGATACAAATCAAATGGAGAAAAACAAGAAAAACAAAATACATTAAGAGTTTTATTATACTTTAGGAATTAACAAAATGGAATATCTATGGAAATGGATGTTGTTCGACTGTGGGACATTAATCAGTTGGGATAAATTTGTCTGGACTAAGTATTTGACCAAGTAACAAGGAGCTTAGACCAAAAGAAGGAAAAGCATAACACCCTAAAACCACCAAGATCAGATTCTGAGTTGACACCACTTGTGAAATATATCTTATATTATATGCATAACAATTTAATCAGTCTGATGGCAAATAGGAGAGGAAGCGTTTGTTCTCAGAATTCTAAGCATCAGATTTTAGATTCCTTCTGACTGCCTGGACCTAACAGCAATCATGGCTATACTTTCAAGTTAAATGTTCCCATAGAAAATAGAAGTGCTCTTAGAGACTACTGACTGTCCTTTGTTTCCATATCTATTTTATCATACAAACTCTTGAAAATACAGAAGTCCGTGAAACTAAAACCTAGACAAATAATAGTTACTTTCTTTCATGATGGGTTTGATTTTATTGACGGTATATTTCCTAACAAGGCCAGGCAACAAATTTATCAACCAGTTCACTGGATGTTACACTTAACAAGAATCATAAACAAGTCAAGAAGTCCAAATGTAATGCTTACAATAATCATAGAAGAATTGTTGGCTAAACCCATCTGCTGCTGCAATGCATTTCGGCAGATAAATTTCCCCTGTATGTCCTCCATGGAATAATTTTGTGGAAGAAATTTGTCCTTTGAAGGATCCCAACTGGAGTCGTCAAATCCATAAGGAGCAACAAGTACCTTGTCTCTGTATGAAGTGGGGATCAGATAACTTATCTTGTTAAAAGATAAAATAATAAAAGTCAAGAATGTTCTTGTGTACGGATGCTTCAGAAATACATCCATGCAGGAATAAGAAAAAAAAGAAAAAAGAAACATGTTATGCAGTTAACTTGCATAGCTAAAGATTTTTCCTTCGATAATTTGCACAAAGAGGAAGGGAATCTCAAGGTCTGAAACTTACTTGTGCATCGATAAGGTAGGTTCCAATCCATGACTTAAGCTGCGAATTATCCTGCCTTTCGAATGCATGGAAGACAATATAATAACCTTATTAGAGTATACTACTCCACCCTGCAATTCACAGAAGAATGATGTGATAGATCAAAGGTCACTAAAGTTTATGTTAGGAGAAATAAAAAAAAGGCTAAGGAGTAAAAGAGCTGAGGGGTAGTCTTGGCTATTAATTTTCTATATTCAGTTAGTTAGTTAGTAGTACTGACAACCAATGATTAGGTTGTCAGCTAACCGAATCTGTTAGTAATTACAGATTCTCAGTATAAATAAGAGATAGGGAGGAAGAGAGAGAATACATAGTGTAATGACAAATGTATGAGCCTTAGGCTGAAGGTACTGGTCCTCAAAAACCAGTTTATCCATTGTATTCTGCTAAGGAATCAATACCAGTATACATATTTCCATACCTTGTTTCTGGATCCTATCAACTGGTATCAGAGTATTTGATCCTGAGCAATGGCTGCTAAGAAAGCTGATAATCGGATTAAAGGGATTGAGAAGGATTGAGAACTGCTGCAAGAAGAGAGATGAAAAGATGGGGAGGAGATCCAGAAATCCATTAGCCAAGCATACTAGGAGTTTCAGAGGCAGCTAAGTCGGTCCAACCAAGAATGGCAGAGATAAATGACCAATTATAACTCAAGAGTTCCAAAAGAAGCTAGAGAGTGCTAATCGGGAAATGGGAGAACGACTAAGGTCAGAAATAAAGAGTATGATGATGTCGGTTCTGCAGACGTGGAAAAAAAATGATGAGGCATGGGAGGAATGGGAGACACCCGACCTGAAGAACACCCACCTGAGCCTAGTTGAAGGAGAGAACTAGCGAAGGAACCAATTGAGCTAGAAGAGCGCTACGAAAGCAACGAGTTGCGGAATGATGCCAGCCACTGCATCGACCCACCTCAGGGATTCGTGCGACATGGTGACTTCTGGCGAGACTGCCGCACCTGAAGGATTGAGATGCCGGTTTTCAGCGGCGATGATCCTGATGGGTGGATCTACCAGGTTGAGCGGCTCTTTTTAGTGGGGAGATTTTGGAAGCAAAGAAGATGGAACTTGTAGGAATGAGTCTGGAGAAAGATGCATTAACATGGTTCCGTTGGGTGGAGGGCTATCGACACATCGTGGACTGGCAGGAGTGTAAGAAGCTAGTGACCCAGAAGTTTCGACCAGCTCATGAAGGGACGCAATGTCAACGCCTGTTAGGGGTGAAGTAGAACGGGACAATGGTAGAATACACCGGCAAGTTTCTCGAACCAGCCGCTCCTCTACCGGAATTACCCAATGCTCTCCAGATTGGGTTGGTAGAAGATATTCGGTCGGAGGTACAAATTCTTAAGCCTAGGAATCTTGCTGAGATGATGGAGTTATCCCAGCAGGTGGAGGAAAAATTCAGATGCATGAGCGAACTGAGATGGAGCCATTAGGGTGCAGGCATGAGGTGGGGACACGTGGGGGCAAAGGTGGAGACCACAAGGGTGGAGAAAAAGAGGGAGGAATTAGGAAATAATGGGAGTCGTCCCACTACTTATACAAGACATAAAAATATAGAAGGAAGTAGGAACCAGAATATGAGAGGATTTAGAAGGCTGACCGTGAGTGAGCTCCAAGATAATAAGGCTAAGGGACTCTATTTTAGATGTGATGAAAACTTCAGCCCTAGTCATCGGTGCAAAAAAATAAAGCTTCAAGTTCTGGCCGCAATGGATGAAGAAACCGAACCGGAGGAGGAGCTAGAAGGAGAGGAAGTGGAGGAGACATTACAAACAATAGAACTAGCTGCAGGGGCAATGTTGGGGTTTACTTTTCCGAATACTATGAACGTAAAAGGAAACTTGGAAGGGAGGGAAGTGATCATCCTTATAGACAGCGGAGCCTCGCACAACTTCATTTCATGGGAGTTGGTGAAATCACTAAATTGTAAGTTGGCAGAAACTGAGAAGTATGTGATAACTATGGGTAATGGGCTGAAGATTAAGGGGGAAGGGATTTGTAGGGTATAGTTGTTTCAGTACAAGGTTTGGTGGTAAATGAGGAGTATCTACCAACGGAGTTAGGCAGCTGTGAGGTTATACTGCGGATTAAATGGCTGCAAACTTTGGGCAAAGTGGTGACGGATTGGAGTAAGATGACGATGGAGATCTAGACAAGGAGACTATACCCTTACGATTATGGGAGACCCAACACTCTCAAAAACACCTATTAACCTAAAGAGTTTGGTGCATACTATAACAAATGAGGACTCGATACATATGTTACAATTGGGTTTTTCGGAATTAGCAGGGCTGAAGGGTACCAACCCAATTAAAACCGAACTCCAGGCTATGTTGGAAGAGTTTAGGGCAGTCTTCAACATACCTCAAAAATTGCCTCCTGAAAGAGTTAAGGACCATGCCATTGTACTCCAAGAAGGAGTCAATCTAGTCACGGTTAGACCTTATAAATATCCCCAGTTCCAAAAAAATGAGATTGAGAAGTTAGTGAAAGAAATGTTGGATTCCGGAATCATCCAACCAAGTGTGAGTCATTATGCTAGCCCAGTGTTGTCGATTAAGAAAAAGGATGGGGGGTGGCATTTTTTGTGGACTACTGTGCCTTAAATAAGGTGACAGTAGTGGACAAATTCCCTGCTCCTATCATATAGATGAGTTACTTGATGAATTGAAGGGGGCTACTATTTTTTTCGAAGATTGATCTAAAGGCGGGGTATCACCAAATCCGAATGAGAACGGAAGACATAGAAAAGACAACATTTAGAACTCATGAAGGGCATTACAAATTCCTCATCATGCCCTTCGGATTGACTAACGCATCAGCCATGTTTCCATCCCTCATGAATCAGGTTTTTAAGCCTTACCTCCGAAAATTTGTATTGTTTTTTTTTATGACATATTGGTCTACAGTGCCAGCAATGAAGATCATGTTTGTCACTTGAGGGCAGTCCTATATGTGCTCCTATCCCAGCAATTGTATGCGAATTGGAAAAAGTGCATTTTTGGACAAGAAACATTGGAATACCTAGGGCACATCATATCAAGAGAAGGGGTGGCAGCTGACATGAGAAAGATTCAGGTTATGGTTAATTGGCCAATACCAGGGAATGTGAGAGAGTTGAGGACTTTCTTGGGGTTGACAGGATATTATAGGAAATTTGTGAAAAACTATGGAGATATTTCCTAGCCTTTGACTCAATTGTTAAAAAAAGAAGGCTTTAAGTGGACTAGGGAGAGTGAGGCCTCCTTCCAACAACTCAAGCAAGCCATGATTTCAGCACTAGTGTTGATATTACCCAACTTCATTAAACCATTCATCTTGGAAACCGATGCTTCAGCAAATGCCATAGGAGCTGTCCTGATGCAAGAGAATCGACCAGTTGCTTATTACAGCCAGGTTCTGTCGACTTCTAGCCGACATAAATCAGCCTATGAGCGAGAATTGCTGGCCATTGTACTGGCAGTGAAGAAATGGCGTTCCTACCTTTTGGGCCATCAATTTATCATCAGAACCGACCAACAACCACTTAAATTCTTGTTGGAGCAGCGTGAGGTACACTCGGAGTATCAGAAGTGGCTATCTAAATTGTTGGGGTACACTTTCAGCATTGAGTATAAGGCAGGAAGAGAGAATAGAGTAGCAGATGCCTTGTCAAGAATTCCTAATCAGGCGGAATTAATGGCAGTAGCAATTAGGACGTTGGATATGGAGCAAATAATCAAGAAGATTGATGCTGATCCCAAACTATCCAAATTGAAGCAAGAACTCCTAGAAGATGGTGGGTCGCATCCTCTATACATAATAATTCAGGATCGCTTGTTTTACAAGGATCGGTTAGTAATTCCGAAAACTTCAGCCGCAATACCAGCCCTGATCACGAACAGCCACTAGAGTAACATAGGAGGGCATGGGGGTGCTCAAAAAACTTACAAGAGGCTAGCAAATGAACTGTTTTGGGAAGGAATGAAAAATGATGTATACAGGTTTGTGGCTGAATGCTTCATCTATCAGCAAAATAAGTATTTATCGTTGTCTCCGGCTGGATTTATGCAGCCTTTACCAGTGCCACAGCAAGTTTGGGCAGATGTCTCTATGGATTTCATAGATGGGCTGCCAAAATCAAAGGGATTTTCGACTATCCTAGTAGTGGTGGACAGATTTAGTAAGTATGCTCACTTCATTCTTCTAAAACATCCATATACTGCACAATTGGTTGCTTATATCTTTGTACAAGAGGTGGTGCGTTTGCATGGATATCCTAATTCGATTGTGTCCAATAGGTTTGGAAGGAGATGTTTAAGTTGCAGGGCACAAGGTTGAGATACAGTTCAGCCTACCATCCATAAATGGATGGACAAACCGAGGTTGTCAATAGGTGTCTAGAAACTTATCTAAGATGTTTTACTAGCAAGCAACCCCAACAGTGGGCACAATGGGTGGGATGGGCTGAATATTGCTATAACACGTCTTTTCACTCAATTTTGGGCACTACACCATTCAAGGTCCTTTATGGGCAAGATCCTCCCACTATCACAAGATACAGAATCCAATCTTCTGCCATAGACACCATTGATCACTGCTGCAGGAAAGAGACTAGAATTTAGCTGAATTACGTCAACACTTGATGTTAGCTCAGCAGAGGATGAAGTTGACAGCAGATGGTAAAAGAAGAGATGTGGAGTTTCAGGTAGGGGATAAGATCTTTGTCAAGTTGGCACCTTATCGCCAACAATCTGTGGAAACTAGGAGTAATACCAATTTGGCTCCATGTTATTTCGGTCCCTTTGAGATTCTACAATGCATTGGTCCAATTGCGTATCAGTTAAAGTTGCCCCCGATAGCTAGAATTCACTATGTTTTTCATGTCTCTCAACTTAGGAAGGTCTTGGGTACTGATGATTCAGCCATAAGTACACCAAACCATTTACTAATTCCTGAAGTTACCCCAGATTATCCAGCTGCACTTTTGGCCATCAGAAACCTCACTTCTAGCTCGGATTTAGAAGTGCTTATTCAGTGGACAGACCATCCAGTTTCCGAGGCTACATGGGAGCTGTATGAAGATATGAAAGTTCGATTTCCATATTTTCACCTTGAGGACAAGGTGAAGCTGATGGGGGGAGTAATGATAGATCAAAGGTCATTAAAGTTTGTGTTAGGAGAAATAAAAAGAAGTTAGAGGAGTAAAAGAGCTGAGGGGTAGTCTTGGCTATTAATTTTCTATATTCAGTTAGTTAGTTAGTAGTGCTGACAACCAATCATTAGGTTGTCAGCTAACCGAATCTGTAAGTAATTACAGATTTTTAGTATAAATAAGAGATAGGAAGGAAGAGAATATATCGTGTAATGACAAATGTATGAGCCTTAGGCTGGAGGTACTTGTCCTCGAAAACCAGTTTATCCATTGTATTATGCTAAAGAATCAATACTAGTATACATATTTCCATACCTTGTTTCTGGATCCTATCACGATGCTCAAACTAACTGATTGCATAACATTTTTTACCTCAAGTTGTGAGCATAATGTCATTATGTAAAATCGTTGTTCACATTGTAATGATGCAAAAGAAGAGTTAGTATATCTATATCGAAATCTCTAGATAAAAAGAGGACTTTGAAATAAACATATCACTAATAAAGATAGATTGCAGAAATAGATAGCATTTCATTTGCAGGAAGCATAAAAATGACCTTCAAAACATTGATGAGATGTGTCTTTGAATTATCTTGCAAACGATCAGTGCGGTGAAGTCCAGCCGGATCAAGTCCACATAGTGTTAGTTTATCAGGTTGCTCGAGCCACTAATTTACCAGAACAGTAGGTTGCAATATTTGGTTACTAAGTAAGAGATGATGAAACCAAAATCAAAGAAACAAAAGCCCGATCAAGTCCACATAGAGGTAGCTAAAGCCTCTAATTTGCCAGAACAGTAGGGTGCAATATTAGGTTAGTTAGAAATGGTGAAACCAAAATCAAAGAAACAAAAGTATCCACCTGAAAATCAAAACGATGGCATGTCAATAGCACTCTAGTAACTCCAAGTCCCTGTATATAAAATTAAGATCAAAGTATCATGAGAATCATTTTAGCAAAATCATAAATTTTCCCTCTGACCAACTTGTTCAGATATTTCAGAAGGTTCTAAAACATGAGTACAATATGAGTGTGTCCTATGACATTTCCATTGTTCACTACTATATATATACAATACAGCACCCCTACCTCACCCAGTATAAAAGAAACATAATCTCAGTACAGTGCTCCAAATTCTGCTGAGAATAGAAATAATTTCCTAAATTGAAAATTGAGGTTACTGATCCATGTTTTGAAGGGTAAAGTAAGTTTTTCCAATCATTCAGTGACAAATTAACTGAACTAGTAAAGAAGTAACACAAGTAATAAAATCTTTCCTTCAACTTGTATGATGGCTCTTTGGAACAAGAGTGGCAAGCAAGGAAAACTTAAATCAATTCAAATGTTAAAAAAGTTGAAAGTAATATCACTTTAATGTGTCATAGCACTTTTGTTTGGGGAGTATTAGTATCCATCCATGTGAACTAGACCAACTAGATCATATTCATCCCATTCTTACATGAAGAGGAGATGCTAATTAGGATGCGAGAAGTTAATGTTGAATTAGAACATCTGAGGAGAGAGAGAAAGCTAATAAAAGAAACATTATGTTTTACCTGATTAACAAAAATATCCCAGAAAAGTGGTCCAACAATAGAAGTCTCCCAGTTGTGGATGTGTAACACATCAGGCCGCTTCCCAGATTTTGTTATATAATCCAGTGAAGCACGAGAGAAATAGATGAACCTAAAACATGAAATATCTAAAAGGACCGTCATCAACAGGCAAGAAACAATACGAAAATAGTTATCAAAAAAAGGAAATAAAGCGGTATATATTTTAGAAGGAACTCAAATAAAACCTAGAATAGATTGGATTATAAAATGACAATGAAGGCCATCCTGTTCACATCTTATTTTCACGTAACTGAATCTCAGTCAAACTGTCCTAAATCCTTTGAGCTTCTTTTCTTTCTTTTTCATAGTAAGAGCATCATGACCTGTTCATTTACTCCTTCACGTATAAATTAGTGTCATGAGGACTCCAAAAACTGAGGTAAATGACTACCGAATGAAAGGAAATGTATCCTCAGCCGTGCATCTGAATGTAGTTAAAAAATGAAACCTAAACAGCAGTTAAAATGTTAGGAGTCCATAGTCATGTCACCTTTATCAACTCAACTTACTTGCTGAGTTGCCAGCACGTGCACGAGAGATGCACAAAGCTAAATAATTTAATTGAAGAATAAACTTATCGATGACTACCTACATGAGCAAGCAACTTGATTTTATTTGTTGAAGTTATACATTAAGGTAGGAAAACAGTCTAATAAACTTATGAATAGATTTTCTTTTTTCTTAGAATAATAGAGCCATTTCTTCAACATTCCTCACCAACTAAGCTGTGATCAAATCATGTTACCATTGAGCCCACAGCTCCTTTCCATCCCGTGGAGTTTACCCAATAGTGCAAGAACAACTCAGAAATGCAGAACTATAGATCAATCATTTCTAGAAGTTATGACTTAATTATACTGACCGCTCAAAGTCGTCCGCGTAGCCAGATACTCTCTCACGATCAAAGAAGGATGAGTACTGCAGAGGTTGAATAAAAGTAACTCCAATGCCATGGACAACACTGGAAAATGATCACCAGCAATAAAGTCAATACAAACAGGGCGGTGGTACATGCTCTACAAATGATATACCTCAATCACTTGTCTAACAGTTCTCTCTTCGGTGAATAATGAACAAATGGAAGTAATCAAAAACTAGAACCCAATAAATCTTACTGTACCATGTAAAGGCCAAAGCTCACCCTGTCCATATTCTGTTCCCATACAGTTGGCCATCAAAATATGAATAAGACTCTGCTTCAATTTCTCGCAACCCATGGACATGAGTGAGGTCAAGGCACTTATACCTGTTCAGAAAATAAATGCATTCAGTCACAAATTCAAGGATTTCTCATGATAAAATCATACCCAAGACAGTTGAAAATTTTCTTTTGGTACATAAAAAATCATAATTATATGCTAAAGTTTATCAACCAATACACCTATCAAGATTTGTACTCATTTTTATTGTTATAACTTGGGACAAATGACTCCAAAGCATTCCATATGAAAAACAAAAAAGAAAGAAGCATTAACAAGTTTTGCATTCTTCATGAACTATAACCACTAACTTTTCTAGAAAATAGGATAATTAATATCATAAAAGTTTTAAGTAAACATCATAAGAAGCACATCAAACTGTATAGGTTACGCCACTAACTTTGGTAGAATAACCTCCACAAAATGGCCCTTTTTCTGTAAAGCATGTGATAAGCCCCTCACATATGATGCCAGGGATCCATCGACCAATGGTTCCATTTCGGTACAAATGTGGATAACATGGAAAGTATTCCTGAAATTGACATATGATTAAAAGAAAAGATTCAAGAGAAACAGTGCGAGGAAAAGAAAAATAAGATACGCACTAGTTTGTAAGAAGATGACAAACTATTGAAAGTAAAACAATGTTTCTTGCAATCCTCGTACAGAGGCTAGGCTGCACAATTTGCAAACAGCATTTCATCTTTAGCTAAATGAGATAAATCAAAAAAAATCCTAGCAGCATGCCTCTATTGCCCATGCAAGCATTGGTTTGTAATGATATCATAGAATCCTACATTTCTCTTCAAAATTTATCAAGACAAAATGTATAATCATCAGTATGATTTCTGTTATATATGCAAAAGTACCTAACGTGTTATCTTTAAGCATTGGGAATCAGTTAAGGAAAGAGTTGTAGCATTCAACAATTGATAGTACTTTTTTCTTCCATCTGAGACATGGCGGAGTTTTGCTAGAACCTCAGAATCACCTTTCGGCAATATGTCAGAGAAAATATCAACTACATTAAATTTGCAACTCATGACCATATTTCTAAGATCAGATGCCTCTGCAGTGTTAATGGTTCCGTTGAGGATCATTGAGTCTATCCGATGCAGTAATTGCCAGCAAACTGAGTGGTTATCTGGTTTCCAAAGGATAATGAACGTAAGAACATTGCTCAAGGTTTAGGTATCTAAAACCTCAAACCAATACTAGAAAATACTATTAGAGAAAATTGTAAGAGTAGAAATAGATCGCTCCCTAAACTCTTAAATGGATGTGTATTAATGTTCTTATATTCATACTCGACTTCATGGCAAACAGATTCAACAGCAGAGAGCTTCTAAATCACTTAAATATCTGTGCTTCTAGTGACTATGTACAACATTGAGCAATAGTTAATGAAGCAAAGCTGTAGAGTTTGCCATACCCAGAATTCTTACGGTGAGTAAAATGATGCAACGTTTGAAATTATAAAAAAGCTACATTATTGGATGCACGGTTCATGCTATAACCCATAGAACAGAGAACTTCAGGTTAAGATTCAGTCACCTCTTCCAAAACTAGACTGCTTTTCAGCCTCCAGTTTCTCTATCCTATCTAACAAATCCTGTTTCTCTCTGTTTGCTTTATTAAGCTCCTCAATAGCTTGCAAACGCTGTTTGTTTAAGAACATGATGTCTGCATATATCACTCAAAAAGGGATCACGTAAACACAGGGAAACAATTTGGAGTACAAGCATTCAAATTAATGATCACAAAAAGGCTCACTCTGCTGAGCCTCTTTGAAGAGCCCCCGTATGTCATTCTTCTTCGCTGCAACCTCAGAATCAGATGGCTGATACGTTTCCTATGAGCAAACAACCAACCAATGCCAGTTTAAGCAGACAACAATCTATACAAAACTCAATTTCAGAGGCACATCACACATGGGGTACCTGAGACAAGTCTACTCCCTGATGATGACCTTCTTTCCTAAAATGCAAATTCATTAAAATAGTTGTTCAAGGAACTAAGAAGTTAAATAAGTATGTGAAGATACGAATCAAACCATTTAGTCCTTTTCCAAAAATGTAACAAGAAAAGTAGGTAAAAAGTTGCAAACAAATAGACCACTAAAAGTAAAAGTTTTTCAAAGAAAGCTGACTAACTGAATTGCAAACGCAGAAAAATCCAATTTGCGATGAAACTGGTGAAGGGAAAGAGAAAAGCAAAGCTTTAGAAAGATTGAGGCAGCAAATTTACCCCAAACAACGAAAGGTTCGAGCTTTAGGTGGTTTTTGGCCAACCATGGACATCATTCCGATCGGGGGCGGTAAAGAGATCGCAGCGGTTATCAGAGTCGCCATTAACGCCCTAGCAACTCCAGTCTTCCGTCATCAAAGAGACAGAGAAAGAGAACATCAAAGGACTGATCCAACAACAGAATCAGTTTTCACGTGACCCTTTATCAGTTTTGCACGAATTTTCAGAATTATTATTCTTTTTTCTTACATGAACGTAACATTGAGATCAATATGGGGCCAAAATATGCGATCTTAAGATAAGGTAGATGGAAGTTACCAATCATTGAGAGACTGAACTGTTTCATTACTTTTCTTACTTAAAACAACATCCTTTTACATAACAAATTATTGCAGACCCTTCGCGATTGATTTATCAAATTTTCTCACATTTTCTGCAGACACAAGTAAAGAATATAACAAAAGAAACGCCATCTGCAAGTAAAACTTTTTCATTTGTGGATGAAGCTGAAAACGAACAATTTTACAATAGATGATGATTACAGTCTATGCTTTCTTTCTTTTTTGTTTTTTTTTCTCAAATCAGTTGTTATTTCATTAACCCCCCGTTACAACTCCAGGATAATGTCTTCCATTTCTCTAGGAAATGAGCCTTAGAAGATTGGCCCAGCTTTCAGGATCTCCTCTGTCAGCTTGTTGTCCTCTCCAATCTTGTGGTCAGTAAAAGTTGCAAAATTGTTGTTGAACAGACCAGCTAGCTTCAGTAGTGTGTCTTTGTAAGCCTTCTTGTCCAACCACTGCCACCAAAAAAAGCAATTCATCTTACATCAGAAATTTATTGAAGATAAGACAGACGGAGGATTTAGACATCAAGGAATAGATTACTAACAGTGTTCACAGGATCCAGGATTTCAGAAGGTACTCCCTCAACGTGAGTGGGAATTTCAAGACCAAACACTTCGGTTTTCTTATATTCTGCATTCAGGAGGCTGCCGGAGTGTATAGCATCAATGATTTTCCTCGTGTAAGGTAACTTAATCCGGCTTCCTGATCCATAGCTGTAATAGGAAAATTACGTTTTTATTTTTTAGAAAATGTTCAATGCATACCAATTAAACTTGATGATCATATGGTGATTGTGGATACACATACCTTCCACCTGACCAGCCAGTATTGACTAGCCACCCTGTTGCACCATGCTTCTGCATTTTCTCAGCGAGCATAGCTGCATACTTGGTAGGGTGCATCATTATGAATGCTGCACCAAAGCAAGCTGAGAATGTTGCTCTTGGCTCCTTCACACCCTCTTCTGTTCCAGCCACCTTCAAAATCATTAAAGATCATCAATTTTCAAGTTTTTTTGCAGCGAACCATGTATCTTAGAATGCTGAGTATATATCAGCAGTCATTTTTACCAGAGCAGTGTAGCCGCTTATAAAATGGTACATAGTCTGTGCCAAGCTTAGCTTGCTCACAGGTGGAAGCACACCAAATGCGTCGCATGCCAAGAGGATAACGTTCCTTGGATGCGGACCAACGCAAGGTATCTTCGCATTAGGAATGTGCTCAATTGGGTAGGATGCACGAGTGTTCTCTGCAACAGCAGGACAATAAACCAATTAATGGTGCCCCTCAAATCCAAATGTGAAGGTCACACGAATACAAATTGTAATTTCATCTCATTCCATTTCCGGTTCACCTGTAACCGATTTGTCGAGATAGTCCACCTCTCGAGTGTGCTCATCAAACACCACGTTTTCCAGCACTGCAAAACCAAATTGTTCATGTGTCAGTTAAGGCACGCAAATACAGCAAACCGTTAAGCAGCATTCCCTCTCAGTTCCTACTGTATTGAAAAGAGGTTCTGCTAAACATTCAGAGATTAAGGTTTGAACAATACCAGCTCCAAACTTAATAGCATTCCAAATATCAGGCTCTTTTTCCCCAGAGAGGTCAATGCACTTAGCATAGCACCCCCCTTCGATATTTGACACTCCGGTCTCAGTCCAACAGTGTTCATCGTCTCCAATAAGGTATCTGTTGGGATCAGTAGACAGGGTTGTCTTCCCAGTACCTACCAAGAAAATTTTGAAATAGACTCCTCAATAACAAGGAAAACAACTGAAACAACAAGCAAGCATATTGGCCACATCAAAACATGCCACAAGGTTAACTGCGAGGATAGGGTAAGAAGGCACATATTCTTTTTTGGCTGGGACTTGGCACCACATCTCGTTCATGACATGGTGATACTATACCTGACAATCCAAAGAAGAGGGCAACATCTCCATCTTTTCCCATATTGCATCCAGAATGCAAGGAGAGGATTTGACGCTTAGGCATGAGATAATGCATAACACTGAACAGACCCTTCTTCATTTCCCCGGCGTACTGCGTGCCGAGGATGACCATTTCTCTTCTAGCAAGATTCAAATCTATGCTAGTAGAGGATGTCATGTAGTGAGTAAAACGATTACAAGGGAACATGCCAGCATTGTATATAGTGAAGTCCGGAGTACCGAAATTCTCCAGCTCTTCAAGAGTGGGTCGGATACACCTGCCACCCACCCAATTATCCAATTGTACACACTTAGATCATACACCTTTACATTTTCGTTACGAGGTTCCTCCGATTAAGGGGGGACAATATTTAACATAGGATTAGCATAATCAAGAGTTCATCAACGACAAAGGAGACTTATCTGGCAGAGGTCTAGGCCACAAGTACTTACTGCTGTTAAAAGTTAGTGATTGAATGTTTTACTTACATGTTGTGCATAAAGAGTGAATGGTATGCCCTGGCAGAGACAATCCGGACTTTGATTCTGTTCTCAGGATCCCAGTTCAAGAATTGGTCGTTTACAAAGACCTGACATTTATATGGATTACCATAAGTTAAGCGGTTTACAACATGTATTTCAGAATCATGTTACTCTTTTAGAAACTACATATATCCTATCATGTCATTAGAACATATCTCAGCCACTTGGCTTCTTTCATAGCTTCCTTTTCAGTATAAGGTGGCCTAGTTCTGGCCAGCCAATTCGGTGCAAGTGGTTATTGATGAAACTGAAATATCACCTGCTAAGGCTCTCGACCCCCGGCATTTATTAAGATCCATGCATTCTATCCACATATAGCATAAACACAGTGCATATGCAAGTCAAGCGGTGGCCTAGTGGTTGCTAGAATATACATATCAATCATGACTAATGGTCATAAAACGCGGACAAATGAATAATTCATGAAACGACAAAGTTGCTACTCCAAAAGGATTAGAAATGATATGGCCAAACTGGGAGAAAAGGACAAGATGGATACCATCCCATGGGCCATCACAATCCTCCAAAATCAAACACATCCCAATACAGCACGTAAATAGCCATTTTCATAATATATTTTTGGAGATCTTTTGACAATCTAAACCTGGAAAAAGGGGGGTCAGAGCCTAAAACCTCACATGGCCTCAAACGGACAATCATAAAAAATTAGCAGGGGAAATTTTTTTCAGGGATCAAATCTTGACAAACAAAACTATATTATAGATTAAAACTTTGAAGTGATTTCTTGTATATATGTGTTTAGAGATCACTTTTACTAGAAAATAAAGGAGTACCTTGTCCAAGGAATTCAAGTAGTCAACAGCTCGTTCTCTGTTAACCAGGAAAGTATGCTCATCCATTTCAATGTTAGGTGAACCTCTGCAATTTGTTCCAGAGAAATGAAGAGTAATTGATTAAGACGACAACAAACTAACAGAGAACAAGAATAAAAACTGCAGATTAGAATGTCACTCACTTGCCCCACCAAAGCTCATCCTTAGTAGTATCGTCCTTAACAACACGCTTGTCTCTTGGAGATCGACCAGTCTTGGCACCAGACAGGGTCGCCAGTGCACCAGTCGATGTAATAAACGACCCTTTCTCGTACTTAATAGCTTGCTCATAAAGCTCTGCACCAAAATCCATCCAAGTAATTAGCCAAGTACCCACTAATTACAAACACCAACCACTAAGGAAAGCGCGTGTCAGACAAAAGTTTATAGGATTAGACTTAAAAGTACTCTTTTTTATTTTCATGAACAGGAAAATCTTAGAATTGTCTGACGTAGTACCTGCAGGGGAGAGGTTATAAAGAACATGAGTGAACTTCAAGGAGCTGTCGCTGACGCTGATCGTGGGTGCATCAACGTGGTGATGATGGTGAACTTTCGGGGTGGCGTCCGCCTTCTTGTTCGCTGGATCTCCTCTGACCACCTTCGGCCCCGTCTCTCGGGTCAGTGAAGCCAAAGATGCACTGTTTCAATTTTGAAAAATATAATATGGTCAGAACATTGAATTTCAATTTAATTACATCATCTGACGTTGGGGGTCCACAGATGATGAAAAAATAGTTTCTTTAGATGGACGACCGATCCTAGTCCAACCCTGTACGGCTCCACCACCCTTCACTTTCTCGCTTTTCATGGTTTCTGCCTCCTCTTTAAGTTTGTTCGTTACAGAAATTTAGGGACAGGTGAAGATAAAAGAAATTACCTGATAGATTGGAGCTGTAGTTTCTCACGTTCTGCATCAGTGATAGAGGCAAACCCTCCTTGAATCCCTTTGATAGGGGTAGTCGGCGCCGACTTCTTCCTCTGAAGAGAGTGAAGCTCGTCAATGGTCTGTGCCTTCACAGTCGCCTGAGTGGTTTCTGGACACTCGTGCCTGTTTTCGCTCGTCGTGATCTTCGCCAGAACTTTCTTCCCTCCCTTCCCGTTGGCAAACACCACCGCCTCACCGTTGCTGTTGTCCGCCATCTCTCTGCACGATCACCCACAAACAAAAAATAAAAACACATACATAGTTAGCGTCCATAACACGTGTTAGACATCAAAAAATCTAGTATTTCGGTTCATAACAAATGTTCAATGTCGTTTATGTTCTATATTACTCCATTCGAGTTCTGGGTATTAAACAGACAACCCCGTCAAGATTGCCATGCAGAAGGAAAACCAGGTAAAACCCAGCATCAATTCGAGTCATTCATTCATTCATTTTACTCAGTTGCTTCAGGGAGCAAGATAGAGGGAGAACGAACCAGAATAACGAAACCCGAAACTGGATAACACCGAAAGTGAAAGAGATTAAAGAGAGAAACTTGAGGATCGGACCATGAAAACGGGAAACCCCAAGTGTCGTGTCTGAAAGAGAGAGGAAGAGTAAATGATGCGAAAACATAGCATCCAACGAGCTCCTTATAAAGGGTTGGTCGTCTTCTTAACCACAGTTTAACCACATTCACGCTAACCATGGTCAGATTTTATCGCGTCTTTGGGTTGGGTTGAGTTAGGATGGTCAAGTCAACTTACAAAAAGGGCAAAATTCTCCTAAACTTCACTTACATCAATTACCTCGCGGCATTCTATTTATATCTCATGCACTTATCCACTGCTCCTCTTTGATTGGGAGCGATCGCCTCTTTCACGTGGTCTCGGCAGCACCTGACAGACTCTCTCTTTTTACCGCAAATTTGCGTTTATTTACGGTGGTAAATTGTGGAAGTTACCCGATTGTCTTGGGTACGCTTCGCGTATTGGTTGTTGAGAAATTTTATCCGCTTCGTGTCGCCACATAAGGGTATTTATGAATGCTCAGGTGTGACTAATTATGGACCGTCCATTCTAGGCTGTTGCTAGCTGGCTGGTCTACTTCACTTGATAGGTATACATTTTCAATGGCCGCCAGATTATATAATTATTGAAATAATTATAAATTATTCGACCAAATTGACTCCGGCATTGTGTTGTTTAAAATATTAATAACTAAATTAAAAAATTTTAAAAGTTAAATATTAAACTAATTCTTAAAATTTTATTTTTTAAAATTTGCAATCTGTAATATTATATTAAAAATCTTTTAACTATAATAAATTATTATTATTATTATTAAATATTAATTAAATCATTCTACTAAAAAAATTAACTAATAAATTTAAGACCATTTTTTAGAAAATATTCCAATACAACAAGTAATATGAATCATGTTAATAAGTAAGATTTAAAAAGGTCTAATTATACGTAGTTTTATTTTTAATTAATTGAGAAGTTATAATTTATAAGTTAGATTAGATCACTTATTTTTATTTTATTTTTTATTTTTTACCCACGAGATGTCCTAAGAGGATCTCAATTATGGAAAGGTATCTTTAAGTCATCAACACCCAGAGTAATCCTCGTTCGAGTCGGGTAGGTCCCTTATAAAGTTCTTGCCCCAAGTTTTAAATGGCTACATATATGAGGACGGTTTGAACCTGTGACCTCACTTAAGTTAAGAGAGCCCCTTATTAATTCACCTGCATTTTAGAATTGATCACTTATTTTTATTATTTTATTTTATACAAAATTATTTATTTAATAAATAAAACTCACCAAAATCAAATATCTGGGATTGCTCTGGATATCAAGGGATACACCAAAGTTACAACAGAAGATCTTGTGCTTGGAATTTGGATCTAGACTCTAATAAGAGTAGGGAATAGGGGAACCGGGTTCTAAAAGGAAATAAAGGAGCAAGGACCATATCTCTTCGGCCCTTCCACCAAGTTAATCTTTTCAAGCTTTCGCATTATCACGTCCGCGTCAGCGGATTATCGTTCGGACATCAATTCCTACTTGCTGCCGCCAAATCAAACGCCACGTCATTCACTTCCCTTGAAACCATCCGAGGTTTAAAGGACCGTACGATGGCAAAACATTGAAAGATTAAATCAAACTAACAACTCTCACGTCACGGCCAAGCTGTGGTTGCCCAACTGGGGCCTGTTATTCCCTTTTTTTAATTTATTTTTTAATATTCCGTGAATGAATACGGTGTACCGACAGCCATTAACGACTATTACGCGCCCATTGAACCGAAACAGTTGTAGAGGAGGGTACCATTTGCTCCGATTCACCTCTCAATATTGTTGTTCAAATCACGACTTCTCTCGGATCAAAATATTAACCGACTATTTGGAAATTTTTGAATTTAATTCATTAATAAATTATATTTAATTATATTAATAAGGTTGAATTGAATTTAATTTACACTGTTTGAAACAAACCCAATAATATTAGAATTGAATTCAATTATACTATTTGGAACACAATCAAAATGAATTCAATTATTTCATATGACACATTTGTCATTAACTAAAAATAATCTTATTAAATAATAAACATTCACACTTACATAAAGCAACTTATAAACATCAATTTCATTATTAAAATGAAAAGAAAAAATTGATTGCAAATGACATTAGGCTAGACCGAGCTATAAAGATAATAAAAAATTATTATAATTTGAAAGCTTAAAAATACATAAACGAACAGTAGTTCTTTTGCGTTGATAACTACAAAGCAATATCAAATTTTAGTATGACTAAAAAACTTTAGTTTAGTATGACTAAAGTAAAGTTTAATTTGACATCGAAAAAAAAAGGACTCGCGACATAGGCAATCTCATTTGTCAATCCTTGTCCAAATGGGACTTGCACAACATAATCATCTGAAAAGAAAACAAAAGTTGATTGTTGAAACTATCAACATATATAAACTCAGTTATATACTCTAATCCATAGTCCACCCGGATCCATTTCATGCTATTATATATCTTAAAGAAGAGGAGTGTTGCGTTACGTGGGTTTGCTGTTGGGAGGAGAGTGGTCGTGGGTTATTGTAGTGATAGGGTTATTATGTTGAAATTGAGTGTGGGTATTATGGGAAGACTCAAATTTTAACATTAAAAAGAAAGAGTAGCAGCGTTGAGGAATTGAAATCATGTGAATTATCGGCTGAATTGAATTAACAAAGAGAATAGGTTTCAATTCTTCCTATGAATTCAATTCGTGCATATTTTTGTGTTCGAAACTGTAACTATATTTCTTTACAGGCAAGGAAGAAGATGCTTACAACTTCCGTGTTTTGCTGCAAAGAAAAATCACTTCGATTGGATGATTTGCGTGTTCTAGATAGCGAATAAGATTCTTGAAACTGTATCCATTCAAAGTGGAAGTTTGTGGTAAGGAGTCTAAAGAAGGAAAGTTTTGAACTACATGTTGTTTTAATCAGGACTCAGGAGGACAAGATAGACTCCATAGCTATTCATTGGTTTGCGCATGTTCAGGGGGAAAAAAAGGATGCCACTTTGTATCCACGTCATTATCCACAATAAGATTGAACAAGAAATTAAGTTGTTGGATGAGCCTCAAGAGAGAGTAGTCAATTTTGAGGTGTTGGAGGATAAATTCTTATTAGTTATTATACATATTTGATAAAGCTTATGTCATAAGATAAATAAGTGAAGAATTCTTGAAAAAAAAATATTATTGTTATAGTTTAAAAGAACATAAAGATCAATTAGAATTTAAATTGACCTTGAGAATGTCCAAAGTATAAACTATAAGTGTATTTATAAATTTAAGATTTTAGGTCAATTATAAAAAAATTCAAAATTTACTCAACATTTTAATATTATCTCGAATTTTAAAAAGTATTGTTAAAATATTCCAACGTTTAAATTTTAACAAAAATAGTCTAATCTTAAATTTTCTGTAATGTTTGCCACTAACTAGTAATTTAAAATTTGAGAACAAATTTAAAAGGTTTGAATTTTTATTTAATAAAATATTATAAGTTTAATAACTTCTAATTATTTAAAATCTAATCATATTATAAAATATAGATTTGTAACCTAAAAATAATAATTTTTGATCATCTTAGGTCCAATCAAAATGTCAAACTTAAGTTTGAAAATAATTTGTTTCAACTTAAAACTACTTTGAATTTTCAACTTGTCTCTAATTTTTTAGTTTAATTTTTAATTTTTTAATCTCATTTATTTTAATAATATTTATTATTAAAATTTATTTATTTATTAATTATTCAGTTAGTAAAATAATTAATTTTTATAACTTAAAATAAACTAGTTAATTTTTATTTACCAACCTGCTTTTGTAACGAAACTTTAAAATTTTCAAATAATAAGGATGAAATTTTTATTATATTTTCAATTTTTTATAACTTTTTTATCAATTTAATTTCTATTTTTAAAATATTAAAAACACGAGAAAGATAACGTATGCCCTAGGCCACACGCATAAAGCTTCATTGTGCATTCCAACGTAGCTCCTTTTAAGAACACGTAATTCACATTATGCGTGCAGAAAGTAGAAGAAAGAACGAATAGCGAGCCCGCGCGGGCAGTTTAGTTGATTATGGGGAAAGAAAGTGAATCCAAGATTTTAAATTTGAGTTTCGGCAATGGTAGTGTGAGAGCTTATCCAATGTGGTGACTTTTTATGCACACTGAATATTGGGCTGCCTTTTCAAGAAGTTGACTGGGATCAAACTGTGATTTACCTCCCTCACACAATATCAAGCCAAAATATAGGAGATATCTAGAGTGAGCGTTCCACCTTTTGAGTCCAAGAAAGAGTGACGAACCATGTGTAGATCATTGATCATCCCCAGGAAAAAGCCATCCTTATCGTCCTTCCCCTTGCACACATCTCGTTGGGTCACACTCAAAACGCGTTGTCTTGACTCTTCAGCTCTAAATATCCTAATTTTCTTCCCCATCATTAAATTAAGTTTTGACTTTTTTTATTTTTATAAACTGATTCTTAACCTTTCCAACCATTCACAGGGAGATGATTTATAAGAACATTTTAATTTCATGCCATAATATTAGACTTATTCATAGTTTAGACCATACTTTAAAAACCAATATAATAATTGTATTATAAAAATATCAAATTTTACTTAATTTTGTAATATTAATTCAAAACTTTAAACATAATATTAAAATTTAATTTTTAACAAAAATAATGTGACATTATATTTTTGCTAGTAAGAATGTGATGAGTTACGTAAGAATTCTATTTTTTCATAATATGATTTACTATCATTTAATATATTATTTAATTATTTAAATTTTAATAAAATATGAATAATTTAATTCAATGTTATAAATATAATAAATTAAATATTTTACTTTATTCTATTTTTATAATTAAATTATATGTAGTTAAATTTTAATAATTATTAAGAAATATAATTAAATTTAAAATATATAAATATTCAAATAAATTTGATTTAATAATTAAAATATATTTCAAATAAATGTTAATTTTTAAATTTATTTAATTAAAAATAATTTATCTTTAAATTTTATCTAATATCTAATTATTATTCATAATAAAAATATAACTACATTCACATTAAAACAAAAAAGTTTTTGCTTTTATTTAAAAGAAAAACTAAAAATAAAAATAAAAAATAAAGCAAATAACAGAGAATTGAAATAAAAAAAAATCTTAGTTAATGACTAAAAATTTTGAACAATTGATGTTTACATGCAAACCGAAAAAGGAAAAGGAGATGAGATTGTCAAAGGTAGAGAGATTGCTTTTAGTTGGAGCTTTTTCCTGGAAAGTGGGTCGTAAAATCACAACCAAGAGATGGTAACTAGGGGAGGCATATGTAGTATATGAACCATTTTTTGATATAACATATACTATTATAGTATTATCTATTATGAGTATGGGGAGTTCTTTGTCTGGCTCGAGGGAGGTGGTCACTGCTTTTAATTTTCTTGGAGAAATCAATGGAAAAAGAAGGGTGTGGTTCGGTTCGGTGGGTCAGTTTCAAACTTAAAGGAAAGATGAGGAAAAACATAAGAAACTGACATCAAACATGAAATTGCTTTTGTCTGTTTCTGGTATGAACAATTTTAGAGTCTCTCTGTTTATGGTTAGACCTTAAAAAATGAATGCTAAGAAAGAACCTCACGGTTGATATGGGATTTTTTTGATTTAAATGAGATTACGAGTTCGAATCGTCCTCATGTATATAATCGTTTAAAATTTGGAGTCAGAGCTTTGCCTCCCGCAAGGGACCTATCTAATTCAAACGGGGATTAGTTTGAATATGGATGACTTAAAAGTGCCTTCTCATAATTGAAATCCTCCTAAAACACCTCGTGAAAGAAAAAAGAAAAGACATACGAAGGTTTCATATTCTTTTCTTAGTATGCTTTTCTGTCTATAAAAGTTTTATTAAAAAACGCAACTATGGTTTACTTCGAGATCTACGAGGTCCTAATTTAGGCCATCTTCGTATTATTTTATAAAGATGGTATATCTATATTTAAATAGGTATATACTGATTTTTTTTATAAATACAAAGAAATAATAAAGTGACGAGGGAAATATTTTAAAAATCATACATAAATTAAATTGGTAAAATAAAAGATTCTAGGTTTAAAAACTCCGTGTTAAATAAAATTAAAGAATTTAAAATATAATTGAAAGAAATTATTTTTATTTATTAAATTTTTAAAATTTAATTAAAAAATATTATTAAATGTAAGTTAATTGATTTATTTTAGTTTATAAAAAATTATTAAATTAAAAATTTTTGACTGATTAATTAATAAATTGGTCAATTTTAAATAATAAAAATTATTAAAATAAATTAAATTGAAAAATTGAAAACTGAAAAAAAGTTGAAGAATTTAAAATTTTTACGTTTAAATTGACTAGAATGAGATGTTTAATTATTATTTGAGAGTAGATGGTATTTAACAATTTTATTATTGATAAATTAATTTTTAAAATATATGAAATCTTAATTCAAATAAATTTTAAGTTGTGTATGGAATTTGATCAAGGCTGTAAGGATATATCAAATGCAAGAACACGAGGCTTCTCCGCATGAAGCTCCTGCCTTTTTATGTTTATTGTATTTTTTATGTTGTTTACGACCGTTGACATCCGTCTCAGAACTGATGTCTTCGTGGTTTCCTCATTATGGACGGGTGGGAGAGGGTGGTTGGTGCGAAGCTTCTAGGCCATGTCCGATTGGAGATTACAATTTACTAAATTTGTTTTTATTTCAACATCTCAACAACATCATTACTTTACCTACAAAATTGGACTTTTTAACATTACCGAGTGGACATGAACTAGTTGGTGCCTGCATTGCATTACTTACTGTTGGAAGGTGTTTTGGTATAGAATGGGACCTGTCCTAGTTTGCACCTAAGTTGCTTTTGATTGTATCGAGAAGATGCTGAAATGCCCAATTAAGACCAAACCGTGTCCTTAATTTGTCTGTTAATTGTCAACTTTTTTATGTTCAAGGGCAATTAAGAATTTGGAAATTACAAAAATAGGAATTAAACCAAAAAGTTTGGCTTTGTAATTTTTTAATAAAAAATTCTATAATCTTTATTTTTTTAGTGTGTAGTAAATTAAAGATTAATGTGTTTTCATTCTTAACTTACCAATCTTCAAATTACCAAAGTAAAGAAAGTGACTCTCTAACTATAAACCTAAAATCTTTATGTTAATAAGTCATTTCAAGAATAAATAATTCAAAATTAAGTGATAAATTTAATTTAATCGAGATTTATAACGTTAATATATATTCTGCAATTACTAATTTTAAAATAGATATAATTCAACTTTAAAATGTTTAATTTACCACTCTTTTCTCTTATAGTAAAAATAATTTTATTTTATTTAAAATTATTTTGATAAAACAGTCGTATTCTATTTTTTAAAATTAAAAATTAAAAAATTTGGACCGATCTGACCCAATTTATTATTAACACTACATTAGTCTGGCCTAAGTAAGTTTGATTATTCATTTAATTGGACCTTAAGTAACACGTTGAAAAAGTATGTTGGAGATGTAGTTAACTTATTTTTTGGTACATCAGAGGGGGGGAACCAAGCTTAAGGTCGAGGGAATGTAATTCCATGCACATCTGCGCGCAAAAGAGAATACAATACATGGGGAGGGTTGCGCCACACCCGCTCGCTACGTACGAAGCCCGAGCTCATACGGGTTAGTTGATCAGCGCATTGATTACCTTCACGTAAGACATGTGCGGTAATATACCTTAGGCCATGTGCTTGAAAGGAGCGGATATCATAGATCACATTGGCTAAGGGATGAATCTGTAGATCCTCCTGATAATAACTTAGGCATCTAAGCGCTTCCTTTTAGTCGGATTCAATAATCAATCCGTTACACTGAAAATTCCTGGCAAAGATGATACCAAATCAGAGAGCCTGTAGTTCTGCAACCATGATGATAGTGATCCCAACACAGCAAGAAAAACCTGTTAGCCATGTACCATGGTTATTCCGAATTAAGCCACCAATACCCGCTATGCCCGAATTAAATAGCCTGTTTCATTTGCCTTTCACGTGCTAACAAAATGTCATCAAAGATAGGCAAAACAAAGCTTGGAAATTTAATAATCTAACTTCACATATACTTTAATGCTATGACAAAGGGATAAGCCTATACTCCTTACTAATTATATACATTGAATAATAGTTATTCATGGAAATCTATCCTTAATGTATTAATAACGTCAAAAAGTTATATATATATGTATACTTCAATGCTATTACAAAGGGACTCCTTACTAATTATAAACATTGAATAATAGTTATTCGTGGAAATCTATCCTTAATGTATTAATAACATCAAAAAGTTATATATATATATATCATAAAATTAATAATTAAATTTCAAGTCAAATAATATCATTTTAATTCAAAAAAATCTTACAATTTGTGACAAATTATCTATTTTCAACTCAAAATTGATTTAAAATTAATCTAATTCAAATTTTATATATTAATTTTGATTTAGATAAAATTGAATCTCAACCGAAATACTAACCATAATACGAGCTTCAATTCAAATTAAATTTTAATAAAAAATTAATCAAGATTCTTCAACATTTTTATCATAATAATTGAAGTTCTTTGACTCTAATTAGGTAATTATTAAATTGCCTATATAAAATTTTGAAATTATTATAAAATTTTATTTGCTCTTTATAATTTTTGAAATTAAGGTAATAATTGACATCATTAAACGCTTAAAATCTAAAGCTCAAAAACCTAGTTGCAAGTTGAGAGCCACATTGTCCTGGCCTCACAAAGTGGATAATACTACCTCACCTACTCTTACTCTATGTAGTCAGATTTGGTAATGGGCCATGTTGGATTGTGTTATGGTCCGAGCCTTTAAGATATACTTCAAACTTAATTTATAATTTAATCAAATTTAAAATAGTATTATTTAATTTAAAATAATAAAATAATTATATAAAAAATAGTATTTTATTGAAAGTATTTAAACCATTTATATTAAACTTTAAGCTAATTATTTGATTTAAATTTAATTTAAAATTCAATTAAAGATAATTTATTTACTTTAAATTAGACGAGGCCTAAATCTCAATTACTCCTATAGATAAAATTTTACGGTGCAAACGAGTCCACGTCAAATTTGCTTCCCCCACGATTGGATCCAATCACCGCCCGAGTGGGTTCACTCTCCTTTCAGGATCAACAAACCAAGGCAATAATTTTCCTCACCGCGTGGGGTGTAAGCGCGTTCTAGGCAACTTTATCCGATCAATAATTTCTCATCAGCGGCCAGGATCAAACTTTGATTCCTACACGCCATGACCCCATTCCCACTCCTTGAAGAAACAGGGCAAAACTGGGTATCAGCCCAGAGTTTTGAGGGTAATATAGGAAATATAACCAAATCTCTTTCTTCTTTGATAGGAGTTGCCTTGCTTCGTCGCTTGCTTTCAATGCGATTGCTTCTAAACTTATACGCAAAAAAAAGGCAAAAAAAGTTCTCTCTGGATAAACACATCCGTATCGATCAGGTACTACCTTTATCTTTTCTAGTTGATGTTATGAAATGTTGTTAAGATGTAAGTTTTGCGTGTGTGCGTGTGTGTTTGTGTGTTTTTTTTTTTATAAATAATTTGAGAAGTTTTGAAAATTTGCATCTCTGGATGGTGACTTGCTGTTTCTGTTCTCTGCGGGAAGTTCATTTTATGAAACTGCGAATGGGTTTTTGCTTAGGAGCTATTTGTTGAATTGAGTATGTCTACTTTGGTGTTCTTCGGTTTTTGATTTATTTACTTTGGTCTTAAGAGGTCGAGTATTCTTAAAGAATGTCTTTCTTTTCTTCATTTGTTTAGTGTTTTTCTTTATAGTTTTTGTTTCTAATCTAGAAGTAGATTTGATGCGGGAAGTAGAAATCATGAAAGATTTGTTTTTGGCGATTTTATCTGAAGCATACTAGATAGGTAGCCACTTTAGTGTGGCTGTATGTAAAATGGTGCAAAAGCTTCTTATTGGTTTGTTATTTTGGTTAGATATGTCTGAGGGTGCTTGCTGATATTTTAGAAGTATGAATTTGAGTTTTAGGTTGATGTTACAGTTGGGGAATTTATTTAGGAACAATGTTGTTGACGTTATTGTATCTTTAGTAGTTAAAACGGACTTTCTAGCTCCTACAATATCTTGCTTAGTGGTCGTAGAATGTAAATAGCAATTGCTAGTTGTAAGGAAGTCGGTGATACTTCTTGATAACATCCACGAAATTCACATTTTTCAAAGCTCTTAACGTAAGAAATTTGTATTTTCTTTGTTTCAAGAGATAACTTGCTCATCAACTAGCCAAATGCCTTCCAAGTTTGTTCTCTCAAAATCCGCGAAGATTGTGGTCTCACATTGTCAAAGTTTACCCCAACTTTTCTTTGATCGGATAACATTCCTCTTTATGTGGTCCTATTACTTGTTACTTTGTGCACTTGTTAGTTCGGTTCTTTGTCTGGAAACACATTGGATATGTTGTTTCTTTAAGGCTTTTTTATTGAGGAATATATTAGCAGCCTTTGTAAAATGAGGCTGCTAGTCACATACCTCTATCTGATCACGTGTATTTTCTTGATCTTTATTGTAGAAGGGATGCATTTGGTTTTTTAGAAGATTTATGGACCTTTAGATTTTGCTCAAAATGAAGTTCAATCGCTAATATTTATTTATTGCTTTAATTTTGTGCCATTTATGGTTAAATTTGTGTGGTTTCTACTCAGACTTGTATCTCTTTCGATAATTCATATGAAGCTAGAGTAGTGTGTAAATGATTTTTGGAAAGGTTTTGTTAATTTGTAGAAGTATAATAAGGGAAGTTGAAAATGTAGTTTAAAAGAATGTTTTAGAACAGATGTCTAATTATTAAATAACAAGGTGGAGATACAGATACACAAGTCTTTTAGGATTGAGGCACCATAACCGAACATGTTTACCCCATTTAAACGGATAAGTTGAAAAACAAGAGAAGTAAATGATTTTTCTATTTGCAAAATTCAGGAACTCATGAAAATGAACTGTATGTGTTGAAGTACATACATGTTAAATATGTTCACATTCTTTGCCAAGTCCTCAACTTATTAGATAAGTGTAAATATGAGGAGGGGGGTTGTATTTTTCTAGTTGTTGTGACCCTAGCTGCCGCTCTTGTACCCTATATATTTGCTCACTCAATGAAGTAGTTTGTACGCTTGCCTAGCTCTTATACACTATATATTTGCTCACTTAATGAAGTAGTTTGTACGCTTCCCTACCAATTTCTTCTACAATATGTTTGACACATTCGTATTTAACCAGGACCTGCATTTTATAGGACTTCTAGGAAAATCTAGTTCACCCCAAATTAAATTGTTGAAGGTTGGATAATATGTTTTGACCTTGCATATTAAAAAAACTTAGAGAAGTGATTCTGCCAAGTTTTGGAATATAAAGTGTTGGAAGAATATTTTCAATTTTATTACTTTATTTGTTTCATTATTTGCTCATTGGGTCATGATGTGTTGCTAGACGCCGCTCATGACTTGCTTCGATTAAGTGTTAATGTAAGTAGCCAACATAATCAAGAACCTAATGGGTCACATGCATAAGAGTGACTCGGAGAGTTCGTAAAATGGTTTTGGATAGAGGTCCATTATATGGAGACCAATAGAACCAAATAGATCCTGAAGAGATCGCGACATTGAAATTGTTGAAACAAGTCTCCGATGTTTTTTCCATACCTGGAACTCGGTAGGACTGACCCCAATGTGACTGGATCACCTTATATATATATATATATATATATTTCAGGTGTATATATATAACGTGTAAGATGAGGAGAAGGTGTTTTAAAAGTGTTGCATTTTTGTCTTATTGCATTTATTGTCTTTAAATGATAAAAGACAAAATAATGAAAGCAAATAAAGCATGATGATCGTGTAAAATTGTTTTATAAGTTTTAAAAATTCATCTTCACGATTCTCTCATCATCTTTCTTATCTTCTTCATCTTCTTCCTCTCCTTCACTTTTTTGCTTTCCTTAGAACAAAGAAGAAAGCTAGCATTCTTGTATTTATTCTAGCCATTTACGGATCAACGAATTTGATTCGGTTAGTTTCTCCGATCTCTAGGTAGATGTCGTTAGAGATAGTCTGTTTTGGTCATTGTGGTTTGCGACAACTTGACGAGTAGAAGATCGAAGAACGAAGGAGACTACACATAAGATACATGGTTATTATATGAATGATTGATTTATGTAAATGCCATAAATTCCTATATATCTGTGTTACGAACATGTATGTCAATTAGGAATAGCTAGGTTTTATGGTATGTCCTTGTATAGGCACATAGATCCTGGGCTTCGGAAAAGTCAAAGAACAATTTTTTTTTTGTTTTCCGCATCGCGTGTATATGATTCTCACACCGGGACTTTGCTAAAGGGGTATCAAAGCACAGAATTAGTATCCAAGATATCCTTGAGTATCTCAAGTGTAAGGATACTTGCACCATTGCTATGATAAGATTATCACTGACATTAGAATAGAACATCCTCGTGATGATCTCATGGTAGGTCATCCAATGTATTTACGACATCTAGTAAGCATCCACATCTTAACTCTAAACATGTCATGTTTACAGTTTCTGATATCTACTGCTTGTTCAAATCAAGGAGTTTGACATGTGCTAGTCTATCCGAATTAACGATGTCCAATCGCATTAATCCTATGACTAAGGATAGTTTAGATACTGACATAATTGCACATGATAGGAATCTTAGTAGCATGATCACATCATGATTTCCTTCATGTTATGTCATATATCATGGACTTTGTATAGATCAATATCAATTCATAAATAATGAACATCAAATTAATGAAATATGCCTTTCTTTATTATTGAAAATAAAGTTTGTACACAACTTTATACAAAATACGCTAAAGGCAATTGCCTTTAGGGCATTACCCTAACAATTGTACCTTTGTGTGGGGTAACTTGGTAACTTGGAGAAGTAAAAAACAACCAATGTTTGCCACAAGAAGTGCAGAGGCTGAGTATAGAACACAAAGCATTAGGAATTTGTGAAGGAATATGGATTAAAAGACTTTTTGTAGAACTTCAGATCAAAGTAGAGCTTTAGATGAGGGTGTGGTGTGACAACCTATAATTATTGGTATTGCAAAGAAAACTATCTATCATGATAAAACTAAACATGTGGAGATTGATCGTTATATCATAAAGGAGAAAGTAGATTTTGGTTTTATTGATCTAGCTCACATTCCCACTAGCAAGCGGTTTGTTTTGGTCGTTATAGTTTGCGACAACCCGACGAGTAGAAGATCGAAAAACGAAGGAGACTGCACATAAGGTGAATGGTTATTATATGAATGATTGATTTATGTAAATGTCATAAATTCCTATATATATGTGTTATAAACATTTATGTGAATTGGGAATATTCAGCTAGGTTTTATGATATATCCTTGTATAGGCACATAGATCCGGGACTTAGGGAAAGTCCTGGAACCAAAAATTTTTGTTTTCCGCACCGCGTGTATATGATGCTCGCATTGGGATTTTCCTACAGTGGTATCAGAGCACAGAATCAGTATCTAAGATATCCTTGAGTATCTAAAATCTAAGGATACTTGCATCATTGCTATGATAAAACTATCACTGACATTAAAATAGAACATCCATGTGATGATTTCATAATAGGTCATCCAATGTACTTACTACCTCTAGTAAGCATCCACATCTTAACTCTAAGCATCTCATGTTTACAATTTTTGAGATCTACTGCTTGATCAAATCAAGGAGTTTGACATGTGCTAGTTTATTCGGATTAACGATGTCCAATCACATTAATTCTATGACTAAGGATAATGTAGATATTGACATAATTGCACATGATAGGATTTTCAGTAGTATGATTACATCATGATTTCCTTCATGTTATGTCATATTGTTAGAATTTTATGGGCCATGTGTATAAATATATGTATATAGATTTCTATCTCGATTATAGGCCTAACAAAATGTGATCTAACTTTAGTAAATTAATTGGGCCTATAGAAATATTAATTAATTATTAGTATGGGCTTGATGCGCAGAAGCCCATTACGAGTCATTATGGTTAATGGATCCATAATGGACCGTAAGTCTAAATTAACTATAAAAAGGGTTGTGGTCCCCAAGCTAGAAACACTTTTGACATTCCTCTGAAATAGGTTTCGTCAGTTTTCTCTGTTCTATAAGGAGAATTCATTCGGTTTCTGAATCTTGGCTTGGAAGAACACATAAATCCATCAAGTTTTGCTGTTTACGCTTCCGCTGTGCAATGGATCAAAGTTAGTGTTCTTATTTGTATATATATCATTGTTTATTCGATCTGCATGTGATTCTGGTTGATTGAATGTTTAGCAATTTGATTATAATAATCATAAGGCTAAATTTCTAACAAGTGGTATTAGAGCACTTCACGTAGATTGTTTCAACATGATATTCAATTTCATTTTTCACCCCATTTCGTATGTTTATGGTAGTAAAACTGAATTACGAATTTATCATTTGAGATTTTATTTGTTTTGGATTGTTATTTATTGTTTTCTTAATTATAATCGGCTAAGATAGAAATTTTTGGGTAGAAATGTTTTGATTTCTTGATTATCTTAGTCTGCGATGAATTAGAAAACAAGTAAACGTTGTTGTCATTGTCGAAAAATTGTTTCTTTCAGTTTAGAAACGAATTTTTAGCCTAAAAAATGATGAAATATCAATGATAATCATTAAAAATCTGGTATAAATTTTTGAAGACCCGTTTTTTCTTATTCGGGTCAATTTTTGGGTTTCCGAACCGGTCAGAGGTCAGGGACAACTCCCTGACCGTTTCTGCAGTTTTGGTCAGGATAACTCCCTGGCCGTTTCTGCATTTTTGGTGACGGTCTCCTATTTCTCTCTGGACTTGTGCATGCAGCAGGTGCATCCTGTGGTTCATGGTCTCTTATTATTTGTTATTATTTTGTAAAGTCTCCCTATGAATGGAGACTCCTATAACATTTATTTGGTATTTGACCATCAGATTTTATCTAATGTAAAACAGTAACACGCTAGATGTAGGAATCAACCCATGTTCAAATGGTTAAGAGCCTTGTGCTCTACCAACTGAGCTAGACCATGTATGCTACTATCTTAGCTTTTATACACGCATATAAAATATAGTCTTCGACTGTTATATAATATTATTATGGACTAAGGTTACAATTTCGTAATAATTAATTGAAGTCAAAATTTGGGATTTATTAATTGTCCTTTTTTAAATTATAATTAAATTACCTAAATTTATCTAAATTTTGGTTGTGTATCATTTTGAATTAAATAGATTGAACCGATATGTTGCAAAAGTAATCTCTATTAGGTAAAATTTATTAATTTAGAATGAGAATGCATGTTTCACCTATGCGGAATATCGGCCCAAAGGAAGGTTATTTTGGCCAGATGACTGGTAATTTAATTTTATCTATGCGAAATAATCAGCCCAAAGAAAGGTTATTTTGGCCAAATAGTAAGTAAAATTTTATAACATCACTATGAAATAATTAGCCCAAAGGAAGATTATTTTGGCACGATGGGTAGTACTAAATTATGTGAAGCATTTAGCATAACATGCTGACAATGCGTCGGTTGAAAGAAAGGCACATTGTTAGGCCGTTTTAGTTTCAATATTTTTACTATGACCAAGAGTACCACTTATAAATTATTAT
>JAOSBK010000206.1:3492691-3506934 GCA_027568895.1 Erythroxylum shatona | reverse complement strand
ATTTATTGAGGATGTTGATTACAGTGGGAGTAATCAAAATAAAGATATTGTGTTTGCAGAGGAGTGTGTTAACATTCCCACTACAGTAAGAATTGAAAGTGATGGGTTAACCATACCTGACACTATTCAAATTGTAAATCAATATAATGTTGAAAACACAATTTTACCTGTCATACCTCCTACTATTGACCAGGAAACATTGCCTGTTCAAGGCCATGAAAATCAACAACCTCAATTAGAAGTGCCTATTAGGAGATCCACTAGAGAACGAAGAAGTGCAATATCAGATGACCACATTGTATATCTCAATGAACATGAATTTGGCGTTGGGGTGGAGAATGATCCGACATCTGTAAGTCAAGCCAAATCATGTTCAAACTCTGATAAGTAGATTGAAGCCATGAAGGAGGAGATGAAGTCAATGGCAGACAATGGCGTTTGGGATCTTATCGAGTTGCCTAAAGGAGCGAAACCGATTGGTTGCAAACAGATATTTAAAATCAAACGGGACTCGCATGGTAAAATTGAAAGATATAAGGCATACTTAGTCGCCAAAGGCTTCACTTAGAAAGAAGCCATTGATTATAAAGAGACCTTTTCTTCAGTTTCAACAAAAGACTCTTTTAGAATCATTATGGCACTTGTAGCTCATAGTGATCTCGAGCTACATCAAATGGACGTAAAGACAACGTTTTTCAAGGGAGACATTGATGAAACAATATACATGGTGCAACTAGAGAATTTTGAATCCAATGATTCAAAGCGCCTTGTTTGCAAACTTAAGAAGTCTATTTGTGGTTTAAAGTAGGCATCTCGCCAATGATACCGGAAATTTGATCAAGTGATAACCTCGTTTGGTTTTAAGGAAAACATCGTTGATCAATGCATATATATCAAGTTCAGTGAGAGCAAATTTATTATCATGGTGCTATATGTAGATGATATTCTACTGGCAAGCAGCGATATAGGTTTATTGCATGAAACTAAGAAATTTCTGTCAAAGAATTTTGAAATGAAAGGTCTTGGTGATGCATCTTTTGTCTTGGGTATACACATCCATCGGGATTGTAAAGAAGGTATACTTGGTTTATCTCAAAAGTCTTATATTGATAAGGTACTATATCGATACGACATGCAGAATTGTGCACCGGGAGACACTCTTATTTCAAATAGTGATAAGTTTAGTTTGCTCTAATTTCCTAAATTGTACACACAGAAAGCTGAGATGGATAAAATCCCTTATGTTTCGGTTGTAGGGAGTCTCATGTATGCACAAGTATGTACGCGTTCGGATATAGCATTCATAACGGGAATATTGGGTAGATATTTGAGTAACTTGGGAATGGATCACTGGAAAGCAGCAAAACGGGTTATGAGGTATTTACAGAGAACAAAGGACTATATGCTCACATACAGAAGGTCAGAGCGATTAGAAATCGTTGGATATACCGACTTTGATCACGCTGGATGCTTAGATAACAGAAGATCCACCTCAGGTTATGTTTTCATGATGGGTGGAGGAGCTATTTCATGGAAAAGTGAAAAACAAAAAACTTATAGCTTCTTTAGCTATGAAGGCAGAATATATAGCCTACTATGAAGCATCGTGTCATGAAATATGGTTGTGAAACTTTATCACTGGACTGCAAATGATTGATGATATAAAACAACCCCTAAAGATTTATTGTGATAATGAAGACGCTATATTGTATTCAAATAATAGCCAAAGTTCGTCGAAATCAAAGCATATTGACATCAAATATTTAGCTGTGAAAGAAAGAGTTCAGAATCTTCAAGTATCCATAAAACATATTGGTACAAACTCCAATATCGTAGACCCACTCACCAAAGGGTTGCCACCTTCAATGTTTCATGCACATGTGGCCAATATGGGTGTAGTAGGTCTATTAGACATATCACTTTAGTGGGAGTTAATCTTTTACTTCTATGTATGCTCTTTGACATCTAAAATTTATGTTTTAAAGTTTAAGTTTCTAAAGTCTAAAGTTATCTTTCTGTACAGACTTTGGTTTATAAAATCTAATAAATTTCATGTTTATTTGAAAATTCTGAACATATAGAATTTGCTTTCTGTTGTAGTATTGCATAAGGTTAGAAAGTGCTTTGAGACTCTATGAGTTACAAATTTTGGATCGGTTAAAAATAGGCATGATTATGATCACATACATGTAAGTTCCATGCTATGCATCCATACTTGATCTATGTCATTGATTCTGTTGGTATTGTGACAATTGTTCGGTTTAATCACAAAATTAGATGACAAAAGCCGCTTTAATCCTACACTAGTAAAATTGATGGATTATATTGTTTTGGTATATTTCTAGAACGAGATAGAAAGTTTGCGCACATTAAGTTTTCTTCTATGTATATTATCCGGAAACACACGTAGTCCAAGTGGAGATTGTTAGAATTTTATGGGCCGCTTGTATAACTATATGTATGTAGATTTCTATCTTGGTTATAAACCTAATAAAATGTGATCTAACTTTAGTAAATTAATTGAACCTACAGAAATATTAATTAATTATTAGTATGAGCTTGATATGTAGAAGCCCATTACGAGTCATTATGGTTAATGGATCCATAATGGACCGTAAGTCTAAATTGATTATAAAAAGGGTTGTGGTCTCCAAGTCAGAAACACTTTTGACATTCCTTTGAAATAGGTTTCGTCAGTTTTCTCTGTTTCAAAGGAGAATTCATTCGGTTTCTAAATCTTGGCTTGGAAGAACACAAATCCATCAAGTTTTGCTATTTACGCTTTCACTGTGCAATGAATCAAAGTTAGTGTTCTTATTTGTATATATATCATTGTTTATTCGATCTGCGTGTGATTTTGATTGATTGAGTGTTTAAAAATCTGATTATAATAATTATAAGGCTAAATTTCTAACACATATATCATAGACTTCATTAATTTGCTTATAGATCAATATCAATTTATAAATAATGAACATCAAATTAATGAAATATGCCTCTCTTTATCATTGAAAATAAAATTTGTACACAACTTTGTACAAAGCGATAAAGACAATTGCTTTTAGGGTACTACTCTAACAATTATACCTTTGTGTGGGTAACTTGGTAACTTGGAGAAGTAAAAAACAACCAGTGGTTACCAGAAGCAGTGCAGAGGCTGAGTATAGAGCACTAGCATTGGGAATTTGTGAAGGAATATAGATTAAAAGACTTTTGACAGAACTTTAGATCAAAGTAGAGCCTCAGATGAGGGTGTGGTGTGACAACCTATAATTATTGGGATTGCAAAGAATCCTATTTATCATGATAGAACTAAACATGTGGAAATAGATCGACGTTTCATAAAGGAGAAAGTATATTCTGGTTTGATTGATCTAGCTTACATTCTCCCTAGCAAACAAGTTGCAGATGTTTTCACGAAAGCACTTACTAAAGTCAGATTTGAAGAGATAAGCAGCAAGCTAGGAATGATTAACATCTATTTACTAGCTTAAAGGGGAGTTTTAGAAGAACATTTTCAGTTTTATTGCTTTATTTGTTTCCTTATTTGCTCAATAGTTTATTTCCTAAAATATTGTTTTATCTTGTCTATTTCTAGTCCCTATTTTCATGGGATCTTATTTACTTCTTTCTAGGCAATAATCAAGGGATTGAATAGCAGAACAATTTCTTATCTTCCCTGTATGTATTTCTGTCATTTATGAGAAATAACATACAAAAATTATCCTCCAATTCTTTCATAAAGTTTTGAAAGATAACGTTCTATTTTTATACTTGTGAATCAGTGCGTCATATTCTGTTTAACTTATATAAACTGTAATGACAAGTTCTAATTGTTGCATGCACTGTATTTTGCATCATGTAATTGGAAGTTGGAAACATATTGACAAGTCAAGTACTCCATTTGTCAATTAGGACCATTGAAATTCCTTTAACATTATTAATCTAAATCTTTCTCATTTTTTAATTTCCAAAAACTCATGCTTTATATTGGTGGATTTGTTAGGAATTTGTCTCCTTTTTTCATTTCATTGTGATCTTCTTTGTTGAAATCCTTTTAAATATCTTTAATTGTTGGTTTAGTGTTTTGCTTTAAGTTGTCATGTTCTTTTCATTTTTCCCTTTTGGTAAATTCTACTGATCTTCACCGCATTAATTTGCAGATAGATCATTAATATTTTCCTTCTTTTCGCTGCCCCAGGCCTCTTTCCTGATTAATCATTGATATTTTCCCATGCTAGTGCACTTTTTTGCCATTTCAAATTTCACTAATAGTTCTTAAGTTTCACCAGTTGTAGGTGCTTTGTATATCTATTATTGACACTAAGCTTGTGATACTGTCATATTAAGGGGGACAGGAAACTGATAATGGATCTGAATCCTGTAAAGGATGCTTTTGATCGTGTTGCAAAAAGGCAAAAGCTTTTGTCTTCTAAGACCCAAGAAATGATAGACCATACAATACAGGAAATTGAGAAGGCATTGGAAATGTTACATTCAGAGCACCCCCGCTCTGAATTTGACTACAAATCTGTGCTTGGTGAGCTTAAGAATAAGTTGCAAGCGATTGCCCCTCTGAGTCAACTGGAAAATACACAGAAGGAACTTAATCTAGCCCTGAGCAAGTATACAAAGATACTTGAGAAATCCTTTCATCCTGATATAGCAAAAGCTTACAGAAATGATGACTTTGACAGCCAGACCGTTAAACAAATAATTGCATGTCACTTCTATCGGCAAGGCCTCTTTGATGTCGGTGACTGCTTTGTAAATGAGGCCAAGGAACCACAATGTGCTGTCCAAATGAGGTCCCTTTTCTCAGAAATGTATCTGATACTTGAAGCTTTGAAGAATAGAGATCTAGAACCTGCGCTAAAGTGGGCTGCTGCTAACTCTGAGAAGCTTAAAGAAAATGGATCAGACCTTCAACTGCAACTTCATCGGCTACATTTTGTGGAATTACTGCAGAGTAGAAGCAAGGATGAAGCTATTACGTACGTTAGAACTCACGTTGCCTCCATTCACTTGAGTGAAATCCAGAAACTAATGGGTTGTCTCCTGTGGGCGGGAAAGCTTGATCAATCCGTATACTCCCAGCTATTATCATCAACTAATTGGAATGCAGTGGCTGATGAACTAACAAAGCAATACTGCTATCTTATAGGCCAGTCCTTTGAGAGCCCGTTGAGCGTGACTATAGCAGCAGGGTTTCAGGGTTTACCACCCTTGTTGAAGTTTATGACTGTGATGGCAGGAAAGAAACAGGAATGGCAAACGATGAAGCACCTTCCTGTACCAGTGGAGTTGGGCTCGGAATTTCAGTTCCATTCTATCTTCATATGTCCAGTGTCCAAGGAACAATCCACGGATGAGAACCCCCCAATGCTGATGTCTTGCGGTCATGTTCTGTGCAAGCAATCTATCAATAAGATGTCAAAGAATAGCTCAAAATCTTTCAAGTGCCCTTACTGTCCATCTGTCATTGATGCAACACAGTGTAAGCAAATACATTTCTGATATGTATCCTCACCTGTAAATTGGGTCGTGTATCAAGTTAATGCCCTTATCCCCAAACTGTAAGCAATGGATGACGTTGAAACCTGTTGGATGTACTGTATAGCAAAAAGGGGTGTAGTATTGATGTAATAGAAAAGCTGAGTCTGTCCTGTACAGTTCCATAATGCAATTGTTGTAAATAAACATTCTTTCCACTTCTATCTGGAGAAAAGAAAACTGAAATTCGCAGATTACGCACGAAATTGTTAGGATTTGGTTGATAGCTTGTTGGCTATGGTGGTCTAACCAGTAAAAGTTCTCTCATGTGCCTTTAAATACAAAGGTCTCAGCTTTTCTACAAATTCCCAAAGCCCACATACTCGATGAGTAAATCCTCATTGGGATTTGAATAAATGGTGTCTGCAGTATTATTGCATTGTTCAGTTTCCTTCTTCTTCTTCTTCTTCTTCTATACGCACGTAAAGGAAACAAAAGAAAGAACATATAAAGGAAATGAAACTCATCAATGTCAGTGAAAAGCTTCTCAAAGGTGTGTGCAATTCAAGGAAAGCAACAGTAACCCCCCAAAAGTGAAATTGAGGTTGCTAAGGACCTTTTTTAACCTCAATGTTAAGGTCAGTGTCACCCCTTTTCAGGCCTACTTCTCCGACACTCATGCTCGTAAAAGACTAAAAGCCTAAAGGCCTTTCCTTTAACTCACTTGAGATATGTACAACAGATAAAAAGCACAAATACGTTTAATCACGAATCTGAATGACACCAATGTTGACAAAAAAATTGCAAAGTTGGTTGGTGGGCATCTAATGATGAGCAAAAAGAGGATTGGATTGTAATAATTTCCATCTCACCTTGACAGCTATGCAAAGGCTTTAAAAGTATTGACGAGTCCTATTCAGATATGTCCGTTCTTTAGGCTATTGGTCCTTTTTGTACGTAGGATCTAGGACTAGACATTATGGCCTCTAAAAGAATTCGAAGGGATGTAATAATTTCATACACTTTTAGATTTTGTCGTTAATAGATTTGAGCACAATCAAAAATTAAAAAATTTAAATATATAAATATAAATTAACATCATTATTTATTAATGCAAATCGGCACATTTTATTTATATTTGTGAGATTTTTACTTTAAATTTTTTCACTAATGATAATAGTTTTATACAAGACTTTACTGAACTGACATCACTCAACTCTTGACACTATCCTCTGTCCTCACTATCCATGAAAGAATTTCACACTCAATAACACGAGCGACTCGTGTTAACCTTAATGAAGAATTTATCTCACAATCTTTTGAAACAAGAACAACAAATAAATCAATCAAGTGATTAAACAACCAATTCAACACTCAAGAAAACAATTGACAAAAAGATAAAGAATAATTTCCTGCATAATCATAAAACTAAGAGCAACTAAATAATTATGCAAGTACCATCGGTAGATTTCTAGTTCATGCACATTATCCTTCAGCCCACAATAATACCTCAAGCATACAACCAGTGACGGAGTCAGAAGTTTAATATAGGAGAGCCCGAATATTAGTTTTTTTAAATTTTAGGGGACTCAGTGCATCACTGACCTTAAATAACTCCGTTTTTTATATATATATTTATATATATATATATTAAAAATATTTTTAAAAAAAACCTTGGGGGGGCCAGTGCACCACTAGGCCCCATGTAACTCCGTCGTTGCATACAACAATATATCTTCAACTATGTCCCAATATTTTGAACACTAAAAGCCATATGATCTACCCATTCGCCATAACCTCTAAAGCTGAAGGATTATCAAATGACTCACGTATTTATATAGCAAAAATCTGATCACACACAACCTATTAGTTAAACACCCAATCAAAATCTTCACAAAGTAAATAACGCTTCAAGTGCAAAAGCTGGGTCACGCAGGCATCAACACACTTTTGTCTATCTTCAATTTTCTTCACACCTAATAACATCACACACAAGTCTCCCTTAATGTAGTAAAATATTCAAATCAAAAAACAACACACTTTTCTTCTTCCATTCACCATCAAAACTCACCAGAAAAATCTCAAAAAAACACTCACGTCTTTTTTGCAAAAATAAAGACAATACCCGATGACCCACGCGGTAAGACTAACACTTGAGAAATTCACGCCAACTTCTGCCAAGAAGAGAATCACCTGATAACTCACGTGTCTTCCACTAAGAACTAAGTCACACAGCAGTGAAAAATTCAAGACATAGGAACCTTCACGCCAGATCACTCACATGTCATCTTGCATTATCCATATTTCAAAAAAAAACGTACTAATTCACTCCAATCTTTATTTAGAGTAGATTTTTATTTGTGCAACAACAACATTATCCAAGAATCCAATTCAAATAAAACTTCTTGACTTATATTTTTAATCTTTATCTTAAATATCCAATAATAAAAAATATCAAAATTAAATAATAAGACATACCCTATCAATGTCAACCCACAATACAAACAAACATCTTTAGAGGCGGATCAAATGAAAAGTCCTATTCCAATTTCCAAGCCTTTTTAAAGCTGTGAGCACTAATTATGTATTTTTAATAAATTACTCTATAATTTAAATTTAAACAAACTATCATCTATAAGTTTAATATATTTTTAAGCTGATAGAAAAGTCATGGCAAAAGTTGCGGGTTTGAACCTCGTCAAGAACCATATAGTACCAAGGATAATATTTCTGTACGAGAGCTCTCTAATTCAAGGAAATTCAAAATTAAAAATGTTAACAGATAAAGATCTTTTTAAATCAACAAACACATTAAAAACAAAGATATATTATGATTTTGGGGTTGCTTTTGGCTAGTGGATTTTAACAAGTGGGACTCGCCACTCACTCTCTCTTTGTTTAGCATAATTCTATGTCTTTACCAATATTGGATTTGGCACTCACTAGTGCGCTACACACTAGAGACCCAACAAGAGAACATGTTTCAATCATAATCATGTCTACATTACTAACAAAAAGAACTAAAGTTAACACTTGCTTCCATTTTTATTTCTTCATACTTCAATACCTGACCCAATCAATTGTATAAATTAAAAAAAATATTTAAAAAACTCACGCGCTACACTTGGACTATATTATTCCGGGTCTGATTTCAAAAACTTGAACCTGAACTTGAACTTGAACTCGTATAATTAAGACTCACCAAAATTATACCATATCAACAATTAGTGACATGAGAAGGATTGTTACTTGCCCGCATGGGTAGCCCAGTTGATCATTGGGAAGGAAAGTGAGTCGAAGGTCTCGGGTTCGAGTCTCGACAGTGACAGTATAGGAGCTCATCTAATGTGGTGATTCTTTGTGCCCACCGAACATTGGGTCGCCTTTTCGAGAAGCTGGCTGGGATCAAATCGTGATTTGCCTCCCTCACACAATATCGAGCCGGAGCATGGGGGAGCTTAAGGTGGGCGTTCTACCTTTTGAGTCCAAGAAGGATTGTTACTTGTGAGCATTTTTATTTTAACCTAAACTAAACATTCAATTTGTCCTTCTCACCACCAAATATTCACCTACTACTACTAGACCGCAGGAAAAATCTTGACTGGCTTAATCAGATGTGGTGTGGGGTTCCTATCATATCACTATCTGAATTTTTTATTTGGAAAGGGTATTGCCGTCCGCTACTGCTTGTCGCTATTATGAACCTGGCTCCACTCAATCATTCCTTTTATTTTCTTTCTAATTTTTCTCGTAAATAAATACCTTCTCTTATTTAAAATAAGTGTCATTTTAGAGAGATGCACACTTATTAAGAAAACTAGTTAAATGTTTGATATACCCTTATTAATTACATGTTGAATTTTCTTGAAAATGTAATCGGTATAATTAAGATGTGAAAGAAATTAAAGGATAATTTTAGAAATAAATTTATAAACATGCATGAAAAATCGTAAACGATACTTATTTTGAATAATTAAAATCCCTCTAAAACGACACTTATTTTAGATAGAAGGGAGTATATTCTATAAAACTTTTTCATATTATATATTATCTCTGTATTTCCCAAATTACAAAGAAGACAAAAATAGAAAAATAAACTCAAAATCTGGCGTTCTCAAAGCCGTGTAAGTCGCTGACCCTGTTCATATGCTTCTTCATTATTGCCACTTTAGCCAACCTCTCGGCGGCTCGCCACGCAGACGTCGGAGTAAGCGGCTCCACCTTTTCCTCCACCTGTTGACCAGTTCTGCGCCGTTGACTCTGCCGCCGCCGTCGCTGCACCTCCGCTAGCTCCGCCTCCAACCCGCGCAGATACTCCCCGTCCGAGCCATCGCCGCTCTGCATCAACAAAGCTCGAGCCGATGACAACAAACGAGAAGCTCCCGATAAATCACCGTGATCCAATAATCGCCGACCTTCGGCTATGGCCCGTGTGCTGACGTGTAGGTTCCTCAACCGCTGGATGTTGGGAGAGGACGATCGGACAGCTTGTGCACGAGGTACCAATAAGGCCAGCTCTTTACACAAGATTGGTTCCTGCGATAATGGGTCTTTGAACGACGACCGTACGGACAAGACCTGTTGGGACCCACTAGCCGAAGCCGCAACTTTCAGTTCCACGAGTAGTTCTCTCTCTTCCTCGGCGTGGAGATCTCCAACCCGTACCGAATCGCGGTCGAACACGCAGGGTCGACCTGTTGAGGAATAAACCGCTGGGATATCAGCTGCTGTTGGACCGGTACTTGCAAACCCGAGTTGGAGCTTCAGATCCTGAACCACTACGCTTACCAATCCACGAATGCGTTTGACTAAAGCATCTTCAGATGGCGCGTGACTTCCACCAAAGGTTATCGTGTGCGTGGGGATTTCCAAGGGGGAGTAGCGCGCTGATGACACGGACATAGACGAACGGTCCTGATTAGTGGAGAAGACCATGATTGTAGAAATTGGATGCTTCTCTCGGCGATCTTCAATCACTTTCGCCGCCTTTTTTAGCGCGTCGCTCACGCTCATACCTTTGCCGTTAATTCCAACCGCCTCCACGATTCTACGGGCCGCTCTCCTTCCACTGGCCGTCATCCTCCGTAACGGCAACAACCGTTTGGAGCTCGCGGAGAACACGACGATCGACAAACGATCCTTGGAGCTTAAGGTGGAAATCACCGATCTCACGAGGCGTTTCATCATCTGAGACTTAAGACCGCACATAGCTTCGCTAACATCAAGCACCGTGACCAAATCGATCGGAGCTCGCCGGAATGCCGGTGGAGCTCTGATTTTGAGAACCACCGCGTGAGTCTGATGGCTCCTCCCGACCGCCAAGATGGCAGATTCCGGCAACAGAGAGACTTCAATGGGAGGATTGATCGTGACTGGACTTGCAGCGACTTTCCTTGGAGTTGGACTAGGGTTCACAAAGAAGCCTTTGAAACGAAGCTCGCCGTCTTCCTCTTCTTCGACGTCGTTTTCTTGCTCTTCTAATTCAGGTATGGTATTAAACACAGAAGGTGAGATTAAAGGCTCGTCGTCGTTATACACTCTTAAGCTCTTAGACATAACACTAACATCCTTCACCTTGAGCTTGTTCTCTTCGTTCCCGGAGAACAATGGCAGCTCTTTCCACGTGGCGCTGCAAACTGGGCAGGTTAAGATCTTGAAATGGGGAGCGACGCAATGGATATGAAACGCGTGGCTGCATTCCGCCGTGAAAATGGCAGTTCCTTGGCCGCTTCTGACGCTCTGCGAGCAAACTCCGCATCGAGTAGTTAATTTGGAGAGGCGAAGAGCGGCTGCTTTGAAGAATGGGAAGCTCGAAGGCGATGATGGGTTTGAGAAATTAAACAACCTGGGGCTATTGCTGGTGTTGGCGGGGGTGGTTTTACATTGGAGTTTAGGGCTACTGTTTGGCACGGAGGCGGAGGTCCGACAACGGAATCTTGGGCTTGACACGGGTTGAGATTGTAAGCGAGGCGTTGATGGGTTGGAAAAAAATCCAAACTTGGAGCTGATTCGAGGACTGTTTGTGTTTGCTGTTTTGATCTTACTGGTGTTGGATTGTTGTTGTGGAGGCTTTTCACCGAAGAATGTGGCGTCTTTCTCTTTAGGAATGGACGTGCAAAACGCTCTTCTCCAACCACTAACCATCGTCAAGAAACAGAACACAACTCAAACCCTGATCTTCGTTAAGGTAAGGATTTGATTGAGAAAGGTAATGAACATGGGACGACAGGAATGAAGTGAAGGGGTAGAAGTAATTTGAACTGAAGAGAGACAAAAGAGAGAGACGACTATCTTAACGTTGCTCTTTCTTTGGTATCCAAAAGATTTTCTTTATTCTTTATAGTAACAAACAAGCAAACAATGGTGAAACTTTTCCTAAACTTAAAGCTTCTTTAGTTTTGGGATTTGCAACTGTAACTGGCAACTGTAAGTTGGTACCTGCAGTAAAAAAGTCAACCACTTTGGGTAACACGAAGAAGAAGAAGAAGAAGAAGAAGACACTAACAGTCTGACACTAAGGTAACTCACACCGACCCTTTAACTGGGAAAATGTCTAAATTCACAGCTGATGAAGAAAAGGGAAGCTTTGCTTTGAAACTCACACTTTCACAGATCAACTTCTTTTGTTTTAGGGATTAAAACTGTTTGGAAATGAGAGTTTTATGGAAAGGTTGGCTCCAATACACTCACTGAAACTCCCATCTGTTTTGATCTTATCCTTTATGTTCTGGTGGGGTACGTTCTTTTCTGATAAATTGAAGCTCTTGGCTTCACTTTAGGAAGGCATAAGACTGCCTTTTCCTGGTGTTTTTCTCAATTGTATTTTTGGGTTTATTACTATTCTACAAAATGCTTTTTTTTGTTCTGCAATCCCTAGGCAACAGAAAGTTTAATGAGCAGGAATGGATGTGTATGATTAATGATTATACATTGTCAGTTCGTGATAGCGAGTCAGTATCAAGGTGTCTCATTTAATGCTACTCATTGCTGTAATGTCTTCATTACGGATTGAACCCTTTTTCTCAATACATGCCGTTTTATGTTATTCTGAACCCCTTAATTCTAATTATCTTTTACTCTCTCTTATTTAAAATAAGTGTCGTTTTAAAGAGATGCACACTTATTTAAAAAGTTGGTGAAATATTTGATATACCTTTATTAATTGCATGTTCAATTGTCTTAAAAATGTAATCTGTATAATTATGATGTGAGAGAAATTAAAGAGTAAATTTAGAAATAAAATTATAAACATACATGAAAAATCGTGAAAGACACTTATTTTGAATAATTAAAATCCCTCTAAAACGACACTTATTTTAAATGGGAGGGAGTAATATAAACATAACTCTAATTTTTAAATTAGAATTCTTACCTCTAGCTCAATTGGTCATCAGAAAGGAAGTTAAGTGCAAAGTTTTAAGTTTAAGTCCTGACAGCAACAATGTAAAAATTCATCCAATATGGTGACTTTTGTAGAAGTTGAATATGAGATCAAATTATAATTTACTTTCTCACTGTTCTGTCGGGTTGAATGTAGAGACACTTGGAATGGACGATTTCACCTTTTGAGTGTACGAAGTCTTATTTATTACCTCGAAATGCTAAAGTAGAACAGTCAATCACTACGGTAAATGTGCAAAAATAGAAACAATGTGATGGGCCAAAGCCTCATTAATTGGGTGCAAACTCAGAGGGAACTTATAACTTTTGTTTTTCTTCTTTTCACCTTTTATATTCTCAAGGTGAGGCTATGTCTAAACGTCACTGTGTGTACAAACTTAACTTGGTACCGGTTAGGGAGGTAAAATAAATATATTAAATTAAATGTAATTGTTAATTAGGTATCCCACGTGGCACGTGATACTTTCTTTAGCAATGCATGTGTTGTGGAATTAAATAAGTGAATTTGTACCCAAAAAAATAAAAATTAAAATAAATGAGAGAGTTACAAAATTTAGGGTTTTTGTTTAGTTTTTAGACCAACGAGGTATAAGACGGTATCATGTCCAATTACTCTCACGTGACATTGACCCTTACATGCCCATATTATTTGAAAATAAAATTAATTTCTTTAATTAATGCACGAAAAGTTGTAATTATAAATTAATCTGCGTATATTTGAAATTCTCTTTTCTTTTTTACCTGCGTCACGTTATTATCATCAACACCTAATTGAAGTCTCGCCAAGTTACAAAGTTTTGTATTTAATTTAATTGAGTTAAAATTTTAACATTTAATCGTATATGTTACAAATAAACTATTCAATAGCTCAAAAATAAATTGATTTGAATAACTATTTAATATCAATTATTTATTTTATTATATTTATATAAGGTTTTGAACAAAATAAGTAGCACATATTTGAAACACCGTAAAAATATACATCAAATCATTTGTTTCAGTTATTCTGTTACTATCATATTCTATTAAATCTTATCCACACATTTATGTGAACTCCATATAAATGTGTAGATAAGATTTAATGGAACATAATAGAAACATCATAATCAAAACAGGAAATCTAATTCGTGCAAATAAGATCAACTACACCTGCCTGTTTGGATGAGCTTATATCAGTAGAGCTTTTTTAAAAAGAACTTTTCTAAGAAGTCAGTTGTCTGTTTGACTGTCATTTAAAAAAGAGCTTTTTTGAAAGAGTTTCATACAATAGATTGTTTAGCAACATAAAAATAAAAAGTACTTTTAATTTTAACTATATTTTATTTTGTAATAAAAATTATTTATGCATA
>JAOSBK010000206.1:3441624-3453349 GCA_027568895.1 Erythroxylum shatona | reverse complement strand
ACATACCAACCCATACCCGGACTGTTAGGGCGGGTATGGGCGGGTAAACGGGTGACCCGCCCGTTTTGCCAGGTCTAGCTAGTGGAAGTAGAGAAATGAGCAGATATGTTACAATCAAAGCAGTGAAATTAAGCAGATGCGTGACACTTATATATAACAGAAATAATGCATACGTTGGCAATAGGAATTAAGAGCTATTAAAGCAAAATGGAACGTTGGAGCATAATAACGTAATAACGTTATTAGAGTTGTTGGGGTAATAAAGTTTGGTAACTGAAAATATATGAATGAATCAAATTTTGGAACAACGACACTAACAATCCCCCACTTGGTCCAAAACTTGAGAAATAAACTGTAACAGTTTAGAAAAATAGGCGAACAACTAGGTGAACTAAGTCTTGAACCTGTTGTTTAAGAAAACTAGAGACAAAACTTGCAAGAGAAATAAATAGCCTTAAACTGTCCCGATCTCATGATCATTCTAGAGAGATAACCCAAATGCTCTCATAGGAGGGTGACAAGCCTCCCATAATCACATAGATGAGCCTATCAAGTGTGCATTGCTCACACCACTCAAACTTGGGCTATGGAACTCATTAAGGATTAAACAATCCAACCTCATCAAACGCAGTAAAGTCATGCTAGGGACAGTATTCGACAACTGAATGTATCTTAGTATTATTCCACAAACAATGTATAAGTAAATAATCACTACATAACTTTGTTTGACCCATTGATCTTGGTTTCTCAAGACGGGTGTCCATTACGAGGTACTACGAAACTAGGCTCAACCTTATCTCTTTAGCATGTTCTGAAACTAGTTTCCTAATCAAAGCTTTTATAAACGGATCCGCTAAGTTTCTCTCTGATTTGACATAATTCAGAGAGATTACACCATGTCTAATTAAGTACAAACAAATTTATGTCTCAATTTGATATGTCTACTTTTGTCATTATTTGCCTTGTTATTAGCAACATGAATGGCAGTTTGAGAATCAAAATGAAGAAAAACAGAAGGATTTGGTTTTTCCCAAAGCGGGATATCTGCTAAGAGATTTCTTATCCACTCAGCTTCCCATCCTGCCAGCTCCAAAGCCAAAAACTCAGCATCCATTGTTGATCTTGTAATACATGTTTACCTGGATGATTTCTAAAACATTGCAGTTCCTGCCAAGGTAAAAACATAACCACTGGTAGAGTGTATATCATCCCTCTTTGTAATCTAGTCAGCATCAGAATACCCCTTCAATACAAGAGGATGACCACCAAAAGATATCCATAATGCATAGTATCTTTCAAATATCTCAATAAACAAATCAATACATTCCAGTGCTCTTGGCTATGATTATGAGTATACCTACTAAGCCTACTCACACAGTATGCAATATCAAAACGAAAATAGTTCATTAAGAACATCGCACTACTAAGAATTTTTTACCATACTCAGCTTGGTTTATATTATCACCAAGATTTTTCTTTAAAACTACACTAGCATCATAGGGAGTCTTAACTAGATTAACATCATAATAACCAAACTTCTTCAAAATTTTCTCAACATAATGAGTTTAATTCAACCTAAAATCAGAGTCAGTCCTATCAACTTTAACTCCCAAAATAAAGTCCATATGTCCAAGATCTTTTATATCAAAGGAAGACTTTAGCAAACTCTTAGTAGTATCAGTGACAAATATTCTAGTATCAAAAATAAGCATATCATCCACATAAAGAGTTATAATCATACTACCATTGATGTTAGATCTCACGTAAATGTAAGAATCGACATCTCAGTAGGTGAAATCTGTTTGAAAGTCTCACTTTCAAATTTCTCACGCCACTATTTAGGAGCTTGTTTAAGTCCATACAAAGACTTAATTAACTTACACACTTTTTGTTCTTGACCAGACACTCTAAACCCTTTGAGCTGGACCATATAAATATTCTCATCAAGATCACCATTCAAGAAAGTTGTCTTAACATCTATTTGGTGCGTATGAAGCTTAAATACCGAGGTAATAACAAACAACATCCTTATAGATGCAATTTTAGTAACTGGAGAGTAAGTATAAAAAAAGTCCAATCCTTTCTTTTGTTTAAAGTCTTTAATCACAAGTCTTGCCTTGAACCTTTCAATGGTTCCTTTAGATCTCAATTTCTTTATGAAAATCCACTTACACTCTAAAGGCTTACAACCTTGAGGTAGATCAACTAAAACCCAAGTTTTATTAAACATGATTGACTCTAACTTACTATCTATGACTTCCTTCCAAAAAGTAGCATATACAAATCTCATTACATTCTCATAAGTTTTGGGTTCTTCCTCAATAATATAAGTCACCACAAAATCGTCATCTATCTCCTCAAGTTTTTTCACTACAAAGGAAGTAGTAAAGTTAGAACCAAAACTAGTCGGTACTCTAGCTTTTTTGTTTCTCCTTAGTTCAACATTTTCCTTTTTCTTTATGTCATCATTAGTAGAAGAACTAGGGACAAACTCTCTAGGAACTTCCATACTCACTTTCATAGGAAATATATCCTCAAAGAACACTGAATCTCTTAACTCCATAATTAGTTCATAAGTGTTAGATCTCACTTTCTTAACCATAAATCTATAGGCAACACTATTAGAGACATATTCCACAAAAATTGAATCAATGGTCTTAGGCCCATTTTTTTCCTCCTATGTTCAGGTAGAACAACCTTAGTAAGACATGCACCTTACACTTTCAAAAAATGAAAGTTAGGTGGATAACCTTTCCAAATTTCATAAGGGTTTGATCTAGCTTTTTTATGAGGAACTCTATTTAGAACATAACAAGCTGAAAGAATAGCGTCTTCTCACATAAAATTCGGTAATCCTGAGGAAATCAACATTGCATTCATCGTGTCTTTAAATGTTTGATTTTTTTCTCTCGACTATTCCATTTTGCTCAGATGTATAAGGGGCTCAAAGATTATAAATAATACCAAATTTTTTACAAAAATCAGCAAGAAAATTAGTTACACACCACCTCGATCATACCTTAATCTCTTAATTTTTCTTTCTAATTGGTTCTCAACCTCAGCTTTGTATTTCATAAACATTTCCTCTGCATAACATTTATTTTTCAATAAGTAAATCTTAGTAAATCCATAAAAATCGTCCACAAAGTTAATATAATATTTCATACCTCCTTTACTCATATTACTCATATAGTTCCCATTCTTAGTAAGAACTAGCTTATCAGAGTCAAAGGTAAGTTTGGCAGTAGCTTTCTTAAGTAATGCTCTAGAAATCAAGTTTTTATGAATATCATGAATAAACAAAAATTCTAATGCTAAAACATTTCCAGAAGTGAGTTTGAAAATGACTTTCCCAACTCCTTAAATAGGAACTCTACTAGAGTTGCTCGTATATACGAACTCACCATTAGCAGCATCATTCAACTCTTTAAGCAGGTCCTTGTTGGTGTAGATATGGCGTGTGGCTCCCATGTCAACGATCCACTAGACTAAGTTTCCATCAAGGTTGGACACAACAGCAGTGATGGTCTCCTCATTATCACCAGCAACATCGACCATATTAGCTTGAAGTTTACCAAAATTCTTCTGGTTACCTCATTGGTATCACTTCTGGTTTCCTTTCACAAATTGTCATGGTTTTTGTCCTTAACCCTTCTCTCATGATTGATTCTAGCTTGGCAAAGAGCAGCAAGATGACTTGACTTGTGCACCACCAATAGTCACTATCAATTTTTTTGCGCTTAAACTGACCATGCTTGTTATTGTTGAAGGACTTGTTTTGTCCACCATTCTTATTGGAATTGCCTATATTTCTATGTTCTATCACATGAGCCTTAATAATGAGGACAAGGGTGAGTGACTTGGTCTTATCTTGTGTACGGTTGGCATTCTCAATCTTTATATGCCCTATCAACTCTTGAGGCTTCATGTCTTTCTTCTTATGACTCCACTAGTTTTTATACTCATTCCATGATGCAGATAGTTTCTCAATAAGGGCATTAGCTTGAAATAGATCACATATGTTCATACCCTCAGCAAGGATTTTGGCAACTAGTTTTTTATACTCATGTAATTGGTCCATAATGGACTGATCATCACCAACGGTAAATTTTAACCGCCTAACAACTGCATATTTCTTAGTACCGGCATCATCTGTCTCATATTTAACTTCTAAAGCTTCCCAAATTTTCTTAGCAATTTTGTACTTACAGTAGATATCAAACAAATGATTTATCATATGGTTGAGCAATACTCCCCTAATGGTACGGTTATCGTTTGTTGTTTTAGGGTCGATATTGTCACTAGGAATCTCTTGAAACAATATATAATTGATTTTGTATTGTTGAAATTAAAACAAAATTTTCTCAGACCATCATTGAAAATTTCTCCTATCTGGAGACTTTAATCTAGTTAAGTTAGGTATAATCCTTTGGGCTACGGTGATAGGGGCAAAACCTATGTGAGGAATAGCAAGTGCAGAATCTACGTTGGCCTCATTTGTAGACTATATATTAAATCCAAAAGCAGGAAGGTCTCACATGAAATAATCAAACAATACGAAGAAAACAACATCTTATTCCAACTTCTACTAAAATAAATATGCAGTAGCAAAATCACAGTAATTTTTAAAAAACAGTAGCAATGCAATAATAAGTTTCCAACTTAGATTGTTATTGAAAATAGCAGTAATAATTAAATTGGAACGGTTTATCTGAATTCAAGACGGTGTGAAAATCACTATCCTAAGTTGAAAATTTCCGCTTTAAAGTGCAGCAGGACAATGGGATCTGACTCTAGAGTTAATGCCTTCTCCACCAGTTTCGATACACTCCAAAGGATAGAGTAGGAACTGTGTCCAGGAATGAAAAGAAAGGGCAGACAAATGTAGACTTTATGTGAGATAAAATATGTAAGAAAAATACGTGGGTAAGGTGTTTGTATGTAGAGGAAAATGCTTGTGTTGGGTGGAGCAAATAAAAGATACATGAGGGATGGAAAAATAGAGAAAATGAGCAGTTCTATGACAATGGAAGCAGAGAAATGAACAAATATGTTACAGTCGAAGCAGTGAAATTGAGCAGATGCGTGACACTTATATATAACAAAAACAATGCATACGTTAGCAATAATAACTAAAAGCTATTAAAGTAAAATGGAATGTTGGACTGCAATAACGTTATTAGAGTTATTGAGATGATAAAGTTGATAACGCTATAAATGTTATTAGTAACTGAAAATATATGAATGAATCAAATTTTGGAACAATGACACTAACAGAGGGTGTCAAAGGCATCCTCCACTACAAATCTCTGGATTAATTTTAAAAACTTCATTATTAAATACTTTAAATGAAAATTGATTGAAATCATATGTTAATATTAAAGGGTAATTTATAGAGATAAGTGATATAAACCTGTTTTAAATAATTTTATTCATTAAAAAATACTTTTTAATTTTTAAATTTAATTTAAAAATGTATGCAAAGTAATTAAAAATAATTTAAAACCAATTTCAGTCCGAAGCAGAAGAAAAAAAATTATTAATTTATGTAGTGCTTACAGACTACTTTTACTCCCTAATCCCTATAATCATATTCTTTTTCCCCGTAATCATCATCTTGGCAAGTCTTCAACAACATTATGATAAGGATGTGGTAGCTAAACTCTTGTAACTTCACCACACATGTCTTGACTTTATACTCTTTAGAATTTCTGAATCCAAAACGTAGACATTAACATGTGATAGATGCATAAAAGATTGACTAGGCTCATTCAAATATATTAATTAGGTTCAATATATTAATTAGGTTCAAAAAGATGCCAAAGAAGCAAGACGTTCTCATTACTATTGGTTTAAGCCCTTCGTCAGTTTTAGATTTCATTTTCACTAGGGTTCGTTTAACTCTGACTTTTCTTACACACTAAGCTCTTCCAAACTATGTGAGAAGAAGGAGAGGGTCAAGCAGCTGATTGAACAGCTTGGTTTATCAGTAAGTAAAATTGTATCCATTTAAACTTGCTTTCTCGACCTTGTTTTGAAAGTTTTGAGCAGCAGAGATAAAAAGTGGCTATTTTATGACTAAGAACTTGCACCTCTGCAGTTGAACTTCATAATTTCTCTCCCTGAACGGGTCTATATGTGTTCCCTTAGTCTCAGGTTGATTGCTTTCAGCAGATAAGTTCGATTTCAAACATTAAACGTTAACCATAGACATTAAATGTAAGTTACACTTGGTTTGATTCAATAAAATTTCTTGTATCTGATCAACAAATGCTTTATTTTCCTTGTTATTTTGTGCAGTTCATCCCATAACACTAAACCTATTGCAGCGAAATCCTCCCTGGAACCCCAACTCCTCACAATAAAGACTGCACAGTGAATGAATAAGACTATGTGACCCCAAAAGTTGGTCCAAAGAGTATAGAACACAATCTGGATCCAAAGTTTTCCAACTCCTTCCTGTCAGAAACCGTGATCCTCATGCGTCGCAACTTGAAGAACATCCTTCGAACTCCAGAACTCTTCCTCTCAAGACTCATATGGACCTAACTATGATAAGAATGATGATGGCAACCATGTTCAGTAACCCTCACGAATAGTTGTAAGGAATCACAAACAGGCTCAGCTTCTTCATCTTCACTGTCTGTATTCCCTTCCTCTCTTCCAATGATTCAGTTCCTGCATTCATTCAAGAACGCTTCATTTTCGGCAAAAGTCCATGGATCACAAACTCAAATTAAAATTATATTAATAATTGAATAAATTACTTAAAGTTAAATGTGATTTCAGCGGCATCTTTTGCTGTATGAATCGTTATAAGGACTTGTACTATTTTCAACAACTAACAATAATCATAAAGTCTGTTGAATTTTTGACGTTGTATGATTATGTTGTAAAATAGGACATTATGTAATATGTTATAATTATGGTAAGGAGATATTGTAAAATATAATATTTTTTTAATAATGATAGAAAAGATTTTAGAGACAAGAGTAGAGATTTTCATTTTGGACCACAAGAATCTCTTACTTAGACCGCTAACAAAGAATAATTTATTTTATTATTGATATGTTTATCAATGTTTTAAAAGTTAGAACAGGAGTTTAATCATTAAGACGAGATTTAAAGTTTATAAAATTCAATTAACATTATAACGTTATAAAACATACTAAGGATTAAATAAAAATAAAGAATTTAAAATATAATTGAAAGAAATTATTTTCACCTATAAAAGAATTTAAAGTTAAATTGAAAAAAAGATTGTTAAATAAAAATTAATTGATTTAATTTGTTTTATAGGAACTTATTAATTTGCAAAAATTTATTGATTAATTAATAAATTAATCAATTTTTAATAACAAAAGTTAAATCAAACCAGAAAGTTGAGGCCGAACCAAAAAGTTAAACGATTAGTTTTTACAGTTGAATTAACCAAGTTTGTTGAGTTTTTAAATTATTAATCTTTATTTCTAAAAATTTTGCTATTTATTAAATCCAGATCTAAATTACCTAAGTCCAGACTTACCTAAGACCTAACTATTCCAAGTAAAACAATTTCGTTTTGTTTAAAAAATTTGAGTCTCAAATCAAATTGAACGTGATTTAGCTCATAAATGATCAACTAAAAATATCTGAATTTAGGCTCGTTGCCGTCTCTAAATCTAAACGAGTTGATTGGTAGGTGTTATCAATGCTTTAAAAATCAGACCAGGCATCGAATCGATCGAAGAAAATGTATAAGGTTTAGAGATTCAAGCGGTAGTAAACTACTATAAAATTGGTATATGATAAACAAGAAGCAAAACTTATAAGAATAAGTAAAAATAAAATATTTTATTGAAATAAAAATACCCCAATGTCTATTATTATATAATGGATTAATACTAAATAAATACGAGTCTAATATAAATATTAAAATTAAATTTAAATTAAAATTGTATTTCTGAAGGAGGATTTGTCTTGTCATCGTCAAAAGCTTCAAATTCTTCAACGCTATTTAAAGATTCATAAACTACGCTTTCATTGAAAGTATTTGCATCAACTTTTTCTACTGCATTAAAATAAATTACAAATTAGTAATGTATGAAATTATTCTCAATTGTAAACTTGTAATATAGTATAATTTTAACTTAAATATGATCAAAATAAGATATGAACTGACCATCAGTAGATGTTCTTAATTCATTTGTTATGACAAATACATTTTCTTTATAAATCGTCTTTTCAAGTTCATTATAATCAAGATCAGGCGATAGTTCTTTTTCTTCGATCAAAAAATTAGTATGTTCAATACAATCAATACCAACTGGATCATATGTTCTCTTCCACAGATAACTAGGGAAGTTTTGCGTGTAAGTCAGTTTTGCCCGTTCTATTAACATTGGATAAAATAATAAAGTTCATGAGTAGTGGATGATTCACTGAGAATGTTCAGATATTTTTCCTTCACTCCGTATTTTATTCCGTGATCATTAATTTTCCTTCTCTTAAGAACCCAACTTGGACAATACGACTACGTGAGTGGAAAAAAGGCAATTCCAAGATTTTTTTTCAAAAACTTCAAATATTTTCATTTATTTTAAGGGTCAGAATTTACGCACAAATAAAATATTTTGAATTTCTCAAAATAAAATTTCAATAATAGCTTTATCTAGAAGAGATGTACGTTGGGTTACATAATATGCTTTTAAAAAACAATCTTTCAAAGTTAAAAGTGAATAAAAATATGATAGACCGAGTTCGTTGCGTATTAATTAATACCCATTAACTATTCAATTTCTCTAGCTAGAAGATTTGTCTCGTTGGCACTTATCTACTTAGCAGGTTTTTAAGTTTGGGTTACCTTTGTTATGTGCATTGTTTGGTTTTGCAACTGACCGTGAAAGATGGCTCTTACGTCTTTCACTTTGCAAGTACTCGTTATTCTCAAGGATGTAAGAAATAGTGAAAGGATCCTTTCACTTTGATGATCTAAACGTGGAAGCTGTAGGTACAATCTCTATGATCTTGTGCTTTTCGGTTTACCAATTTGTGGTAGTCATATTGATAACTTGATTATTCAAATCATGGTCAAGCTCTTAAGAAGATTGGAGTAGCTTGGTTTGTGTTGGTTAAGAATAAGGTTTTAAAATTCGGATTGGACCATCTAGTCTGATTGGAAAAAATTTGAATCGTTCAATTTTTATACATATAGATTATTAGGTGAAATCGAACTAAATCACTTACCAGTTCAAACTTTTTTGGTCGAACTGGACAATCCAGTCCGATTTTTAAAACTTTGGGTGTTATGTAATGAAATAGACCAATTCGCTTCGGTGAAAAAAAACTATGAATTTCTCATCCCTATTGTAACTTTAATTTGCCAATTACGGCCTTAAACTTGAGGCATTGAAAAGGTCACTGCTTTGCTATTCATCAATACACTTTACTCCTTACTAATTTTAAAAATTAATCACTTAAAAAATTTTAAACTAAAACGGATCAAAGTTAAAAGATTGAATTCGAATTCAAAGTTCATTCAATTCAAATTGAATATCGGATCATATTAAATAATATTTACCAAGGCTACTCTTTAAGAAAATGTACGGAAAAAATCCTTCATGATTACCTCCATAAAATTTAAGGTAATTTGTGAAATAAAATTATTAAATGGATTAATTAAAATTTTTATTTGAATTAAAAATGTTTTTAACCAAAAATAAGATTCTATTAATCGTTGAGCCTATTTTTAAATTGTACATGGTTAATATTTTATTTCTATAATTCATAGTGAACTTATTAAAATTATGGTTGTAATAGAATATTCATGATGGTTCTCATATAATTTTAAATAGATTTTATTTTTATATATAACTCCATTCGTGATATTTAATATTTAATGAATTTGAATTTAAAATGAAAATATTTATTTTCTTTAATACCAAATTATCTATTTCATGTTAAAGTTAATTTTCGAATGTATATTTTATTTTTTCAAAAACTTTTACTCTTATTATGTTCATACGTAGTAATAATTAATTTATGTGATAAAATAAACACATTTTATCTAAGTTTCTTAACATTTTAATTTTTTTATATTATCATATTATTTAAGCTTTTCATTTTGTTGTTTTTCACATGTCAGTATTTTCATTTCCGTGTAACTTAGTTACCAAACATTGTGCTCATTGTTTGAATATCTCCAGTCCATGTATGAATTTGATTGTTGGACATAAGTACGTTAGAGCACGGGATATATTTCATACTGAAAAATATAAATAAGTAAAAAAACATGAAATCGACAAAGCTAAGAATCAGACTATCAGAGTTTGTTTCCCTCGGGGTAATTGAATGCATTTCTGAGAGAGCAATCAGGTTGGAACTTGATCATTGTATATTCATTTTAATGGAGTATATGTTCCTTCATGACAGGGTTTTGAATTACTTACTGCAATTTACCATGAACACTTCAGGGTTTGTTTCACTTCACATATAGATCGGGATAATTATCGTAGATTATCATAATTACAATTGCATCATTCGATAATCTAAAAACCTAGTTGCGCAATATTAAGGGTCCTTTGGTTGTTCTTCTGTGTAAAAGACCATCACATCTTTAGAAGAAACACACTCTACTCTTTTTATATGTTTCATTCTTCTATTCTTTTACAGTTAAACAAAACTATAACTCCATTTGGTAGTTATGTGAATAATAATGACTTAAAACCCCTCATGAGTGTATAATAAGTCATTATCTCCCACTCACACATGATGAGTTTTATTTTAATTTTAAAAACAATTCTGCAGTGCTCATACTAGTTCAATAACTGGTGTGACCAGCATACGACGAGAGCATATTGCCATATATCTGTTAGGAGTATATGATATCTCGATTAACAAATTGATCCTATGACTTAAGTATCATTGAGTAGACATCGTATGCTATACCCTAGGTCATATCTAGCATTTACATTTTTTTTCCTTTGATCTCATTTAGTTTCTTGAGTCATGACTATATTCAAGTTCTCTATTAAAGAGACGATGGCCATTTATGAATATTTTTCATGCGAGTCAATGATCTAAATTAAATGACCTTCATCTGTCCTCAATTTTCTTTTTGAATTAAATTTAATTTGCTTTCCTAGAATTATTCCATAGGATCGCATCTTTCATGATCTTTTGGCAATAAACTAAAGTAGCAAACCTTAAATTCAATTCTCAATAATGAAACAAGAGTCATAAGGGTATAAGATATGATTCTTCTTAACCTCAAGGGTCTCACACAATGTAAGATGAGATTTTGCAACTTACATTAATCCCCCCTTTTTTATGGTCAGTTGTGCACACATGGTATGAGTCATGTGCTACGGTATTTACCAATTTCATAACTTAAACATCTTTCATTCAAGAAATACCGTAAGGATGATAGTTCAAACATACTCAATGTTTAACTTGATTTCACTTATCTACTCAAAAACTTATTCAGAGCTCACATCTGGCAACGTAAGACAAATATAGTGATTAACAAATCACGTTGAACCAATTTCTTTATGACATTTATGGTTTAAGTTTCTCGCTCTCAATTATCACCTAGATAATAAACTTTAAACATGCCTCATCTCTAGCGAGCATAAACACTAGAGATGATTTCCCGTGTGAGAGGGCCAATTTATAATCTGTCTCATATACTTATGATTCATCCCAAAATATATTTATACACAAACACATATATTCATGAATCAAATGA